>CM070598.1:19700785-20294137 GCA_036346395.1 Hsuehochloa calcarea
AGAATCTCGGGAGCGCCATCGCCGCCGTCGACCTAAAACCGCTGCCGCCAAACTTCGTCAGCGTCGACCTTTCCGCCGCACCCTCTCGCTTTCTCGGTAAGCAGTAGGTTCAGTGCGTCGCGCTCGTCCTTTTGTTACCGCTCGTGTGGCCTACGTGGCACGTCCACGTAGGCACCACCTCAGCGCCACGTTCGCGCTAGAGCCGAGTCATCTCCCGTGAGGCTGCCGCGTCTGCTCCCGCACCAGTGCACACGCACCCCCATTTACTATTGTGTGAGTCGCGTCCATCGTGGACGTTGACCGATTCATGGACTCAGTCCATTGACCTTCGGGCCCACAAGTCATGGGGAGAAAACATTTCCAATAGAAAAATAATTCAGGCCGAAAATTGGATTTTCCGGGCGATGACGTCAGCATGCGCAATAAAGAGAATTTCCTTTAGAAAAATCAATAAAATATGAAATAAGGGTTTTCTTTAGATTTAAACTTCCAGGAGCTCGTATTTCTGCAAACGAACTCTGATTTAGGAGAATCAAATTTCTAAATGTATGTAAAGTTAAGATCTAGCTAACTAAACCAAAATTACTCCATTTGGAGTTAATTTGAATGTTGATTTGAATTTGACTTGTTTTCGCGTATAGATTTTGACGACTCCGGAGAGCTCGACCCTTCTGAAGAGTTAGATTATCAAGACTCTGAGCAAGGCAAGTTATACCATTGATCATAATGTTCCTACTATTTTAAATTATTTAATTCTATTTTAAATTACTATTGCATGCATAATATTATTCAGTTATTTTAAATTTTTGTTTTAAAATTTATAGATATTCCAATTCCTTTCCATGGCCAATGTTGTTATTTGAGTTATCATTTCCCTGTCACCATTGTCAAAATAAAATTTTGAAAGTAATTATATGCTTAGTCAATGCCTTGATCAAAATCTTGAATTTGGGGAGTTTAACCTTGTTTCTAAACACATAACCATCCTCATTTTGTTTATTTTTGAACACCCAACGGGTTACTATCACATTATGACCACTAGGAGGCTCTACTAGGTTCCAGACCTCGTTCCTCTCAAAATTCTCTAACTCCTCATGCATAGCATTGACCCAGCTAGAATAAGATAAAATATGAGATATATCACGGGGTTCAAAAGAGGCAACAAAAGCAGAATGAGAGTAGAGATTCGGATCATGATACCTAGGGCGAGTGACTCGCTCATGAAGCTAACCTATCATCTGATCCGGAGGATGACACTTCTGGATGTAAAGTGGAGCGCCCGGGGGTGATAGCGTTTCTTGAACTCATGAGTCTGGCGATGAAGAAGATCGGCGAGGAGCCTCAAATGAAGGTAAAGTAGTCGTAGCAGGTTCTTGCGCTGGAATAGGAGTCTCAGCAGCGGCAGGTGGAGGACATGTATCAGCTTCGTCCTCATCTTCCTCCACAAAGATGCTCTGTGTCACCTGTGAATCACCTGAAATATCGGATCTAGCTCCAGGGCTAGTCTCATCAAAAGTGACATTGCATGTCTCCTGGACAATGTTAGTTTCAACATTAAAACCACGAAAACCACTCGAATGTGCAGGATAACCCAGAAATAAACCATCAGAAGTTATTGATTCAAATTTATCTAGGTTTCCTGTCTTTAGAATGAAACACTTGGCTCCAAAAACTCAAAAATGAGAAACAGAGGGTTTTCTACCAAACCGAAGTTCATAAGGAGTCTTGCCCAAAGGTCTCAAAAAGACATGATTTGCAATATGGCAAGCTGTAGCAATAGCTTCGGTCCAAAACCTCCTCGGTGTGCTATACTCATCTAGCATCATCCTAGCCATCTCGACTAAGGTCCTGTTCTTCCTTTACACCACGCCATTTTGTTGTGGGACGTGTGGGGAGGAGAATTGACGCTCAACACCACACTCAGCACAGAAAGAGGCATTCTTGAACTCCGTACCATTGTCACTGCGGATCGCACTCAAGGCACTAGGAAGTTCAGAAGCCAAACGAAGAACAAAGGCATGATAATGACCAAAAACTTCATCCGTCGAAGCAAGAAAGAACACCAAAGTATATGTCGAAAAATCATCGACTATGACAAGAATGTACCATTTGCCACCGACTGACCGAACCCGAGTAGGACCAACAGTATCTATATGAAGCAACTGTCCCGGTCCGTCAGTCATGACCATAGTGTCGGACCCCGGGGAATTCACACAACCCCGAGACCCTCTGTGCATACCAAGCTAGTCCCATGATCAGTAGCTAGCTTGCACAGTTACAACAATGATGCATTCATAACCATTCAACAACGAACTAATGAAGCAGACAAAGTAATATTAATTAAAACAGCAAAGACCTTATGGTCAAGGTTCTTACAAAAGTCGCCTCACAGGGCTTAGCAACAACAGAGTATCTGGCAGCGGAAATCTCAAAAACTCGTGGAGCCCAATCGACATGCCCACAGGCAATCGAGTGGTGGACGTGACCTAGTTCGCGAAGTCTTCAAAGTAGCCTTCTTCATAGAACTCAACATTTCCGGCTCTTCTGTGGGGTGATCAACAAAGGGCATAAAGCGGTGAGTACATAAAGTACTCGACAAGTCGTGAGAAATGTATGCACTTAGTATTCATGCGGGCTTAAACAAAGATGTCTTTATGGTTACTTTGCGAAAGCAAGTTTAACGATAAATACAATAATTAGATGGCAAAGCGAGATTTCCAAAGAATAATACATAGATAACCAAGTTCTTTTGAATCAAGCGGTGAACATCCGTTCACTTCCCAACCATTCAACCAAGCGTTTCTATCGAACCAAACCACATTTTGAAAATACTACCCCTTGGCGAAATCACGGGCATGTCCGTAGCAGGGACACGGCTATTCGAATAGATTTTGACACTCTGCGAGAGGTTATGCGGCTTTACCCACAAGAGATAAATCACTTGCAATGTCGTCGACACACTTCCGAGGGTGTGCGACTAAGTGACTATCACAAGGCCTTTACAAAGTTCCATTTTGCCTCGGTTACGCTTTCGCTAAGGTTTACGCCATCACGGCCCCTCTTGCGCCAATAATCAACCCTAACGAGAACCGACTCAAAACTTCCTAATTAGTTGGCGGTCAGTCCCATCTGGACTTATGGTTGCCGAGGTGACCGGATCAATGACTTGCAAAGTTAAGTCCTTAGTTGGTGCTCGGACAAGTCTACCACAACCCAATGTGCATCACACACCCACTCTAGCTTCCTACCTCAAGCACGAGCATAAATCATTTTGTTCAATCCCGACCAAATGGCAATCCCTGCCATGGCACAACATCTTTTAATAAAAGTGGCCTCACACCACTGTTCCATAGTTCCATTAGTCAAATTTCAATAATCAATGAACATGTGCTCGAAGGTCTCGCGGGTAACTAAAGCATGTCTAAGCAATATCGCTCCCAAGTTGGTAATACAATTATGTCCAACTAGTATTAACCATCCTATGGTGTCCAGGATATATGTCATTCAAGGAGACATTTCATTTTCAATTTATCAAGGAGGCATAATGGCAATTTGGTAATTATCTACTCCCAAAACCATTTTTAATAAAACTAGCCATGCATGATAATTTAATACAATATACATTTGTAAAATGGGTTCAACATGGTCAAAGGCCTACGACTTGCCTTCGTTGTGAGGAGAGGTCTTGATCGTCGGTCGAAGAAATCTTAAAGCAGGAATCTACGTCGCGAGAAAAGCAACAAATAAATAAAATAGCACCAAATGAACTCCAAAATTACAAAACCAGTACCAAATGAAAGAGGATGAATTTATATGAATTTAGAAATTTGGATCACCCAAATCGAGTTCGGATGTGAAAGTTATAGCCAAAAGAAGTTTCAAATCACATAAAATGATGGATTTAGGGTTTTTCCGATTTTCGATTTATTTTCTCTTGAAAAATCGGATTTTGGCGTCGGCGCGCATAGCGTAGCGTGCGTCTTGCGTTACGTGGCGACCACGCGACGGCGGCAGCGGCGCCGGCGTGGCGCCACGTGGGTGGCCACGTGGGCTCGGGCCACGGGTCGAGAGAGAGAGAGAGAGAGAGAGGCAGGCGCGCGGTGGCGGCCGAGCTGAGAGAAAACGCGCGATAAGCGCGGGAGAAAGCGATGGCGCGGAACAGCGGCGCAGAGCGGGGAGCCGGGAAGAAGAAGGAGAGGCGAAGCGCGAGCAACCGAGAGAGAGAGAAAGAGAGAGAGAGAAGGAAAGCGCGGCGACTTTATAAGCGAGAGGAGGCGCAGCGGCGTGGAAGCGCGGCGATGGGGCAGCGCGCGTGGCGGCGCGGCGGAGCGCGGCGAGCGGCAGGCAGCGCGAGATTAGCAGCGCGCGTTGCGGCGTGCGGCACGCGAGCGTGGGAGAGAGAGAGCGGCAGCGCGAGGCAGCGAACGAACGCCGTCCGATCCGTCGAGACGGTGGGAGCGAGAAGCCTTGGCGACGCAGGCCGTCCGATTGTCGGACGGTGAGAGAAAAAGCGGCGGCGAGGAAGGCGAAGCGAAGCGCCGTCAATTCGTCGGACGGTGGGAAGCGGAAAGAAGCGCGAGCGTCACGCGCCGTCGCGATAGCGTCGGACGATCGCGAAGAAAGAAGCGCGGCGGCGGATCGCGCGGATCTCGATCAACGGCGGCCGAGGCGACGCGGCGAACGAGGCGCTTCGGATGAAGATCCGACGGAGGGCGGCCTTGCACATGCGGGCAGCAGGAGGCGGGCAGGTAGAAAAAACAGCGATTGGTAAGGAGAGATTCGGCCCAAAACCGAAAAGGATTTTAAATAGCTTTTAATTTACGAAATTCAAATAAAACAAAAGGCAAATTAGAAAATAGCAAATAGACTCAAAAATTCTAGAAAAATTCACGAAATTACTTGAATTATTCTAGACTTAATAAAATACTTTCAACTTTAATTTTCTTTTCTTTTGCAAATAAATTAACTTTTAATTTCGGGAAAAGGAAAATCAATTTCTAAAATCCAATAAATCCAAGAAAATTCTTAAAATAATAATTTTGATTTTAAATTCCAGAAATCTCAATCAAACCAACTTTAATTTAGTTGAAGTTTGATTAACTCCTATTCAAATGCAAATGGATTTTGGAATTTCCAAATTAAGCTTTTGACGAATAGAAACAAATGGTTCTCATTTTAAAATTTTTCAAAAACTCCTGAAAAACGGGACGTTACACATAGTCACTCATGGGTGTGAGGCGGCAACTTGCTTGCCATGCCTACAGGGCACACATACAGCATCCTTGACAGCTTTGAGTTTAGGCAAACCTCTTATCAGATCATGGTTGCTAACTCGCGTCAGATGATCAAAACCAATGTGCCCCAAACGTCGATGCTAAAGCTAGAAATCAGAAGAAGGTACAAGCAAATATTTGAGAGTTCCAGCAAGAGATTCAGAAAAATCAGCTCCAAAGATTCTACCAACTCTAGAAATCCCAAAAACGAGCTCACCAGCAGAATCAAGCACACGATAAGCATTTTTCTTAAATCTAGTCTCATAGCCATCGTCAAGAAACTGTGAGACAGAAAGCAAGTTGTACCCTAGCTTGTCCACAAGAGCGGCATCCTTCAGGATGAATTTGTCGTTCACCCTGATTGATCCCGTCCCTTCAATCCGCCCTTGTGTATCATCTCCAAAGGTGATGAACTCATCACCCGTCTCCCGTGTGAAGGAGGTGAACCATCTTGAATCTCCGGTCATATGGTGTGAACACCCAGAGTCGACGAACCACGTGTTCTTCCCCTTTCGCGGTGATCCTAAAAATTAAGGCACAGAAAAATGATGTGTCTCAACACTGGGGTTAGTTAAACATGACTTGGAAACCCAGTACTGAGACACACGTCTGCGAGTAGTATGCAAAGCAGAAGTGCTATCCTTGACTCTATTTGAATTTCTATCATGAGCGATGGTCACACGAACATAAGAAGCAAACTATCTAGGAACATGATGATGGCTAGCATGTGAAACAAATCCTAAACCAGGTTTATTCTTTTCAAAATGACCATGTCTCTTGACGGCTCTAGGTGGATGAGATGAGTTTCTAACAAGCTTTTTTCTATTATTTTTCAACCTACGCCAACAGAATTCAACAAAATGCCCATCCTTCTTGCAATAGGTGCAATAGTACTTAATACTACTAGGAGAAACACCCTTTGACTTAACAAATGGTTGGGCAAAACCTGCAGATTTAAAAATTATTTTTGCAGGTTGGGTTTTGAATTCAACTAACCCATTTTCCAAGACTTGTCTTGGACATAGTTGTATCCTAACCCTTGCTTCTTGTAAGGAGTTTTCGACTTGTCCATAATCAAGTTTAATTATTTCTTACCTTTAGAGAATTTTTCTAAGGTATCCTTAAGATAAGCATTTTCTTTTTAAAGATTAAAACATGATTCACAAGTTTTACCCTTAATGGCTCAGCATATCTCTCCTTATATAAAGTAACTTCAAGGTTAAGGGTTTCACATGAAATACAAGTAGCAGAATCAATTCTATCCTTAAGCTTAGCAAACTTAGCTCTAACTGGATCTACTATATCTTTTACTTCATGTTCACGTTCAATGCAGAAAGAGTAAAGGCTAGAATCAACATTACCAGAAGCAATCAAATTGCTAGATTCTAAGCATTTTTCACAAGGGGCAGATTTAACTTCAATTAGCTCAGTTCTAGCATTTTCAAGTTGATGCAAAGCAACATCATGAGCAGTTTGTAAATTAGCGAGTTCAGAATGTAGAGCATGGCAGGAAGTACATTCGTCAACATCAAGATTCTTAGAGTTCACATGTTCTAATGTCATATTATCGATTTGTGACTCTAAATACTTATTCCTAACCATAGTAAACTCTAAAGCTTCATCCTGACTAATCAGTTGCTCATACATGGTTTCACATCTATCAAATAGAATCTCATAAGATGGAGGTACCTCATTGGTGTCATCGGCGTCGACGGAGTCGGCCATGAAGCATATGCCGGTGAAGTCCTTGGCCTTTCCTTTCTTCTTGTCTTGAGGAATCTCCTCCTCCTTATCCTCTTCGCTCTCGGAGTCCACATCGCTCATGGATTGCTCTCGAAAAGCGGTAAGGACTCGGTGAGCGGCCTTCATGAGTTTGGCAGCATCATACTTGGGCTTGTTCCATAAGGATTCTTCCGAGCAGCCTTCACCTCCACGTGGTTGCTATTCCCTTTCAGCTTGGAGTAATTTGCCCGAATATGATTGAGCTCAACACACTCATAGCAAGTCACGGGGCCGCCTCTCTTTCTGTTTCTCACATTGTTATAGGCCCTTGTGAACTTTCTGGCTAGAAGGGCTAATTTAGCCTCAGGAATACTCTCAAATTCTTCTTCATAGATTGCAGATAAAAAAGCAAGAGAAAAACCAGAAGAAGATTCAAAAGAACCATCAGAAACTCTCTTGAGAGGATCTGCCACCAAAGCCAAATTTTCCTTCTTGGGATGACCAACTCTCTTAATCTCATGAGTTTTGAGTTTGCTATAAAGCAACTCCAAAGTGAGACTGGAAAGGTTGACGTTCACCTCCACGGCAGTAGCCTTCATCTCCCAATCATTGGTGTTGATTGCAGCCAAGAGGTGGGTGGCATTCTCAGATTGAGAATACTCAATATCAACCGCTCTCAGTTGGTTGAGCACCTTGTTGAAGCGAGTAAAGACGTCATCGAAGCTCTCTCCAGGACGCATCTCAAACTTGTTATACTCTCGCTTAAAGACTGTCTGACGCACCTGCTTGATCTGGGACGAACCGTCATGGTAGGTTTCGAGGATCTTTCAAATTTCGTGCGCGGTCTCAAGGTGACAGATTCTGTCATACTCCTGTCTACCAAGTCCAGCATATAGTAGGTTCTTTGCCTTGTAGTTTTTAGCCAAGAGGGTTGCTGAAGCCGGCGTAGCAACCTCGGGCAAAACGAGCAGAGCTCGAACAACCTACCATATGGTCTGTCCTTCGCTCTGAACATAGACACGTATGCGATTCTTCCAATAGACATAGTCGAGCCCATCAAAGACATGCGGCTTTGTGGAGTACTTCTCCATCACCAAAGTTGAGTGATCGATTAAGATCAAGATTGAACTAACCAGGCTATGATACCACTTGTTAGACCGAAACGACGACTAGAGGGGGGCAAATTGGAGCACGATCTATTTTTTACAAAGATTAGATTCCATACGATTTTTACTCCAATAGCTATGAGAGCTATGAAGATCAATATACAAGCACAACAGAAGTCTTGTATTGTGTGGATATCATGGGGATATGCTCCAGATCTTAGGATGATGTGACAATTGGCAATGGTGTTAACGGTTTGTCGTTTCACGTGTTTTCGACAAAGTTTGAGCTGTCGGTGTGGTGATCGGCCGGCCATAGCATGGCGGTCGACCAGATCCCAAATCGATCGGACCGGCCTTGGCGGCGATCGGACCGGTTGTGACAAATGTGTCAAAATGAGTGGGCCAAAAATAGAGTGTAGGCAAGAGGGATTCTATTGCTCTTGGTCCCATAATTTTGGAGTCTTGATCAAAAGTTCTATTGGTTTAAAGTTACGATGGGTTTGATTTTTGATGGTTGAAAATCGGCAAAGTCCTTCGATCGGTCGGACCGACCTATAGTAGCGGTCCGGCCAAGCAAAAGTGGCGATTCGGCCAGCCCTCGAGGCGGTCGGACCGATTATCACTAAACATCGGTCTTCGTGGCGGCGTTGTTCGTTGGTTAGGTCAAAGTCATGAGTTTGATGCATATGTGTTGCATGATGCATGTTTTGACTAACGTGGGTCAAGTTGCGAAGAACTTATTCCCATTCGATTTGCTTGTCTATTGTTGTGCGAGTTGCTTGGTGGTCAACGACGGTCAGCGGCGAGGATGATCGGGACTAGGCTTGGAGGCGAGGTCGAGCGATCGGCGATGCGGGTGAGATCAATGAACTCAAGTGTAGTGCGAGAATAGACAAGGATGACCGAACAGACGATTGGTCTGATCGGGTTTGATCAAGCGGCGCGGAGTCGGTGCAAGTGTCATGGTGGTTTCGTTGGGGCGGATGGGAGACTTGCCGACATGGAGAGAGCCGTTGATAAACCTACATGTGGCGGAAGCGGCGAAGTGCTTGCGCGATGGACTTAGTCTTGGAGAAGGACCGAGAAGGGGTATTTTGGTAATCTTACCAAATACCACCTTGGTGACCTTTTGCCATTCCGCGGCGCAAGATGACGCAAAGAGAAGCGGTTTAGGTCAAGAGGTGTTGAAGACGGCGCTTTGTAAAGCGTGCGCGTGTGACCCGTTTGTGTTGAGCCTTAACAGGAGCCCATTTAAGTTAAACTTCTAGAAGATCTAAGTCTCCACTATAAATAGAGGAGGGAGGTGGCTGCACCCCCTTCAACCCTTTCATTATTGTTGAAACCCTAGTTTGGCTTAGGGAGAGGATTAGTGGAGGTTAGGGTTCTAGAGAGTTTTGATTTGATTTCGTGCTCTTGGATTGAGCTTTGTCCTCCATTGATGGAGTGGCTGTAAACCCAAACCCTATCAAATCAATCCAAACAAAGTTTGCTCAAAGATGTGTCTCTTTGTCTTTCTTCTCTCTATTTGGTGATTTTGAGTCTTTCTTTGATTCGTGAGTTTTTGATTGATTTCTTCACATGATCTAGCTTGCTGTGATATGTGGGAACACATCTAGGATCACCTTGATCATCAATCACCCACGAGCAAGTTTTTGGATCTAGTTTTCGTTTTGACTCGGTTTTGAACCATCCTCCTCTCAAACTGAAAAAGGTCGTAATTTTTCCAAGGATCTTCATGATCTTCAATTGGAATAGGTTTCTGACATCCTAGAGAAGGTGTGTTCTAAGTTTCATCAAGTTTGGAGTTGTATATCAAAAGTTACATCTATTTGTAACTTCATTTTTCGGGCTATTTTTACTGTTCATCAGACTGGAGGTCAGACCGCCCAAGGTGACCGGTCCGACCGCCAAGGTGACTGGTCCGATCGCCATTAACACAGAGGTCAGACCGCCCAACACTTAGAATTTTAGCCCATGTTGATTTTGGTTGTTTTGCTTCGGGGTTTAGATTTGATTCAATACCAGTCTTCCGCTGTACTGGTATATTGATCTTCATAGCTTCCATAGCTATTGGAGTGAAATTTGGATTGAATTTGATCTTGGTTGAAAAAGTGAGCGTGCTCCTATTCACCCCCCTCTAGTCGCCTTTTCGGTCCAACATATTGAATCCAATCTAAACCCCGGAGCAAAACAACCAAAACTCATTTTTCAAGTAATAGTCGGTCTGACCTCTATGTTAATGGCGGTCGGACCGGTCACCTTGGGCGGTCTGACCTCCAGCCTGATGAACAGTGAAATCAGCCCCAAAAATGAAGTTACAAATAGATGTATTTTTTTATCTACAACTCCAAACTCGATGAAACTTAGAACACACCTTCTCTAGGATATCATAACCTATTCCAATCAAAGGTCGTGAAGATCCTCAGCAAAGTTCCAATCTTTTCCCGTTTGAGTGAATGATGGTTCAAAACCGAGTCAAAACGAAATTTAGATCCAAAACCTTGCTCGTGGGTTAGAGATGATCAAGATGATCCTAGATGATATCCCACATGTCACAGCAAGCAAGATTAGGGGCAGAAACTGAAGGAAAACTTGAGAATCAAAGACGGCCCCAAAATCATAAAATATAGAGCAAGAACGAAAAGAGACTCATCTCAAGAAAAATTGCATAGATTGATTTGTGATTATTGTTGGTTTACAGCCACTCCAACATGGAGGACAAAACTAAATACATGAGCACACAATCAATCTCCTTTTCAAGAATCCTAACCTCTCCACTCCCTAATCAGAAAAACAAAACTAGTGTTTCTAAATAAGCAAAAGGATTAGAGGAGATGCACAGCACCCTCCCATATTTATAGTGGAGGCTAACCTTCTATAAGAGTTCCTATTGGGCACCCGTTAAGGCCACACACAAATGTGTTTAACTCACGCACGCATTTTAAAGCGCCGTTTTTATCTTCTCTTGACCTAAACCGCATCTCCTTGCGTCATCTTGCGCCGCGGTTTAGCCAAAAGCAAACAAGGCAGTATTTTAGTGATATTACCAAAATATCCCACCTCGATCCTTCTCCGAAGACCGAGTCCAATCTTCATGAAGCAGTTCCATGCTTCGCCACGTGTAGGTTGATCAGTGGCTCCCATCATGTCGGCGAGTCTCTCCCATCCGGTTCCCACCGAAACCACCATAGCACTTGTGCGACCCCGCGGCAGATGCAACGTCGCCGAACTTCCGTTCGGTCATCCTTGTCCATTTTGCGCCACGCTCGAATCCAATGACTTCATCCGGCATCGTCGATCGTTCTGAACCTCAGCTCTCCAAGCCTAGTCCCGATCATCCTCGTCGTTGACCTCCAAGCAACCTACACAACAATAGACCAAGAAATCAATTCTGGGAATAAGTTCTTCGCAACTTGACCCACGTTAGTCAAAACATGCATCATACAACACATATGCACTGAAACTCATAAACTTGACTCAACCAATAAACATCGTCGCTATGAAAGCCGACGAACCAAGTGCAAACCGATCAGACCGCCATTCAATGGTTTGGTTTGGCGCCCTCTGGTGATCGACCGCGCTCACAGTCGGTCAGGCCTTGATAGGGACTTTGCCATTTTTTAGCCCCTGAAAATCAAAACCTCTCTGGAAATTTCAAACAAATAGAACTTTTGACTGGAGACCAAGTGCAATAGAATCCCCTCTTTTGTCTACACCCTCTATTTTTGGCCCAACTCCAAAATCAACTTTCTATATTGGCCGGTCCGACCGCCTCCTATGGCTGGTCGGACCGCCACTAGCCGGTCCGACCGCCAGGGGTGACCGGTCCGACCGCCCTCTGGCCGGTCTGACCACCTCCTTGGTCGGTCAGACCGCCAAGGCATGACAGAACTGAAACTTGCCGAAAACGCGTGATTCGATAAACCTTTAATGCCATTGCTAATTGTAACATCATCCTAAGATCATGAGCATATCCCCGTGATATCCACAGTATTTAAAACTGAAAATACTGATTCATGCAAAATAGACCCTATCAGCCTCACTTGTTTACTTATGCATGCATCATATTCTTTTATTCAGGTGAAGAATTCTATCTAGACGGTGGGGACGACTAGGCCTACGCCCCTAGACGATTGCCTATGGCGTATCGTGTGGCTCACCTACCATTTTGTTTCTGTTGTGTTATTTTATTTGGCACTGTGCCCGATTTTGTAATAAACTCAGATTTATGTTAAATAAATACATGGTATGATTATGATGTCACTTTTGTTCGACTGTGTACACTAACTATCTTGGACTAGTGGATGAAATATAGAGAATTCGGGATCCTTCGTTCCCGGGTTCGACAAGAGTTGTATCAAAGCCATATCGACTGTAGGTCGTGCCTAGAATGGAAAAAAACCCTTAAGTACTTTTTTTTGAAAACTAAAATACTTTGATCTTTCTGGTGTCCTTTCTCAACCCTTCTCTTTAAATATAGTTGCTAACTCATCTCTCTCTCTGAAAATTGTAGATGGCTGAAGTACCGAACACTATTTCTCATAGAGTTTTCATTGGACATTGGGCAGCAGTTCTTTGGAAGATGATGCAACATCTGGACTTCAACGAGAGGGCAACGTACCTGGGCTATAGGTACAAGGTGGGAAATCAAGACTGTTGGAGGGTAGAGGTGATACTCTACTCCAATCTAACGCCAAACACAGAGTTTCACATCTTCGATGCCCCGATGCGACGAGACACTTTCTCCGAGGGCATCCAGGACGCAGCCAGAGAAGCAGTCGGCAGTACCTTCTGCTTGGCCAGAGATGAAGACTCCCCTGATCTCACACACCAAGTGGATCTGGTGAAGTCTACGGATTATGCCTATTGGCATACCCTGGATGAGTTACGTGCCACCCAAGAGAGGCTAGATGACGCAGAAGTAGAGCGGGCTCGCTACAAGGCAGGTGGGGCTAGTACTAGCGAACCATACTACACCCCAGTTACCCCTTAGGTGTCATCCTTAGTTCATTTGTTAGATGCAGATTATGAGATACTAATATCCTTTGTGGTAGCCATAATTGATTAATAAAATAAATTTTGCATTCTTTTCTCTCGCCCTAAATACCCTAAATCTCGCCGCCGTGCCGTTCGGACCTTCGTGCGCCACACGAAGCTCCGCCCTCGCTTGCACCCCTATAAGTAGAGCCTCGGCATTGCCTTCTTCGTCTCGTCCCAACGCCCCAACTCCCCTCTCTCCAAACCCTCTCACACGCCTGAATTTTGAAGTTTTTCATCGACCACCGAAGTTCGGTTCTTCTTCGATTCTGGCGCCGTTCAAGGTCCTCCGGTCGCCCTGACCACACCTTCGACACCGCCTTGTCGTCGCCTACACCGTGTGCGCACTCACTTCACCGGATAACCTTGGGAGCGCCATCGCCGCCGTCAACCTAAAACCGACCTTTGAGCATATTTTGCTTTGCCCCACCGTACCATCACATGTCCGGAATGGGAAATATTAGGCTTAATATTTTGTTATACCTCATTATTATTTATGCCATGTTGATGTGCGGGTGTCGATTAGACACGTAGTCCCACTTGGCGCAAGAGGGGGCTTCTAGCGGGTGGTTAGCCCAATAGAAGTGAAACCTTAGAGGACGTGTCAACTTTGGGGTAGGACATTGTAAAGACCTCATGATAATCACTTAGTCGTACGCCTCCGAAAGCGTGTTAAGTCTAACATTATAAGATGATTATCACTTGTGGGTAGAGCTGTACACACTCTACAGAGTAGACAACTATTCGAATAGCCGTGTCCACAGTCATGGACATGTTGAGCAAAGCCACTCTAAGTTAGACTTTGTTTTTGTTTTTAAATGATTTTAGTAAATAATTTTAGAATGGTAAATCCTTGTGGTGAAATTAGGCGGTTAGCCATGTGATAGGAGGGTATCCTTCACCATTCATTCATGGAGGTTATCCACTATAAAACTGTCAATTTAAAATCCGATTTTAGTTATAGATTAAAAATTGCCTTGAAACTTAGTATGAGTATTTAAAACTAAAAATGCTGCTTTATGCAAAATAGACCCTATTAGCCTCACTTGTTTACTTATACATGCATCATATTCTTTTATTGGGTGTAACTTGCGAGCACATAAGTTGTGCTCACTCTTACTGAATAATATTTATTCAGGTGAAGAATTCTATCTAGACGATGAGGACGACTAGGCCTACGCCCCCAGACGATTGCATGTGGTGTATCGTGTGGATCACCTACTATTTTATTTCTGTTGTGTTATTTTATTTGGCATTGAGCCCGATTTTGTAATAAACTCCGATTTATGTTAAATAAATATGTGATATGATTGTGATGTCACTTTTGTTCGACTCTGTGCACTAGCTATACTGGACTAGTGTATGAAACACAGAATTCGAGACCTTCGTTCTCGGGTTTAACATCCACTCTAGAGTTGGTGAGCATCAACCAATCACAACCATTGCCGGGACTCTTCACAATATTCTTGAAGAGATCACCCCGTAAAATTCCTCCAAAACTGTCTAGGTGCCGGCAAACACCAAGAGTAATAAACCACAATATTTGCTTAAGGAATATGACGTGCCAACAAGATGAATTAATGATGCAATGGACTTGAATGCTCTCAACTGTCTCAAAATGTGAATTTCAAGCAAATGGGTAAAAGAGAGTGCACTAAAGGTTCAAATGTATTCAATGAGGTTCAATATGCTCAAAGGTTCTGAGTTTGATGCAGGTGGGGGTGTATTTATAGCCCTCACCAACAAAACTAGCCGTTTGAGGCTTTTCTCAGAAAAATCAGTATATGTGGTAGTACCGCTATAGAAACCTGGTACTACTGCTCTACTGTTTAACTGTCAACAACTGTTCATTTAATGCGTCAGAACTAGCCATTACGACAAAGGTGCGGTACTACTGCCAACTAGAAATCGGTACTACCGCACATTGGTAGCACCGCTCGGCTCAATCTGTACTACCGATTTCCAGAGGATAAAAAGTATCCCAAAAACACGCTCTCTGAAAAAAAACGTACCGCCAACTAGCATCCGATATTACCGCTCTCTAGTAGTACCGTTTCTCTTATGCGGTACTACCGATCTGCAGGGGAGATTAAAACTCTCAAAAATATGCTATCTGAAATAAACATACCGCCACGTAAAATCTGGTACTACCGCACAACGGTAGTACCACTCATCAAAAGCAGTCATACCGATTTCCACTGAAGAATTTACAGAAGCAATTCTAAATGCAATGCATGACTGCTAGTGATCAAGATGTCACAAAATTAGATCCTCAAGCTACTAGCCATGACCCCTCTTTATAGAATGGCATCTAGCCTATAACCTAATCTTTTTACCCAAACACTGAGACCAGTAAAATCTATAAAGAGTCCTTATGCTACAATATACATTTTGTCTTGATCCATGTCGATCTTACATCATCTTTTGCATTTCCATTTCTATGTCATCATTCATACTCCGGAACTAAGCCTTTAAAACATCTTAGCACACATATAAGTCCCATAAACATTGGTGTCATTAATTAACAAAATCATCTTTAGGGGGCCTACATACTTTCAATCTCCCCATTTTGGTAATTGATGACAACCTTAAGCAATATGCATGAATTTGTAGTTTTTGAATATACATCATGTTAGAAACAGGTTGCATATCCTTGTTTTAACTTTTCTCGTGTAAATAATTCTTTGAAATGAGTTTTAAAAGGAGATGAATAATTAGTTGCTTTTAAAGTCAGTCAATCCAATAAATAAAAACTCCACCTAAATATGTGAATAATGATTTATGAAGAGATTTTCATGCACATGTTAGATTTTAGGAAATTTTGGCGGGGTTTCCTTTATTTATCGAATATGAGAAACATATAGAGATTTATCATTTAAGCACAAGAGATAATAATCATAATGACCTTTGATAGCATAAGCAGCAATCATAAAAGAATGATTATCATTACAGAGATACTTGGTAACATAACCATAAGCAAATATAGTTATGTAGCATAACATAAAAGTTGCAAAGTATCATAGGTTCAACAACTAGACTATTACAAGCATTCAAAGTATCCAAGAACTAATAGCCATTACATTACACAACCAAGTAGTTCAAATATATAAGATAGTATATAGCATAGATAACAGTCTTGAAACTCCAAATTCCAACATCTTCCTTCTAGCTCCCCCTTGATCTTTTGTCCCTTCAATTTCTCTTTCTCTCCCCCTTTGGTATCAAGTGCCAAAAAGTTTCACTCCTGTGGTGAAGGGTCAAGACAACGACGTCGTCTATTATCAAGAGAAGAGGAAGGAGCTGCAAAGAAGAAGGAGGATGCTTGAGAGCGCTCACCCGATGAGCTATGGATGCCAATCGATTGTTTGTCTCTATCTACGCATCTCGAAACTCTATTTGTGCATCTCGAATCTCCATAATAGCTGAATATATTTGCGAGAGAGAGAGAGAGAGAGAGAGAGAGAGAGGATCTATAGCAGGAGCATTTTCTTGAACTTGAGTTGGATCTTCCACTTCTTGGGAATGAGGAGGAACTGCTGAAGGAATTGGAGCACCTTCTCTTGGCTTATAAGCCTTATGCACTCCCCATCGTGCTCCTCAGAATTATTTAGCTTATCAGACTAATTGGTTATGACTAATTAATTGCCGTTAATTATTTAGCACACTTTATTTACCACTACATTAATTACAACTAATTAATTACTGCTAAATAATTACCACTAATAAACTATGACTTAATTACTTATGGATAGTTAATTACGACTAATTATTTACAATTACATGGTAATGACTAAATTAATTATAACTAAATGATTAATACTAATTAACTACGGCTAAAGTAATTACGACAAATGCATTAAAGAAAAAAATTACCTTCCCTTGATGGTGACCATTCTATACTAATACAATGAGCTCTAAACACTCTTTAATCTTGAAAAAAACATATTTATATTCTCTGTGTTCTCAGCGACGAGCACGAGAACAAGAATGAAATCGAGAATGAATAAGAACGAGAGCGAGCGTGACTCCTTTATTTATTGTCGTGCGAACACAATTCCTGTAGACATCGAAGTGACGGGAGGGAATCCAATTCCCTCCCATGCAATGTTTTTTTAATGTGGGGAATCATTCGCATGCATGTGGAGCATGGGCGTGATGGATGGGACAGAGATGGTATGGATGGGGTCGGGCCATGGCAATATCGTACCATGGTGGCGCGACAGTGGTGGGATCCAGGGCAGGCAGAGCGAACGAGCCATGTGGCGCTTGTTCGGGCTATGGGGGACCGGTGTAGGTGGTACCGTGGCCTAGGGCCACGAACACGGCTTGTTCGGGCGCCAGCGGTATGAACACGGCTTGTTCAGGCGCCAAAGGTGCGGCACCACAAATGTGGTGGCGTGGGGGGCATCCGGTCTCCTAGGGAACAGTGGAGATCACATCCGCCCCCTAGGGGCCGGATTTGGATGCGTCTCTATGGTCGGCGTGTCCGTTGTGCCATTTTTTGGCATTACGATGCGCCAACTGCCATTTTTGCTATTAACAACACCAGTAGTGCCATTTAGGCCAAAAACTCCGCACCAGCTAACTATAGGGCGGCGTACGTGAGCGTGCTTTGCCATGCCTGAATTTTTTTTAGCTGATTTAGCCTCATTTTGAAATGCAATAACAAAATTAGCCCCTACTGTGGTCCGTGGTCGAAATGACAAAAATAGCACTCTTACAGTGCGATTTGGCCGTGGCGGGCCAAATCTTGCCATCGATTCGCGATGGCGACACGTCGTGAATCTGAGATCGCGACAGACCACCTCCCATGCAACGATCTGCGGCGGGACTCTAGGCGGCGCGCAGAGGCGTGTGCGAGCCACCTACAATGGCTGGAATGGCGACCGTGGCGCGCACACTCAGGATGGTGACACATGGCCTGCCCGCGATTTGGGATCACGGCACGTGGCCTGTCATGGCAAAAACGCGCGGTAGGGGTGTCATTTTTGTCATTTCGATCATGGGGGGCTAGTTTTGCTATTGTTTTTAAAAATGTGTTGTTTTAGCCATAGGCTCTGCACCATCTTCAATTCCTAGCTGATGATTAGGACATGTGTGGCCCAGCCCTGCTGTATCATGCATGAGCGCTACTACTTCCTGTATTTTGTACATCGACACGGTCTCAAACATAACTTTGACCACTATTTTTTATTTTAATAAGACTGTAATACAACAATGGAATTCCCTCCATGCCGTCAAACATTCTAAAATTTGACCGCTAATATGTTTGAAACTATCTAGATTGACTATATAAAAAATATATCATTAGATTTGTCGTTAAATTGACATTCATAATATTATAATTTTATTGGCATATCTTAATGTGAAGGTATAAAAAAAATAGCGATCAAAGTCGTATCTCGGAGAATATGAAAAGTAAAAAAAACGTCAAGTAAAAAAACAGAGAATATGAAAAGTACTATTTAAGAAAAATGTACATATATGATTTTCACGTATCCAATGTAAATATTTAAAAATATGTGTGCATATCCAAAGTTTAGAAAATTAGGTTGCATGTATCCCAAAACGACATTCTTTTGTCCCCGGGGAGAGTGTATGTACCATTTGTACTTCCCATATTCACCGTACAGATAGGGGAAAATTTATACTTGAGCCCTAGCAATGTTCAGCTCTATATATAGCCATATGAATTTGTGTCCCTACCCTTATAACGCTCTCAAATTCTGTAAACCCGTCCTTAGCTTGTAGTACTACTCCGAACTTCATTCGGAATGGTGTACTTGGATGTTGCTGATCTTCATCAACCTGTTGATACATAGGCGGATTCAGGTTTAGAATAGCATAGGCTTCAGTTCTAGGCCTAGAAACTAAAGCCTATAAAGATCTACATGAGAAATTGAAAAAAAAAAAGAGAGAGAGAGAGAGTAGAGGATAATAAGCTTACCCAACGAAGAAACAAGCGCGCCCGTGCATATATATATATATATAGAAGTATCTTATAATTAGTATATGAGTATACCCAAAGTAATAAAAGAGCATATTAAGTTCTCTTTTAGGTGGTATATCAAAAGTGGGAGTAACTACACAGGAGTAGAATATATATATATATATATATATATATATATATATATATATATATATATATATATATATAAGTATGGTACTACTGTGAGTACATACTTCCACTTCTCATATACCACTTAAATCGTATGGTGATACCTCTTTATCTATTTGAGTATACTCTAATACGGATTATAAGATACTCCAAAGTGAGTTCTATGAAAAAAAAAATTCATTAAAGCCCATTGTTTATAGCAAAATTTGTGCATATACTTCTTTTTTATATGAAAATGGTACATAGCAAAAATAAAGAACTCCAATAAATTACAATCAAGTCGCATTTGAATATCTTATAATTAGTATTTAAGTATACTGAAAGTGGTAAAGAAGTATAATATATTCGTTTAAATGGTATATTCAAAGTGAGAGTATGTACTCTTATAAGTACGAACAGACGTTATATATATATATATATATATATATATATATATATATATATATATATATATATATATGTATACACACATATCATCCTGCATGCTCCCACTTCCAATGTGTCTTCGTTAATATGTCTGCATTAAACACGATGCATACTCCCACCTTCAATACTCTGCATTAAACAGCATGCATGATCTAACGATCAGGATTGACATTAACACCTTAGTTATCCATTAACACCAGGTAGTAGAGACTACGCTAGGGCAAGAAAATCAACAATTATTGTGCTAGAGCGAACAGTCAATTGTCACATCATTAGTGTGATACGCGACGACTAAGCAAAGAAATTCTGTAGCACTCGCGCAGCCGATGAATTGCATGCTGCGTGCACTTAGAACATTCGTCAAACGAATCTTTTAGTATAATACGATATTATGCGTACGGCTACTTCCACCAAACGCAGCAATTTGCAGTGCTTGAACTAGATTGCATTGGTTAATCCGACCGAGGTGGTTGAGATTAGAGGTGGGCATTGGTAGCTTGCGCGACGGCAGCTCGGCCAGCCGTGCCGAGCAGCGTCGTGTCGTGCGTGCTTCTGGTCGGTTATTCTACTGCTTGCGTGCGTCTCGTCCGTGACGCCTCTAGTCGAGCCCAAGCACGCCCAAAGCCCGCCGTCTCGGGATCGTGCCGTCTTGACGCGCCCGACCCTAAGTAACTATAGGCGCTGAGAAGACGATAACCGCCGCCATGCTGTTCGAAGACAAAGACACCGTGATTGGTCGGTGGCGAGAGGGGATGATTGGTTGGGCTAGGCGGTGTGGGAGTGATTGGACTAGGTTAAGGGGATTGGGCTAGAGCGAAGGGCTAGGCGGTGTGGGAGTGATTGGACTAGGGTGAGGAGGATTGGGCTAGAACGGAAAGGTTGGGCCTATTCGTGCCGTCTTGAAGCCCAAGCACGCCCAATGATCGTGTCGTCTTGCGTGCCTAGCAGGCGCATTCTCGAGCGGCCCGACCGTTGTTCGTGCCGTGCCGGCCCGGCCCACCACATGCCGTGCCGTGCCGTGTCGACCGTGCTTCGGACTGACCCAAAAAAGCACGGCCCAAGTCCCAGCTCTAGTTGAGACTTGAAACGATCGAGCCCCGAGTGATCAGCTGATGGAAATGTACGACATATAAGCTTTTTTTTCTTCTGATGATGATGACTGCAATTGGTTATCATTATCACGGGATCAAATCTCCAAAAAAACAAAAATTAAAACCAATCCCCGCGGGAAAAAATGCTTGGAGCATATAATTCTTGTGTATTTAAAATTTAGCCCTTGCTAGGCCTCCAAATCTATTGTCTTTGTATACTGTTTGTGCTTTATTATACTAATAAGCAGTCCTTCTGCCTGTTCTAAAAAGACCGACGAACACTTAGCCGTTGGCAGCAAGAGACGATCGAGTACCATAACTATTAAGCTAGTCAACATCATGAGTTCATGATGGGGCCGCCGAAAGATATATATCATACGACGATGCTGCAAGCTTGATGGGGAATTAGTAAAAGCTCTAATGATCACTAGTTGTGATGATTCCATGTACATGGATTAGAATCAAACGTGGTAGTGTAGCCGTGGTAGGCCACACGTACTGCATTGGGGACGGTTGCGCTAGGCTAGCTCTATATGCAGGGGCTATATTAGGCGCTTAAGCCGGTGTGTTAGGTCATCTCCAATGAAGGTGCTTAGAGAGAAAATCCGTTTTTATTAGTCACATAAGATAATTACTGAGAAATTACATAAGGTACCTGGGTGTCTAGGCACTCACATCTTGAATCGTTCGATACATATGTATGATCGATGCAAATTTTAGAGTTTGTGCATGAAAATATTTTATATCCCTAATGTATTTATGGCAAGTGAGTTTTGAACTCAGTTCAAATCAAATCAACGAGTATTGTTTTGTGCATTAATGTTTCTTTTCTTGTTTTAGTAATAACTTTTGATCGGAAGATTCGATTCACACGGTTTTACCAGTAGCTTGGTGACAACGAGGGTAACATAATGATATAAGTCTTGCAAATAAAATCTCTTTGTGCGTTTACTATAGCATTATCGCCAAAGTTGGCATCCCTCGCGATCCTGCACGGGTTGAGCCGAGTTAGGTTTTTGGGATGCGTCCGCGCGACTGCTCACGATTTCCTTCGTCATCCACTTCGCTTTGTCTTCTTCGGATCAGATTCTACCGCGACCTTCACTGGAGCGATGCAATGTAAGCCGCTGATATGGCTCGGTTTTGCTCCCTAGAAAAGTCATGTGATGACGTTGAATCCTACTTCTGTTAGTAATGTTTTTGTTCTAGACTTTGCCATGTTAGCACATATATATGAGATAGATATATTTGAGTTGATGATCATGCAATTGTTTATGGTTCCAAATATGCATTGTACATATATTGTTGTTGGTTCGATTACTATTTTAGGAATTATAATAATCACAAAGTGTGCATATTCCTAACAATCCAAAAACATGATAGGCGTTTTGTGATGGTTGGTTTTGTCGGGGCTGTGAAACCAGAGAAGTTCACCGGTGTGAACTTCAAGAGATGGCAGACGAGGGTCCAGTTGTGGCTTTCGGCTATAAATGTATTTTGGGTTGTGATACTAGGTCCTGCAGGACCTCATTGCACAACAAACAGAGTACGATGCAGCTACAACAATATTTGTTAGGTGCATTTTAAGCGTGTTGTCTGATCAGCTTTGTGATGTGTATATGCACATGAAGAACGCTGCGGATCTGTGTCATGCGCTCAAACACAAGTTCGTTGCCTCAAATACTGGACATGAATTGTATGTTATGGAACAATGTCATGATTATAAAATGGTTGATAACTATTTTGTTGTCGGCGAGTCATGAACTACAATTCGTTGTGAGGAACTCTCCCACCTAGGTTGTCAATTGCACGAGAACTTTATGGTTGGGAGTATTATTGCCAAATTGCCTCCAACTTAGAGTAATTTCACCACATCTTTGAAATACAAGAGACAAAATATTTATATCGATGATCTGATCTGATTACTAGTCTTGATGTTAAAGAAAATGCTCGGGCAAATGATGAGACACCAATGGTGTAAAAGAGACAATCTAGAGCGAGCATCATGCTACTATTGACAAAGGAAAATGCAAGGTTGTTTCGACCACCAACTTCAAAAGGGCGAACAACGATAAGAAGAAAGTGAACATGAAGGATATTACTTGATTTGTTTGTGGCAAGACCGGTCATTGGGCCAGAAAATGCATAAGCGGATGGGCAAGAAAAATCATCCAGTCTGGAAGAAGTCGCTAATGTGATTATTAGCGAGGCGAAGCATTTGGGTATGGTAATTTACCTAGTGTCTTTTGGCATATGAATCTACTAATTGGTGGATTGACACATAAGCTTTTTTTTTTTTTTTTTTTTTTTTTTTTTTTTTTTTTTTTTTTTTTTTTTTTTTTTTTTTTTTTTTTTTTTTTTTTTTTTTTTTTTTTTTTTTTTTTTTTTTTTTTTTTTTTTTTTTTTTTTTTTTTTTTTTTTTTTTTTTTTTTTTTTTTTTTTTTTTTTTTTTTTTTTTTTTTTTTTTTTTTTTTTTTTTTTTTTTTTTTTTTTTTTTTTTTTTTTTTTTTTTTTTTTTTTTTTTTTTTTTTTTTTTTTTTTTTTTTTTTTTTTTTTTTTTTTTTTTTTTTTTTTTTTTTTTTTTTTTTTTTTTTTTTTTTTTTTTTTTTTTTTTTTTTTTTTTTTTTTTTTTTTTTTTTTTTTTTTTTTTTTTTTTTTTTTTTTTTTTTTTTTTTTTTTTTTTTTTTTTTTTTTTTTTTTTTTTTTTTTTTTTTTTTTTTTTTTTTTTTTTTTTTTTTTTTTTTTTTTTTTTTTTTTTTTTTTTTTTTTTTTTTTTTTTTTTTTTTTTTTTTTTTTTTTTTTTTTTTTTTTTTTTTTTTTTTTTTTTTTTTTTTTTTTTTTTTTTTTTTTTTTTTTTTTTTTTTTTTTTTTTTTTTTTTTTTTTTTTTTTTTTTTTTTTTTTTTTTTTTTTTTTTTTTTTTTTTTTTTTTTTTTTTTTTTTTTTTTTTTTTTTTTTTTTTTTTTTTTTTTTTTTTTTTTTTTTTTTTTTTTTTTTTTTTTTTTTTTTTTTTTTTTTTTTTTTTTTTTTTTTTTTTTTTTTTTTTTTTTTTTTTTTTTTTTTTTTTTTTTTTTTTTTTTTTTTTTTTTTTTTTTTTTTTTTTTTTTTTTTTTTTTTTTTTTTTTTTTTTTTTTTTTTTTTTTTTTTTTTTTTTTTTTTTTTTTTTTTTTTTTTTTTTTTTTTTTTTTTTTTTTTTTTTTTTTTTTTTTTTTTTTTTTTTTTTTTTTTTTTTTTTTTTTTTTTTTTTTTTTTTTTTTTTTTTTTTTTTTTTTTTTTTTTTTTTTTTTTTTTTTTTTTTTTTTTTTTTTTTTTTTTTTTTTTTTTTTTTTTTTTTTTTTTTTTTTTTTTTTTTTTTTTTTTTTTTTTTTTTTTTTTTTTTTTTTTTTTTTTTTTTTTTTTTTTTTTTTTTTTTTTTTTTTTTTTTTTTTTTTTTTTTTTTTTTTTTTTTTTTTTTTTTTTTTTTTTTTTTTTTTTTTTTTTTTTTTTTTTTTTTTTTTTTTTTTTTTTTTTTTTTTTTTTTTTTTTTTTTTTTTTTTTTTTTTTTTTTTTTTTTTTTTTTTTTTTTTTTTTTTTTTTTTTTTTTTTTTTTTTTTTTTTTTTTTTTTTTTTTTTTTTTTTTTTTTTTTTTTTTTTTTTTTTTTTTTTTTTTTTTTTTTTTTTTTTTTTTTTTTTTTTTTTTTTTTTTTTTTTTTTTTTTTTTTTTTTTTTTTTTTTTTTTTTTTTTTTTTTTTTTTTTTTTTTTTTTTTTTTTTTTTTTTTTTTTTTTTTTTTTTTTTTTTTTTTTTTTTTTTTTTTTTTTTTTTTTTTTTTTTTTTTTTTTTTTTTTTTTTTTTTTTTTTTTTTTTTTTTTTTTTTTTTTTTTTTTTTTTTTTTTTTTTTTTTTTTTTTTTTTTTTTTTTTTTTTTTTTTTTTTTTTTTTTTTTTTTTTTTTTTTTTTTTTTTTTTTTTTTTTTTTTTTTTTTTTTTTTTTTTTTTTTTTTTTTTTTTTTTTTTTTTTTTTTTTTTTTTTTTTTTTTTTTTTTTTTTTTTTTTTTTTTTTTTTTTTTTTTTTTTTTTTTTTTTTTTTTTTTTTTTTTTTTTTTTTTTTTTTTTTTTTTTTTTTTTTTTTTTTTTTTTTTTTTTTTTTTTTTTTTTTTTTTTTTTTTTTTTTTTTTTTTTTTTTTTTTTTTTTTTTTTTTTTTTTTTTTTTTTTTTTTTTTTTTTTTTTTTTTTTTTTTTTTTTTTTTTTTTTTTTTTTTTTTTTTTTTTTTTTTTTTTTTTTTTTTTTTTTTTTTTTTTTTTTTTTTTTTTTTTTTTTTTTTTTTTTTTTTTTTTTTTTTTTTTTTTTTTTTTTTTTTTTTTTTTTTTTTTTTTTTTTTTTTTTTTTTTTTTTTTTTTTTTTTTTTTTTTTTTTTTTTTTTTTTTTTTTTTTTTTTTTTTTTTTTTTTTTTTTTTTTTTTTTTTTTTTTTTTTTTTTTTTTTTTTTTTTTTTTTTTTTTTTTTTTTTTTTTTTTTTTTTTTTTTTTTTTTGGGGGGGGGGGGGGGGGGGGGGGGGGGGGGGGGGGGGGGGGGGGGGGGGGGGGGGGGGGGGGGGGGGGGGGGGGGGGGGGGGGGGGGGGGGGGGGGGGGGGGGGGGGGGGGGGGGGGGGGGGGGGGGGGGGGGGGGGGGGGGGGGGGGGGGGGGGGGGGGGGGGGGGGGGGGGGGGGGGGGGGGGGGGGGGGGGGGGGGGGGGGGGGGGGGGGGGGGGGGGGGGGGGGGGGGGGGGGGGGGGGGGGGGGGGGGGGGGGGGGGGGGGGGGGGGGGGGGGGGGGGGGGGGGGGGGGGGGGGGGGGGGGGGGGGGGGGGGGGGGGGGGGGGGGGGGGGGGGGGGGGGGGGGGGGGGGGGGGGGGGGGGGGGGGGGGGGGGGGGGGGGGGGGGGGGGGGGGGGGGGGGGGGGGGGGGGGGGGGGGGGGGGGGGGGGGGGGGGGGGGGGGGGGGGGGGGGGGGGGGGGGGGGGGGGGGGGGGGGGGGGGGGGGGGGGGGGGGGGGGGGGGGGGGGGGGGGGGGGGGGGGGGGGGGGGGGGGGGGGGGGGGGGGGGGGGGGGGGGGGGGGGGGGGGGGGGGGGGGGGGGGGGGGGGGGGGGGGGGGGGGGGGGGGGGGGGGGGGGGGGGGGGGGGGGGGGGGGGGGGGGGGGGGGGGGGGGGGGGGGGGGGGGGGGGGGGGGGGGGGGGGGGGGGGGGGGGGGGGGGGGGGGGGGGGGGGGGGGGGGGGGGGGGGGGGGGGGGGGGGGGGGGGGGGGGGGGGGGGGGGGGGGGGGGGGGGGGGGGGGGGGGGGGGGGGGGGGGGGGGGGGGGGGGGGGGGGGGGGGGGGGGGGGGGGGGGGGGGGGGGGGGGGGGGGGGGGGGGGGGGGGGGGGGGGGGGGGGGGGGGGGGGGGGGGGGGGGGGGGGGGGGGGGGGGGGGGGGGGGGGGGGGGGGGGGGGGGGGGGGGGGGGGGGGGGGGGGGGGGGGGGGGGGGGGGGGGGGGGGGGGGGGGGGGGGGGGGGGGGGGGGGGGGGGGGGGGGGGGGGGGGGGGGGGGGGGGGGGGGGGGGGGGGGGGGGGGGGGGGGGGGGGGGGGGGGGGGGGGGGGGGGGGGGGGGGGGGGGGGGGGGGGGGGGGGGGGGGGGGGGGGGGGGGGGGGGGGGGGGGGGGGGGGGGGGGGGGGGGGGGGGGGGGGGGGGGGGGGGGGGGGGGGGGGGGGGGGGGGGGGGGGGGGGGGGGGGGGGGGGGGGGGGGGGGGGGGGGGGGGGGGGGGGGGGGGGGGGGGGGGGGGGGGGGGGGGGGGGGGGGGGGGGGGGGGGGGGGGGGGGGGGGGGGGGGGGGGGGGGGGGGGGGGGGGGGGGGGGGGGGGGGGGGGGGGGGGGGGGGGGGGGGGGGGGGGGGGGGGGGGGGGGGGGGGGGGGGGGGGGGGGGGGGGGGGGGGGGGGGGGGGGGGGGGGGGGGGGGGGGGGGGGGGGGGGGGGGGGGGGGGGGGGGGGGGGGGGGGGGGGGGGGGGGGGGGGGGGGGGGGGGGGGGGGGGGGGGGGGGGGGGGGGGGGGGGGGGGGGGGGGGGGGGGGGGGGGGGGGGGGGGGGGGGGGGGGGGGGGGGGGGGGGGGGGGGGGGGGGGGGGGGGGGGGGGGGGGGGGGGGGGGGGGGGGGGGGGGGGGGGGGGGGGGGGGGGGGGGGGGGGGGGGGGGGGGGGGGGGGGGGGGGGGGGGGGGGGGGGGGGGGGGGGGGGGGGGGGGGGGGGGGGGGGGGGGGGGGGGGGGGGGGGGGGGGGGGGGGGGGGGGGGGGGGGGGGGGGGGGGGGGGGGGGGGGGGGGGGGGGGGGGGGGGGGGGGGGGGGGGGGGGGGGGGGGGGGGGGGGGGGGGGGGGGGGGGGGGGGGGGGGGGGGGGGGGGGGGGGGGGGGGGGGGGGGGGGGGGGGGGGGGGGGGGGGGGGGGGGGGGGGGGGGGGGGGGGGGGGGGGGGGGGGGGGGGGGGGGGGGGGGGGGGGGGGGGGGGGGGGGGGGGGGGGGGGGGGGGGGGGGGGGGGAAGATATTTCAATGGACTTTGTTTTAGGATTGCCTAGAACAAAGAAGGGAGGATAGTATATTCGTGGTTGTTGATAGATTTTCTAAGATGGCTCACTTCATACCATGTCATAAGAGCAATGATGCTACTAATATTGCGGATTTATTCTTTCGTGAAATTGTTCGCTTGCATGGTGTGCCTAATACTATAGTTTCGATCGTGATGCTAAATTTCTTAGCCATTTTGGAGAACTTTATGGGCTAAATTGGGGACTAAGTGTTATTTTCTACTACTTGTCATCCCCAAACCGATGGACAAACCGGTTGTGAATAGAACTTTATCTACAATGCTTAGTGTGTTGAAAAGAATTTAAAAATGTGGGAAGAATGCTTGCCTCACATTGAGTTTGCTTATAATCGTTCATTGCATTCTACTACCAAGATGTGCCCTTTTGAGGTTGTTTATGGTTTTGTGCCTCGTGCTCCTATTGATTTATTGCCTATTCCTTCTTCGGAGAAATTGAACTTCGATGCTAAACAACGTGCCGACTTGATTTTGAAAATGCATGAGACAACTAAGGAGAATATAGAGCGCATGAATGCTAAGTATAAAATTGCTGGTAGTCAGGGGAGAAAACATTTAACTTTTGAACCTGGAGATCTTGTTTGGTTGCACTTGAGAAAAGATAGGTTCCCTGAATTGAGAAAGTCAAAATTAATGCCTAGAGCTGATGGTCCTTTTAAAGTGTTAGACAAGATTAATGATAACGCATACAAGCTTGAATTGCCTGTAGATTTTGGGGTTAGTCCCACCTTTAACATTGCAGATTTAAAGCCATACTTGGGTGGAGAGGATGAGCTTGAGTCGAGGACGACTCAAATGCAAGAAGGGGAGGATGATGAGGACATCCCTTCCATGGATACAACCGCGCCTACACACAACACTCAGCCACAGCAAGTGTTACAAGAACCACTTACTCGAGCTCGTACTCGCCAACTTAATTACCAGGTGAATTTATTCCTATGTTTATATATTACTGAGAATAGACCGCTACCTAAAGCAAGTGATTTAATTGTGCTTAGGAACATGGGAAAGGACGAAGGCGAGGCATGTGGAGTCATGGACATGCTTGGAAGACATAAGGGAGGTCACCACGTCACTTTTTGGTCCAAGACAAGCAAGAGTTCGAACGGGACACATTTTGGAATCCAGTTCGGCCTCCGGAATCAGCCTGACAGCACTGACTTCAAACGGCCACAACTTTCACATACGACGTCCGTTGGAGGTCCACGAGTACTTGATGGAAAGATAATTTCGTCCTCTTTCCAACGGATCCAGCCTCACCTCCAAACTCCTTCTGGACTGATTGCAATCATCAAAAGAATACGTCATATCACTTGTTTGGGCCAAACTGGGCTTTGTAATCATACTGAACTTGGCCCATCTGTCGGCGGCCCACCCGGGGGTGTGGTTACTGTTCACGTGAACAGTAACTCACGACCGTTAGTACCTCCTCACTAGTTCGTTAGTTTTGTGGCTCCTCGTTCCCTATTTAAGGAGGCCGCACCCCTTTAGTTTTCCTTGGATTTTGTTGAGTTAAGTTTTAGCCATTGTGCAAACTTCTGTTCTTCAGTTGTGTCAGATGACCACCTGTCAAGACAGCTTTTTGCAATCCCAACCTTTCAATACTTCATAAATATTTGCAATACATCATATTGCGTTTTATCTTATTCTTGCGTGTTCTTCGATTGCATGCAGGAATAGACCTTCGTGGTCAGGTTGATCGTGCTTCCAGCAAGGTCAATAACGTCTCGGAGTTGGTTCAACGATTGCTAAGGCGCAAGCGTCGTCGTACGGTTGTAGTCGAATCGCGAGAGTCACCTCCACCGAAATCGATAGTTATCGTTCTCATCGAAAGATCGGGACAACAAATAGAACCTTAGGGTTCATCATTTTCTTATCCTGATTGTGCGGGCTGTCGGCTAGATAGGAAGAGTACCTCAGGCGCTTGTCACCCACTAGGCACTTCTCTTGTCTTTTGATTTTATCCTCACTAAATCTTTAGACCCAACTAGGTTTGCCACCTTGAAAAGCGAGTTCGGGGTAATTTATCCCTATGGGTTGGTTTGAGGGGGAGTTTGATCTTTTCTGATCTTTCCTTGTTCTTTTGATCTTTTATTGTTCTTTTTCTGAACTTAGTGATCTTTTTGAACTTTTTAGGTTTTTAGGCTTTTTATTGCATCTCATTGTATCATATTGCATTCATATGAAAAATCCAACAAGTATAAAAAATTCAAAAAGATGCATTGTAATATAAGATTTTCTGCTTATCTTTTAAAATTGATGAAGCTTTGCCTATTACCCTTTGGAGCTTTAGTACTTCAATTCGTGCTCAATGTCATGTCTAGTTCTTTGACTTGCTAGAATTATCATACTTTTACATGTGTAGCTTAGTCTTTGCTATATGAGCTAGAACCTTAAAACAACTCGAACTAAGAAATTGCAATTTGTGGATGTTTTAGCGAGTTGCGCAATTAGTGCTCCTCTTGTGACATTGGCCCTGTCAGAATTGCTTTGTTAGCTCTTTGATCTAAAATTGATCATTACTTGAGCTTTTGTGTTCTTGAGATTCTAAAACTGCTGATGTGAAAAATGAAAATCAAGATTGTCTTATGCTTAAATTGTGCCAAACTATTCTTACGAGACTGCTTGTCAAAGACATGAACTTGGAGATAGTTTGATGAACCGACGATCTCATGGGGACCGCTTGTCGAAATGACATGAACCTCAAGATTTGTCGCCTGTAGAAGCTTAGAAAGAGTTTGTGGATGGCTCCTAGTCCAGGATCTTCTTTACTAAGATACACCTTTAATCAACTTTTGGTCGAAGCTTAGGATGAGTTTGTGGATGGCTCCTAGTCCAGGATCTTGTCACTAAGTTAGATCATTAGTCAACTTCAATATTCAATGCATATGAGAAAAATGTTGACAAATGGGCGTTTATAAAATATTGAGCAAAATGATTCAATACGGACTCGATTGACTCTTAATGTGGTCTTTGTTAGATTTTTTATCTCACTTTGACATTTTGACATGGCCAACTTCACTTTAGGATCCCTGTTGATGAACTTGCTGAATTTGAAGCGTTGCTTAAATTGATCAAATCTACTGCTTTACCTTTGAGCCTTTGTGCTTAGCTTTGATATACATGTCTTGCCATGATCTTGCTAGCGCTGTCAGGCTTGATATGCTGTTTGTGCAATATTAGAAATCTGGCTAGCTCTTTTGGGTAATCTCCAAAGCTTCTTGTAATCAAAAATTAAAAATACAAAAATGAAGCCACCCATTGCGCTTCTTGCGCATTGTACATATATTGTTGTTGGTTCGATTACTATTTTAGGAATTATAATAATCACAAAGTGTGCATATTCCTAACAATCCAAAAACATGATAGGCGTTTTGTGATGGTTGGTTTTGTCGGGGCTGTGAAACCAGAGAAGTTCACCGGTGTGAACTTCAAGAGATGGCAGACGAGGGTCCAGTTGTGGCTTTCGGCTATAAATGTATTTTGGGTTGTGATACTAGGTCCTGCAGGACCTCATTGCACAACAAACAGAGTACGATGCAGCTACAACAATATTTGTTAGGTGCATTTTAAGCGTGTTGTCTGATCAGCTTTGTGATGTGTATATGCACATGAAGAATGCTGCAGATCTGTGTCATGCGCTCAAAGTGTCATGCGCTCAAACACAAGTTCGTTGCCTCAGATACTGGACATGAATTGTATGTTATGGAACAATGTCATGATTAAAAAATGGTTGATAACTATTTTGTTGTCGAGCAGGTCATGAACTACAATTCGTTGTGAGGGAACTCTCCCACCTAGGTTGTCAATTGCCTGAGAACTTTCTGGTTGGGAGTATTATTGCCAAATTGCCTCCAACTTAGAGTAATTTCGCCACATCTTTGAAATACAAGAGACAAAATATTTATGTCGAGGATCTGATCTGATTACTAGTCTTGATGTTAAAGAAAATGCTCGGGCAAATGATGTGACACCAATGGTGTAAAAGAGACAATCTAGAGCGAGCATCATGCTACTATTGACAAAGGAAAATGCAAGGTTGTTTCGACCACCAACTTCAAAAGGACGAACAACAATAAGAAGAAAGTGAACATGAAGGATATTACTTGATTTGTTTGTGGCAAGACCGGTCATTGGGCCAAGAAAATGCCGCAAACGGATGGGCAAGAAAAATCATCCCGTGCAGAAGAAGTCTGCTAATGTGATTATTAGCGAGGCCGAAGCATTTGGGTATGGTAATTTACCTAGTGTCTTTTCGGCATATGAATCTACTAATTGGTGGATTGACACATAAGCTAATATTCATATATGTTCTTATGCATCTATGTTTTCTTCTTACTAGGCAGCATGTGGTTCTTCTGTCCTAATGGGGAATGGGTCACATGCTTCTATTCTTGGGTCGCACATGCGCTTGAAGAACGTGCAACATGCCCCTACAATAAATAAGAACCTTGTCAGCAGCTCCTTCTATATCGAGATGGGTTCAAGTTGGTCTTCGAGTCAAATAAAGTAGTCATGTCAAAATTTGAACTTTAATAGAAAAGGCTATGAGTGCAGAGGCTTGTTCTATTTTTCTCTTTATGATTTTTGTAATAAGATTGTGAACCATATTTATGACTCTACGAATAGTGGTGAGGCCAATGTGTGACACTCATGTTTATGTCATATAAATTTTGTTTGTACTCCTCGGCTTTCTAGTTTAAATTTAATTCCAAACTTTTCCATAGTCAAAGATTCCAAATGCCAAATTTGTGTGCAAGCGAAGCAACCTCGAAAGTCTCACAAAGCCTTGGAGGAAAGAAATTCGGTAAAATTGGAACTCATATATTCACACTTATGTGAGATTAATTGTATATTGACAAAAGGAGGGAAAATATATTTCATGACTTTAATTGATGATGCCACTACATACTGTTATGTGTATTTGTTGAAAACAAAGGATGAGGCTTTAGACTACTTTAAAACTTATAAAGCTGAGGTTGATAATCAATTAGACAGAAAGATTAAAAGAATTAGACCCGATCGTGGTGGAGAGTATTTTTCTAATGAGTTCAATCAGTTTTGTGCGGAACATAGTATTATCCATGAAAGGACACCTCCCTATTCCCCCAATCCAATGGGGTTGCCGAAAAAAAGAACCACTCCTTTACTGACTTGGTGAATGTCGTGTTAGATACTGCAGGTATGTCTAAGGCATGGTGGGGGAGCTGTGTTGACCACATGTCATGTCCTAAATAGAGTCCCCACTAAAAATAGTGAGATAACTCCGTACGAAGGTTGGAAAGAGAGAAACCATTACTCTCAAATTTGCATACTTGGGGGTGCTTGGCGAAAGTAAATATTCTAATAACTAAAAAGCACAAACTTGGACCTAAAATAGTGTACTGTATTTGTCTAGGATATACTCATTATAGTACATACTACAGGTTTCTAATAGTTAAATCTGGGATATCTGACATGCCAATCAATATGATAATGGAATCCTGAGATGTTGTTTTCATTGAAAATATATTTCCTATGAAGAATTCACATAGCTCTTCTAGTCAAGCAAATGATTTAACTCCTAAACCTACCGCTCCAATCGAGTATACTTAACACACACATGAACACGTACATGAAGAGGATGACAGTGTTGTAGCTCCTTAAAGGAGCAAGAGAAAAATGATTGTAAATATAGAAATTTGATAGCTGGATCTTAATTTTAGATGAATTAAAAAATTTGAATTGCTGAAATCGGAGCTCGTATGAAGGAGAACAAGTCCTCAGAGGATTAAATCCTAAATAAATTCCCTAAACTCAATTTCTGGAATTAATGAATTATTTTAATAAATGAAAATATAATTACGAGGCAAGCATGATGTCATCAACTGAATTTCTTTTTTGGTCGAAATAATTTTCTACTGGGAAAATAATATTTAGATGCTAACAAGTGGGCCCATGGTCTATAGATCAGGTCCACGAAAAGGCTATGGTCCACGGTGGTCCGGTATGTGAAATAGTGGCTTGAACCATTTATGTGCTGGCGCATGCTACCACGTAGGCGCTGACGCGGGCGAAAGTGGTGATGTGGTGCTAACGTGGCGACTTGGTGGCTGCCACGTGGCTGCTACCTCACACCCAACGGCAGCGGCGCACCAGGCCCTAGGGTTGCTAGCGTTAGGCATTATGGCGAAGTTTGGCGAGGGCACCAAATGAAAGAGGGGATCGAGGCTAACTTGGTGCGCCCGTTTGCAGCGGAGGGCGCGACGGAGTTGCCAGCGGTGAGGAAGAAGGAGACAGTGAGATTTGGTCTACGGCGACGGTGGAGCTCCGGTGACCCTCCGGCGATGTTAAGGTGTGCCCGAGGTAGAAAGTGGGATGATGAAGTCGATGGTGGTGAAGATGGCGGCAGAGCGTTGTCGATGACGTCGGGATTGGCGGAGAAAAAGCTTGTGGCCAACGAGCTTTAATCGTCGATTCCAGCGCCAAGAGGCGAAGGGAGGTGCGGTGGGTTGCGGGGATGGGATGAGGGGGTGACGGTGATGCCGGTGCTCCCTTTTATAGGGCGAGAGGAGCACCAAGGTGACGTACGACACAGTTGGCCGATTCGGAATCGACGGCGAGAAAAGGGGATTTGACGGCGAAAAAGGGGGAACCAATGTCGAAACGGACGTGGAGTGATAGGGGATAAGGGTGACGGTGTAAACGTGAAGAGAACGGGGCAAAAATGGCGGAGTTAGTGCTGATGCGAGGAAGAAGAAAGGGGGTGAAGGAGAAGGCTGACAGGTGGGGCCCGTGTGCCTTCGAGTGAGAGAGAGGAGAGGTGCTAAATGGGCTGGGCGCAGGTGGAAAAGGGAAATGGGCTGGAGAGATTTGGCCTAAAGCTAAAATCCAGATTTTTGATGATATAACAATTTCAGAAATTGAGATAAATTAATTAGGCTTTAAAAAATAGCAAATAAAGTGCAAACATTATAGAAAAATTCATAGAAATTTCCTAAGTTATTTTGGACTTAAATAAAATATGTATAACTTAAAATTGGTATTTAACTTTGCAAATAAATTTATTTATGCTTCAAAATAATAGGAAAAACCTTTTTAACATCTAGAAAATTCAAGGGAAATAATTAAATTTTATTTTAACAAGAAATAAATTTTTGGGATGTTACATAAAATTCCAAAGACCCACTTATGCATAGTAGAAGGTGGAAAGTTTAGTACCATATTGCTAGTCTAGGTGGGAGGAAACCAACTTGTAATGTAGAGTTGGTCTTACCTAGTTGAAGCAAGCAAAAGAAGAATACACACGAGCACGCGCGCGCGTCCGCTCGACTTGCCAAGCCATCACCCGCCCGCGTGCAACGTGCATGTGAATGGTCCAGCGATTTCGTGTCCAGTTACGTGTGGGACTGTTGCTTCTTTTTGCACCTCAAAACCATACATGACACCTAGATGTATTGGAAACTGAATGCTTGAATTACACTGATTATGCAGGGCTTTTATGGCACCGTTAATTGTGATTAACTTCTTTTCCAAAACGTTCATGCGGTATTATTGCGGCAGTTTCCACCTATGTCGCAGATTTCATACGAGGATGCATGTGTCTCCATTCAGTACAAACAAAACATAACAGCCTGAGAATTTTAGCTCTATGTTGCTCCGCCTTGTCTACTCCATCCCTTTGTCGATGTGCACTAGCATGGGGAGAGCAGTGTTTTCGAAGCCAGCATCCTTTGCGATCCTACACAGGTTGGGGCGAATCAGGTTTTTGGAAAGCGTCTACGCAACTACTCACGACTTCTTTCGTCATCCGCTTCGCTTCGTCTTCTTCGAATCAGACTCTACTGTGACCTTCGCTGGAGCGATTCACTGTGAGTCGCTGATATGGCTTGGTCTTGCTCCCTGGAAGAGTCATGTGATGACGTTGGATTCTACTTCTATTAGTAGTGTTTTTATTCTAGGCTTTGCCATGTTAGCACATATATATGATATAGATATATTTGAGTTGATGATCATACTATTGTTCATAGTTCCAAGTATGCCTAGTATATATGCTGTTGTTGATTCAATTATTATTTTAGAAATTATAATAATCACAAAAATACGCATATTCCTAACAACGACGACGACGAGGTGGAGGGAGGGGAGGAGGAGCAGGGAGTGGAGTGGTGGTAAGGATGGTGCGACGACCATAGGAAGTGGTGGTGGAGATGGGGATCGGGAGGGGGTGGACGAGAAAGAAGATATATGTATTTTGATCTAGAATGACATGTATTTAATTTCATTAACTTAAGAGTGACATATTTTGAATAACATATTTTGTAGTGACATATATCAAGCGAAAACTTTAAGCGGCATTCATCTAAATGACCCTCCAAACAAAGTATTGTAGGACTTTTCTTTAGTGTCCATTGTGTGTGTCTATATATATATATATATATATGACATGTAAGAACTTTATAGGCCATTACAGATGCCCTTCTTGCAAGCAAAGTGCACGATGCAATGTGTCCTATTCAGTGTGAAGGGCAGTGGTCTCAACTTCTCAAGTGGTCTGCATGTTTGACCCCGTCAATGCAGCTTGGCTCGAGTGTTTGAAAAAACGGTTTTTTTGGTACTAACGCGGAGCATCTTATACGGCGGGCTCACAGTTCACTGACCCCCGTTCCGTTCGGGATCGGCAACCCTTGCGTTGTGGTAAATTTCGCAACTTGGGCTGCGTTTGGTTTGGGTTTGGGTTTGAGATAACTAGTTAGTTGTGTTAGCAGTAGAAAAAATAGAACTTAAGACGGTGTTTTTATGCTGGGTTAGCTTATTCTACCAATTTAATAGGTTAACTTAATCCTAGGTTAAAACGATTTGAAAGCTCTGACCGAGTTAAGTTAACCCTTCCTAAGCCAAGAGTGTTTGCCTAACAACGAACCAAAATTAATCTCGAGGATCCTACTGCGTGTGTAGCACCGGGCCGGCGTGCTCCATGAAGCGATCCCGGCCGTCCATGCCCGCCCCTAGCTGTCTTCGTGCCGGGACAGCCACATGTAAAGTTAACGACCTTTTTTTCCCTCCCTTTTCCCTTCTTCTTCGGCTTTCCTACCTGACGTTTTGCGTGTGCGCCCCTAAGGTCTCGTATTTTCCTACTACCAAGCTCGCAGAGAAGAGCTCGATTTTTTTTAAATTCTCCAATTGTTTTGTTGAGTTTGAGATGCTTGATAGGTTGTTTAAATACAAAGTTCACGAAAGCCTAGGTAACTAACGGGGAACCACAGTATCCAATGTTTCGCTTGTATATTGGTGGTCCTACGTTCTTGTTATTAAGGGTATTTGCAAGGAGGGGGAAAGGGAAGAAACATACTCGTGGCGTGGCCTAACGAATTCAGGCCCAAACTCGATCCAGGGAGGAAGGAAAAGGAGAATAAACCGACTAGTGCAGTGCAGTGTAGTAATGCTTTCTCACTATTCATCTCGTAATTACCTCTTTCTCCCTCCTTTTGCGTTGAGCTTGATTCTGACATTTTGCTAAGCTTATGCTTATGGATGTCAACCTCCGACGGTTCCAAAATATCGACCCCTTTTTAAGGTGGGATGATTTAGCTAAAAAAATTTGGGGAGAAAGATTCCACAATTGAAAGTGTTGCAAACAAAGCTTAGTCCCATTCGAAGTACTACATTGACAAAACATTAGTTAGTGCTTTAATTGTGTTTTTTCTTCTTCTTCTTCTAAATCATCCCCCAGATTCGAAGTACTAACCTCGGTGCCTCCCCCGCTCGTCTCCTCCGCTCCAACCAAACCATCCCCAGATTTGCACGTTGCCCCCCAGGGGTCCCGGGAATTCCCCATTTCTCCCCCGCGCGGCGCGCACCACCCGGCCGGCCTCCCGAATCCCCACAGTTCCCCAATCCCCCTGGGGTGCCTTGGGCGCCTCTCGCTCTTGCCCCGCCCTCCTCGCGATCGCGCCGCGCCGCGCCGCGCCTGAGAAGCGGAACGCCACAAACCGCGCGGCGCCGCGGCAGTCCGAATCTCGCCGAGCGGCGGCGGGGAATCTAGGGTTCCGGCAGCGAATTTACAGCTCCGGCGATGGCGGCCGCGCCGGCCGCGGTGGCGTGCACCTCTTAGGGGCGGCTTCCTGCATCGCCGGCGCGTGTGGAGATCTCGAGGCCTCCGAACACTAGGGTGTGGGGGGCGCAGGAGGAGGGGGCTAGGTGGCTATGGACGTCGACTTGCGCATGACGGCGGAGTCGGACTCCGACTCCGACGCCGCGGCCGCGGCCGCGCAAGGAGGCAGCGGTGGTGACTCGCCGAGCGAGACCTCGTCGTCGGCGCCGTCGGCGCCGGGGACGCCTACGGTGGCTCCGGCTGCGGCGGCCGTGGCGGCGTCGGGGCCGAGGCCGGCGCCGGGGTACACCGTGGTGAACGCGGTGATGGAGAAGAAGGAGGATGGGCCCGGGTGCCGGTGCGGCCACACGCTCACGGCGGTGCCGGCCGTCGGGGAGGAGGGCTCGCCGGGCTACATCGGGCCGCGGCTCATACTGTTCGGTGGCGCTACGGCGCTCGAGGGCAACTCCGCCACGCCACCCTCCCCGGCCGGCAACGCTGGGATCCGTATGCCTTTTATCTCGTCTTGTAATTTCTGATGGTCTCGAGTGTCGATCGGTGTTGTCTCGTGTTTAGGGTTGTTCGGGACCAGTCTATTAGGGGATGCTCTGGGGTGATGTCCGAATGCGATGGTAACCTTGAGCAGTTTTTGGTTTATAAAGTTTGAAATGAATTTCCAAGCTACAGGTGATTTACTGAGAAGTCATGCTATTTTGTGGTTAAAGTCGGTCTGATAGCTAACTGATACTAGGAAGCTGAAAGATGGTGAATTTTAGATACCGATTCTACTTAGGAAATAAATTTGAGCTATCTTGAGGAATTGAATTTTGTCGGTCGAAACTGTCATTGTAAATGCTGTTGGCTGGTTCCTGATGCCAAATTAGTTCCGTGTGCTGGAATGCTCAATGCTGGTTCAGATAGCAGTTAAATTGAGTAGTGCTATATTCTAGTTTTTGAACCAATCCCATATTCCTTGGACAACTTTGCTTTTAACACTGCCATCTAAATTCACCAAATGTCTATAGGGTTATGATTGGTTGGTTGGAAGGAGCGTTTTACTGTTTCGAATTGGGGGTGAGCCTGAATTTTGTGTTACCATTTCTTTCTGGGCAAGTTAGGAGGTGAACGGAACTTCTTCAAGACTTGACATTGGCATGAAATTATAGGCTACCATATATGGAAATGAAAAAGTAGATGATGCTATCTGGTGTGGAATGCTAGTTTTATTTCTCAGTCAAACACAAAGTGGATTTCTCACTTATCTCCTTGGTTGCAGGTCTTGCTGGCGCGACAGCAGATGTCCACTGTTATGATGTGTTATCAAATAAGTGGAGCAGGTAGGGTATTCCATAATTGGTTTCCATTTTTTTATCAGCGTTTAGTACTTGGACTGCTACTTCAGTTAAGTTTACCAACTTGTGTCTTTTAGGATAGCATGATAATTGTACATTTGTACTGTTAGTATGAAGCAAATCAGCAAACCTTTTAAGTACAACACTACTTTTACTTTGTCAGGCTTACTCCACTTGGCGAGCCTCCTTCACCAAGAGCTGCGCATGTAGCAACTGCGGTTGGAACCATGGTTGTCATTCAGGTATATATTTTTTTTGCCACTGGTTGCACCAATTTAGTGATGAGGCTAGTGCCTTATTATTGTTGGGACAACTAGTCTTCTAGTACCTGTCTTTGTACTAGATATCTCTCATCTTTTCTAAAATCATCCGCACCTTATTACCACACCTCTCCTATTCCCAAGCTAATCTAATGAAGGTAACTAGTATACCATACCTTGTTAAATACCAGGTACTACATTTTAAAGGAATTTTTTTTAATTGTTTACTTAAGTTTTGTGGAGGTAAACATTAAATATCTCATCTTCGTTTCATCATTCCATGTAATCCAGGGTGGAATTGGCCCTGCTGGTTTATCCGCAGAGGACCTTCATGTTCTAGACCTTACACAACAGCGACCGCGATGGCACAGGTGATTATTATTCTGCACTGACTTGATTTTAGAATTGCATTTCTTCAATATCTCTTCTGAGGGTGCTACACATTCTATGTAGAGTGGTGGTTCAAGGACCTGGTCCAGGCCCACGATATGGACATGTGATGGCCTTGGTTGGACAGAGGTTTTTGTTGACAATCGGTGGAAATGATGGTAGGTGATTGCTTCCTTAAACATTTGTCAAGTTTTAAATAATAATACCTTGCACTTGGATCCACCCTGAATGGTGTTGGTACTGGGACCACTTTCATTGGTTTAGGGAAGCGGCCTCTGGCGGATGTATGGGCTCTTGACACTGCAGCTAAACCATATGAATGGAGGAAACTTGAACCGGAAGGTGAAGGACCGCCGCCATGCATGTAAGTATGCTAACAGAAACCAGAAATGTTTCATGTTGTAAAGTACATTAAATTATTGAGGTATTATATTGGTGGCACTGACTTGAAATTTCACAATATTTTCCGAGATATCCGTTATATTACATTACTAAACTACCATCTGGTGCATGTTTACTTCATTAATTTTAATATTAAACTATCTACAATTCGTTCTGCTATTTATTTTGTATGGTACAGAGTAGCATGATGGCACAGTAAACCCACCATATTGCCCAAAGTTGTTTGTTGTGATCCGACTTCTGCATTTAGGTCATATTCTTTTATTGTTTTACTAGAAGTAGAGTTAGTTTTGATATCCTTTCGCTAAGTGTACTTTGTGGTATTTTTGTTCAGGTATGCCACTGCGAGTGCACGCTCTGATGGTCTTCTTTTACTTTGTGGTGGGAGGGATGCTAACAGTGTGGTAAGTGAAATAATATTGATTAGACTTAAATAGTATTTAGTGAACCTTTTGCTGGAGCAAAATTTATGACTGACTAAATTAAATAGAGTTAATTAATCGCCATGCAACATTTGAGAGATTCTAATAATAGGTTATTAATTTCTATTGTCTTTGTGATTAGATGTCAAACTATTTTAAAAAGGTTCCCGTTCCTTATAGTATGTTATGTGAGGAAGTGATTTTATCAATAATTATTGCATCTTCAGATGCAATGTGTCTGAAATCTCAAAGTAGGAAGTATTTGATGAGGGGACAGCTGGTGTAGCTCCATGGTGTGGAATATGAAGAAATCTATTACTTTGTTATCAATGAGCATTATTATGCATGGCATGTAGTTCATGCATACATGATACATCCATTTGCCAAGTAACAGCTATTGAGTCATTTGAGTATTGTTTTATGTTACAGAGATGTCTAGTTGTCCTTTTTTCTTGCGAAGAAAAGTAGATATTTTATTGCTCAAACCATGCTAGTGATACAATCATCATGAAGTACATGACCCTAATTTCATTTCAGATGTCTAGTTCTCGTTGAATTAATAAAAATAGCACAAATTTCTGTTGCATCTGTTTAATATCAATAATAGGAGTTATCATCGATTTCAGATCTAATATCTACCCTCTATTCTTATATGTATGTATTTTTGTAAAACCATCAGCCCCTGTCAAGTGCATATGGTCTCGCAAAACATAGAGATGGGCGCTGGGAGTGGGCAATCGCCCCTGGTGTCTCTCCATCACCCAGATATCAACATGCGGCTGTAAGCTGTCATTCAATCTCCTTTTTTTCCTTCTAAAATGTTGTCCACAGTGTGGTGTTTGTGTAATGCTTTATGCTTCTTTCCTCTGTTGTTTAGGTTTTTGTGAATGCACGCCTTCATGTGTCAGGTGGTGCTCTTGGAGGCGGTCGGATGGTAGAGGATTCCTCGAGTGTTGCAGGTTCCATTTTAAGACCTTGAATTAACTAACTTATTTTTTTGGTGAAATACCTTTAGAAAAATATCTTGCACTGCCATCAATTCAAAGAAACAACCTTGGGATGAAATCATACATTCCGAGCTCATAGTTTCTGTTGGTGATTGGAAGAAATGTCTTTCAGAAGAAAACTGTCTCTCTTAGTCTTTTTGAAGATGAACATCTAAAAAGTTCCGTCCTGTTGGTGTTTTTTCAATATCCATTTTCTCAAAAGATCTGAATTGCAGAAAGCACTTGAATACTTTAATTACTTTCAACATTGTTAGTCATAACTTGACTGTCACTTGTTAACGATATTAATCTCTATACTAGTATTACAAAAAAAACAATTTCCTGTATTTCACTCTTGTAGTCTTGTTACCTATGACCGTGTGCTGATACCGGCCCATTTTTCTTCCTCGTTGGCTTGTGTTGAAATTATCTTTGGTTGTTTGTATCTGTATCAACATCATAGTTAGGGGCTTATGGCATTGTTGACTACTTATTACGGCTATCTATCAATGACAAGGATTCCGATGTGGACCCCTATGATTTTCTTATAAGTTGCACCTTTCTACCTGGTTCAGTGCTGGACACGGCTGCTGGAGTTTGGTGTGACACAAAGTCAGTTGTCACAACTCCCAGGACAGGAAGATATAGCGCAGATGCAGCAGGAGGTGATGCTGCTGTTGAACTTACACGGCGGTGTAGGCATGCAGCTGCTGCTGTTGGTGATCTAATATTCATTTATGGAGGTTTACGGGGAGGTAAGATAATAATCATCTATGTCTGATGTGTGACATTGAGTGAATGAGTGTTACACATTCATCTTGTTTCACACTCTTCCTTGAATCTGATATCCCCAATTTTTTTGCTAGATAACCAGTGTTACTGTCTTTTATCACCTAAATAGTTTATTAAATCAGATGGCTGCAAATTGACCAAGACCTGTCCATTTAGCATTACGCTTTGTAGATCTCGTGCATGTGTGAAGAACTTTGACTACTGCACCATGCCACCATGTTATTTGTTTGGTTTTATCTCTGATTTGATGCACATGCTACCGTTCATTCTCTCTCTCTCTCTCTCTTCCATGAAATGCCTTATATCACTTTCAATTCATCCATATCAAATAAAATGAATGATCACTTACATACATGGAATGATTAAATGTCGACCACATGCTAGTATGCTATTCCATTATGGACAATTTCTTAACTTAAAAATGTATGTAGTTCACACCATCTTGGTTATTTGGCACATCTAGTGTGATCATATGATCTATGTGCATGATGTTTAAGAGATTAGCGTTTATTCATGTGAGCTATCAAATTCAATGTACGGTTAATGGATTCTCTGGACTGGTCAACCCTGTGATGTAATGTCTTAAGAAAATTGCCATTCATTTTGAGTTCTTGCTGTGACATTTTTGTCTGAATGTGCTAAACTGCTAATGAGATATACCCTACTAGTCCTCTACTCCTTTGTTGAGACTTTAGAGTACATTGGGATATTGAGTGGCCACTAAATTGATAAATTCTGACCAGTGCACATAATTTTCATATGGTGCGAGGTTGATTTTTATTGTAGTTTACATTAGTATCTTACTATTGTCATGATCCTATGTCCAAAGTACTTAAAAGCATATCTAATTCTCTATCATAGCTGCTATGCTTTTCAATTGGATAAAAACATTTAGTTTTGTCTGTCGAAGAAGAAATGATCATGTTTAGAATTATGTTTTCAGCATGGGATGATACAGTTCTATGTACTCTTGCTTATTGCTTGCTAACATCATAGGATTGCCATTGTAGGTGTACTGCTAGACGATCTTCTTGTGGCGGAAGATCTTGCTGCTGCCGAAACGACAACTGCTGCTAATCACGTGGCGGCTAGTGCAGCAGCCACTAATATACAAATTGGAAGACCCGGAAGATATGCCTATAATGATGAACGAACAAGGCAGACAGCTCCAGAATTAGCTCCGGATGGATCTGTAGTTCTTGGAACTCCTGTTGCCCCTCCTGTTAATGGGGACATATATACTGATATTAGCCCTGAGAATGCCGTGCTGCAGGGACAGAGGTACACTTCATTTCTTTTATGAATGTGTTCTGGTGATGTTTCATTAGCAAGTTAATGTTAGTTTTATAATTGTTATTTCACAGCGTTTTTGTGTTGAAAATCATTTCTTCACAGGAGATTAAGCAAAGGCGTTGATTACTTAGTTGAAGCATCAGCAGCAGAGGCAGAGGCAATTAGTGCTACTTTAGCTGCTGTAAAGGCTAGGCAGGTTAATGGTGAGATGGAGCAGTTGCCTGACAAGGAGCAGTCTCCAGATGCCTCATCGAGCAGCAAACATTTAAGCCTCATCAAACCAGACACTGCTCTTTCTAACAACATGACGCCTCCACCTGGGGTTCGGTTGCACCATAGAGCTGTGAGTAGACCATATGCTGCATTTTGTTACATTCTTCGTATTTCATTGTTTCATTTGGCAGTTAACATTTATAGCATGTCAATGTACTTGTTCTTATAATATATATCGAAATGCTTGTCTTGTTACCAGCCTAGCTAAAGCTATTTTTGCATTACATTAGGTGTCATCCTTTGTTTTTCTTTTTTGTCTTACAGGTTGTGGTGGCTGCAGAAACTGGAGGTGCCTTGGGTGGTATGGTCAGACAGCTTTCAATTGACCAGTTTGAAAATGAAGGAAGAAGGGTCAGCTATGGCACCCCAGAGAATGCAACTGCTGCAAGGAAGTTACTAGACCGACAGATGTCCATTAATAGTGTTCCTAAAAAGGTACTTTTGTCACATGGAAAATATGTCCGCAATCAAAATGAAACTATAAATGTTCTTTGATGTAAAACAAGACATGTATCTACATGATAAAAGATTAGAAAGTTAGAAACCCATTGGCTCAACTGCTCTGGTACTGGGCCTTTGTGATGTAGAAGTTTCAATGTACGATATAGGCATCGACCGAGATAAGAGCTACCATGCCTCTTCTCAACTACTTAATCGCTTTATTCTGTCTGCTGCAATACATATCCAGGTCATTGCATCTCTGTTGAAACCTCGCGGTTGGAAGCCCCCTGTGCGAAGGCAGTTCTTCTTGGACTGCAATGAGATTGCAGATCTGTGTGATAGTGCTGAGAGGATATTTTCAAGCGAACCAAGTGTTCTGCAACTTAAAGCTCCCATTAAGATATTTGGTGATTTACATGGTCAATTTGGTGATCTTATGCGATTGTTTGATGAGTATGGTGCTCCTTCAACGGCAGGAGACATTGCGTAAGTTCTTGCTTCTGAGAAAACTATAACGACATATTTCTTAATTTTTTTGTAACAATTATGGTGGGTTTTCGATATGTCAAAACTGCACGATAAATTGTGATCATTTAGTATGCCAAATCAACCTGTGAATGCATTACTTATGTTATTAACATGTTTCCTTAAGTGTATTAAGCTCTAGATACATTTTATTTTGTTTGTGAGTTTTTTCCTCTCTTTTCTGGTCTTCAGCTCACCTATAATTTTGTCTTGACCTTTAGGTACATTGATTATCTCTTCTTGGGTGATTATGTGGATCGTGGTCAGCATAGTTTAGAAACTATCACTCTTCTTCTTGCGTTGAAGGTATTGAACTGTCAACTTACTTTCATGCCATGACATGCCATGTGGACTTGTTTTGATGCAGTAATGTATTTAAATTGTAATATCTAAACTATTGTACATTTCAGGTTGAATATCCTCAAAACGTACATTTAATTCGTGGAAATCATGAGGCTGCAGATATTAATGCCTTGTTTGGCTTCCGAATAGAGTGTATAGAGCGAATGGTAATTATTATTTTTTCTGTGTACTGCATTTCATTACAATATCACTTTTCATCTTTGCTTACGTGGATGTTCTTTGCTCAAAAAATAGGGTGAGAGAGATGGGATCTGGACATGGCACCGCATGAATAGGTTATTTAATTGGCTTCCTTTGGCTGCTCTCATAGAAAAGAAAATTATCTGTATGCATGGTGGCATTGGTCGGTCAATCAATCATGTAGAGCAAATCGAGAATCTTCAAAGACCAATTACCATGGAAGCAGGCTCGGTTGTCCTCATGGATCTCCTATGGTTAGTATTTCAAGAACTTGCACTGATATTTACCCTTACATGGCTGTTTATTTATGTTGATGTCATTATCCTGTTATGATGTGCTTACAGGTCTGATCCAACAGAGAATGACAGTGTTGAAGGACTCAGGCCAAATGCTCGGGGACCTGGTCTTGTTACATTTGGGGTTGGTGCTCCCTAATCCCTTTGTTGACGAGCTCTTTCATTTGTTTTGGGTCCCTTTGATTTTCTGAAGCTAACATGTGTTGTTGACACAGCCTGATCGCGTTATGGAGTTTTGCAACAACAATGACCTTCAATTAATTGTACGAGCGCATGAGTGTGTGATGGATGGCTTTGAGCGCTTTGCTCAAGGTCACCTGATCACTCTTTTCTCTGCAACAAATTATTGCGGTGAGAATTTGTTTTTACATGTTTTTTTCAACCTTTTGGCTCGAGTCTAATTTCTATGATTGCTTTACATGGTACGCACACAGGTACTGCAAATAATGCCGGTGCAATCTTGGTTTTGGGTAGAGATCTTGTGGTCGTTCCAAAACTAATTCATCCTTTGCCCCCTGCAATCACATCACCTGAGAACTCGCCAGAGCATCACATTGAAGACACGTGGATGCAGGTAACACTATATCGTTGCAAACATATCTCTTTATTTGAACTGGCTGCTACTGCTGCTGTCCACCTCTTTAACACCATGACGTGTGAAAAATTCAGGAGCTGAATGCAAACAGACCACCAACTCCAACCAGGGGCCGTCCCCAAGTAGCAGCTAACGATCGAGGCTCTCTTGCCTGGATATAGTAGATTCGCCGGACATTGGTTGATAGGATCCATCCGAAGTCTCGCCCAGCGGGATCTTGCAATTTTTATTTCATCTTGCTAGCCCACAGCCATGCCAAAAGAGATTTATCTGCAGGGAGCAAAGTGGAAGTGGACTATAAAGATGAACGAACGGAGCTTCATCCAGGACAGTGCTCTCCATTCTGTTTATCCCGAACACAAGTAGAACAAAATCGACTCAGAGAGATTGTCTGAAGATCCATGGAGGCTTCGCTTGTATATACTCAGCTGCCGGTGCATAGGCGGGTGTCTGTCTGCATCCAATTGGAATGGCAAAAGGAATAGGGTTATTGTACTAGGTATTCTTCCCTTTTTCTTTCCCCTTTGGTGGGTCTGATTTTGCATGGTGTTTTTTGAGTTGCCACAGGGACCTCATGTCCGACCGTGTCGCGGTCCAGTCGTGTTGTATTATAGCCCTCTGCCTACGCATACCCCTCTGTAATTTCAGTCTGATGCTGATGTATGTGTACAATTTTGTGTTTAAAGTTTTGGGTGGCGGATGGAGTTCGTGATTTGATTTATTGGCGTAAGAGGTGCTACGTATGGTACGGAATACCTTGCTGAATTTGTTCTGTGTGCTGGTTAGCAGTGTGGATCCGGTACTCTGGTGGTCACGAATAACTAACTGGTTACCGCTTTTCTTCCCTCTTCATGCACCGCGGGTACTTCATGATAGTTGGGAGACCCGTATTCCATAGCACAGATGTAGCCACCCGACAGACAATAAAACAGAAACCTAATCAATAATTCTTTGCTAACAGATCTAAGATCGAACACTAGTAATATATCATGCCAGTGGCTCGAGCAACTGTCTTGTCAACAACACACAAGATACAAGTATTGCCCGAATTGGATCCCTATAACATCCCGAAAGCCAAAAGTACAGTTCTTAATGCTTTGTGAATTCCTAATGTGCAAGAATCTACGCCATTTCGCTGCTGGCGTTGATAGAACACGAACCAGCAGGGTAGCTCCCCGAGAATGCCTTGTTGTCGATGCTCGTGTACATCAGAACCAAAGTCCAAATCAGAACAATTCTTGTACCCCATTCTACTTGTTCCGCAACACGGTTGGGTACGTAGATCTTAAATGATTTCGTGGCATGAACCAAAGCATATGGCAAATGGTTGCTCCAGTCAAGCACAAGCTCAGCGTTTCTTCTGATCCTTTCCAGTCTTGATATCATGGGTAAGCATCCTGGGAGCAATGGCCATCGCCATGAGCTCCTGGAAGAGGAGCTTACATGCGTATGGTATATGCACCTGTCAATGCGAAAATGGCGACAATATGATCTCCTTTCTTTGGCAAAAGATCCTAGGGAAGATAGCTCAAGATCACAATCAGTAAATTAGCAGTTCAGAGACGCAAAAAAGTTTGACTTACTTGGACAATGTCGGTCCTCTGCACTCGAAGGAATTCTTCTTGAGGTTAGCAATAGCAATGAGTCCACACTTCTCACACACGTGCGTGCACTCTGTAAGCATCGCTTCAGGAAAAATGCAGCGCCGTGAGCAATCATGCAATCCCTCTCCATTTCTCCAAAACGGAGACCGCCATCACGTGAGCGCCCCTCTGCTGGCTGCCTGGTGACGAGTATCTGGGCAGGACCACGACCTCTAGAGTGAATCTTGTCATCCACCATAGGCTTGAGTCTCTGGTAATAAGTGGGACCAAGGAAAATCATTGCAGTCAATTTTCTCCCAGTATGACCATTGTACATGGTCTCAAATCCGCGCATCTGGTAACCACATTTATGAAGCGCTTTGCTGATGTTATCCACCTGAAATGAAAGCAAAAAATAAATGAGTCCACACAATTTACCCAGCAAACCAGTTCCTTTGCAAGTTAAGACAATATAGGTTACAATCACTGTTAAAGATCACTATCACCATAATTCTCAGCAACTAAATTAAAACTTACTGAGGATTCAATCTTTTCTTAGGAATAATTTTTTTTAAAAAAAAAAAATCAAGAATAATGAGTCTCCAGAAGATTACTCACAGTAACATCAGTGAAAGGAGTTGCATCTCCTTCTTTCCCCATGTGAGCTGCAACTTTACCCATAATACACTCAATCAGCTGGCCAATAGTCATACGGGATGGAATAGCATGTGGATTCACAATGATATCAGGCGTGATGCCTTCAATTGTCCATGGCATGTCCTCTTGTGTGTAAGTCATTCCAACAGTTCCTTTCTGACAATGCCTACTGCTGAACTTATTTCCGATTTGTGGTATGCGAACCGATCGCATTCTAACCTTGACAAATCTTAAACCATCAGCACTTGTTGTTAACAGAACCTGCACAAAAGATACCAGACTTCAAAGCTGTTGGTTTCAAATTCATAGCACTGCGTAGAAAACAACAAACCTGATCTACCATCCCACTTTCACTGTGACGCAGAGAAGTACTATGATCACGCTTTGTCTATCTAGTAGCTTGCCCTTGAGCGTCATCTTGTGGAATAGGAGATGTCTTCCCAATAATGACATCTTCGCCGGAGACCCTTGTTCCCTGATTGATGAATCATATAACAGGGGATCAAAATTATGGCTGGGTAATAGAGATAAGCCTACAGTAATCAGGTTTTGTACTCACGGGGGGTGCAAGTCCATCATCGTCTAATTTATCATAGGACCCATGGCGCATTCCCTACAAGGACAAAATACAAGAATATTAGCCCATATGAGCTGCAAATAAAGAAAATCTGCAATGAACTTTAGAAAACATCACCATAGTGTTCTCCCTATTTGGACGACCGAACTCCTCTTTGACAAGAGTCCCCATCTTCTTTTCCTCATCCCTGCATATGACGTTAGAATGGTTATGTTGAAGAGTTTGAATTGGAGTTAGATATCTCAATCTCATTAGAGTCGGATTAGTAGATTGTGTAATACTCGGATTAGGTTTTGAGACTATAAATAAATGAGGTGTGGATCCTAAGAGATCAACACACAAGATTGACAACATGGTATCAGAGCCTTCCCCCACCCAACCCTAAACCTAATCAGACTCACCGTCGAGATCCGGCGATCGCGTCCCACGTACCACCGTCGAATCCAGCCGATCAAGTCCGCGAGATCCAGCGATCGCGTCCGCCGCCGGGTTGTCGCGGCGGCCGCCACTCGGTCGTGTCAGCAGACGACGCCCGCTCGGTCCTTGTGACGATCGCCATTGCCATTGCCGCCCGCCGCCGCTTCGGAGTCGCGGGACTCCACCGCCGCTCGGGATTGCCTTGAGAAGGAGGACGGTCGCCGCTATCGCCGTCGCTCGGTCGCCTTGAGAAGGAGGAGAGGCCGAAGGAATCGGCAGGCGTCGCTGCGTCGCTCGGGGAGAGGAGAAGAAACCGAAGTCGCTCGGTGTCGGCGAGAGAAAGCGAGAAAAAGCGAAATCGCTCGGTGTGAGTCATCGACGAAGAAAGAACGAAGTCGCTCGGTGTCGCGATCGGTCGCTTGGTAAAACCGAAGTCGCTCGGTGTCGACACGCTCGGATCGGTCGCTCGGTATCGAAGAGGAAACGGAATCGGTCGGCAGGCCGAAGGAAAAGAAAACGGCCGAAAGTTAGGAAATCGGTCGGCAGGCCGGCTAGAAGGGGAAAAAAAAAGACGGCCGGGGAAAAAAAAGAGGTACGTACAGGTATGTATAATTGGATAAAAGAAAATATTGAGATCCGACAGAATATTAATGCGTGAAGAGTTGCCGTGATCGTGGGAGATCTGCGGCATATCTTGATATTGATTGGCATCTCTGGCTGTTTGAGAAGATGACCCCCGAGGAAATTGAGGCTGCGAGAAAGGCAGTTGTGGAGACTACTTCTCCGCTAGTAACTCAAGGTGATATAAGAAGCATGTTACAGGATCTCTTCGCGACAGGTATGATAGGTCCGAGAACTAGTGCAGGGTCATCCGACTTAAAGCTGGAGCTGATGCCAAATGATGTAAAATTGGAAGGAAATAAGAATTACCTGAGTTGGTCCAGAAGGGCTCAGCTAATTCTGAGGACAAAGGGGGTGGAATACTATCTGCAAGAGACTTGTGTTGAACCTGCAGACAAGACGAGCATTGATTGGAGGATGTGGAACACCACCAATTCCGTGGTGGTAGCTTGTTGCTAACTCGATGTCTCCATCCATAGCTCGGATGGTGGAGATGATCAGAGTGCACCAAAGAATATGGAAGACGCTAAGCAACATGTACTCGGGCGAAAATGTAATGATGATGGTGGAAGTCCAAGGCAAGGTGGAGGCCACAAACAGGAGGAAAAGACCGTCGAGAATATGCTAGTGAATTGCAGCAACTTTGGGCGATTTAGACCATTATGATCCACTGCAGGTTGACATGTCTTGGGTGATATTGAGGTTGGGTAGGGTGTGGCTGCAACGCAGACGAGTTACACACTTTCTAAAGGGACTAAATCCAAAATTTGAGAGTAGGAGAGCTGCAATGTTTCACTTGGCAAAATTGCCTACAATGGAGGAGGCTATTTTAGCTATGGTGCAGGAGGAAGTTCGACTACGAGTAATGGGGGACAACAACTCGGTCAGATCCACATATGCCATACTTGATGATAGAGAGTGCTACAACTGTGGGATAAGAGGACATCTGATCCGTGCTTGTCCCTCTCCACAGTATGGAGGCCGAAGTGGAGGTCGTGGAGGTCGTGGAGGCCGAGGTGGAGATCGTGGTGGTCGTGGAGGCCGAGGAAGGGGCCGAGTTGGCCCCAGAGCTAACATGGCCCAGACAGAGGAGAACACGTCTGTCACTCTGACAGGCGAACAAGGAAACGCATTGAAGACTTCTCATGATTCCACCTCCTTTGGCAACTTTGCAAACTACGCCCACGTGGGCGAAGGTACTCAGACACATGCACTTGCATCCACATATAAGCACTCTCATATTGATTGGATCATAGATTCAGGGGCATCCAAACATGTCACAGGTTCACGCAGTGCTTTCACATCTTACACCCCATATACTCATTCTGAAACCGTCCAAACAGCAGATGGAACCGCCCAGCTTATTCAAGGTATTGGATCTGTAGAATGTACACCATCCATTGCTCTGTCCACCGTTTTGCATGTTCCCTCCTTTCCAGTCAACCTTCTGTCAGTCAGTTCTATCATTGACCAATTCAAATGCACTGTCACATTTGATGAGGATTCGTGTTTATTACAGGAGAAGAGAACTGGGAAGAGGATTGGGACTGGAATAAGGCGTAATGGGCTGTGATACATTGATCAGGTTGATGCGGCATTAGCTGTGGCTATAGGAGGAGTCGAGGAAGAAGTCTTATTACATCATCGACGCTTGGGACATCTATCATTTGAGAATTTAAGTCGGTTATACCCTGATTTATTCAAAAGGGTAGACAAGAGTAGACTTGTATGTGATGCTTGCGAGTTTGGAAAGCATACACGGTCTACATATAGTAGTATTGGTCTTCGGAGTTATGAACCTTTTATATTAATACACTCGGATGTTTGGGGTCCGTGCTCAGTTACTTCTGTGAGTGGTTTTAAGTGGTTTGTCACATTCATTGATTGCTATACTCGTATGACTTGGATTTATATGATGAAACACAAGAGCGAGGTCCTTCGATGTTTTCAAGACTTCCATAGGATGGTCGCTACTCGCTTTGATGCAAAGTTTGGATTCTTCGCTCGGATAATGGGCCCGAGTATGTTAATAATGAGTTTGCAACATATCTCTCAAAAGAGGGGATACTTCATCAGACTACTTGTCCAGGAACTCCATCTCAGAATGGAGTGGCTGAAAGGAAGAATCGACATTTATTGGAGGTAGCACGTTCACTCATGTTTCAGATGAATGTGCCAAAGGGATTATGGAGCGAGGCAGTAATGACGGTAGTATATCTCATCAATCGCATGCCATCTCGAATACTTGGGATGAAGTCTCCAACGGAACTTCTTTTGGGTCAGCGGGAGTTCAAGGTGCCTCCCAAGGTGTTTGGTTGTGTGTGCTTTGTGCGAGATCACCGACCAGCGAGCTGGCAAGTCGGATCCACAGTCGTGAAATGTATCTTCATAGGCTATTCATCAAGTCAGAAGGGCTATAGATGCTGGAACCCAGTTGAACGAAAGTTATTTGTAAGTATCGATGTAACATTCCGGGAGTTAGAGCCTTACTACACAAGTGGAGATAATCTTGATCAGTTTTTGGAAATCTCCCATATCATTGAGGATGAAAGTCAAGGGGGAGAACAAGGAGAGTGTTAGTCAACGAGAAGAAGTTATTGTGGGAACAATTCCGTGCCCAAATCTAACAGAATATGCAAGAGATGTGATAACCAAAAAAGACTTAAAAGTTTATCAGCGAAGACGCTTTGGAAAACAGGGGGAGAAACCAAAAGACAAGCAGTCAGCATCGGAGCCAACAACGGTGGAGTTTTTTGAGCAGACGACATTGCCACAGCCAGAACAACCTTCTGAACAGCCAGCTCTGCCAGTTGATCCAGTCCCAAATCCCTCATCGGGTCTCTCTCCATCAAGTTTCTTGCCTCCCCTTGGGACGGATGGTAATATTGATTCTAGTCATTTCCATCCAGAGTTACCACTTGCACAACGTAGGGAAACTAGAGCTAATGCGGAAAGCCTCCGATCCAGGTATGGCTTTGAGCATGATCATGATATCGCAAATTTCATCTCGTATTCTCATATTTCACCTGCATACAAAGCATTCATTGCATCTCTTCAGACTATGTATGTTCCGAATGATTGGCGAATTGCTAAGCAAGATCCTAAGTGGAAGAATGCCATGAAGGAGGAACTTAGTGCACTTCAAAAGAACAAGACATGGGATCTTGTTCCACTTCCAGTAGGAAAAAGGGCAGTAGGATGCAAATGGGTGTTTACAATTAAGCAAACTCCTGAAGGTAAGATAGAAAGATACAAGGCACGATTGGTTGCAAAAGGTTATAGTCAAACATATGGGATAGACTATGATGAGACCTTTGCACCGGTAGCAAAAATGAGTACGGTAAGAACGTTGATCTCCTGTGCAACTAATTTCGGATGGCCTCTACATCAGTTGGATGTGAAGAATGCTTTTCTACATGGTGATCTACAAGAAGAGGTATACATGGAGATTCCTCCAGGCTTTGAAAACAAAGTGATCGAGAGGAAGGTATGTAAACTCAAGAAGTCTTTATACGATCCAAGCGCCTCCAAGGGCGTGGTTTGATAGATTCTGGGCGTGCGATCAGTAGTATGGGCTATTCTCGGTGCAATGGAGATCATACCGTGTTTTATAGGCATAAAGGATCACATATCACTATATTAGCAGTTTATGTTGATGATATTGTGATTACTGGAGATGATGCCAAGGAAATCAAGTTCTTAAAGAAAAGATTGGGAGAGGCATTTGAGGTGAAAGATCTTGGACCTCTTCGATACTTTCTTGGGATTGAGATTGCCCGTTCTTCGAATGGTATAGTTCTCTCCCAAAGAAAGTATGTTCTTGATCTACTAGAAGAAACAGGTATGCTTGGGTGTTGTCCTATTGCTTCACCTATTGATAGGAATCACAAGCTATGTGCTTTGAGTCGGAGATCCAAATCAATAAGGAAGCTTATCAAAGGCTTGTTGGGCGTCTTATCTATTTGTGTCATACAAGACCTGATATTTCATATGCAGTGAGTGTGGTTAGTCGATATATGCATGATCCTAGAACAGGACACATGGATGTTGTTTATCGAATCTTACGATATTTGAAGAAAAGCCCCGGAAAGGGCCTTTGGTTCCAAAAAAACCAGCATCTGAATATGGAAGGGTATTGTGATGCTGATTGGGCAAGCAGTATGGATGACAGGAGGTCTACCTCTGTATATTGTATCTTTGTGGGAGGTAACCTTGTGTTGTGGCTCGGTCTACTGCAGAGGCAGAGTACAGAGCAATGGCATTAAGTGTGAGTGAGATGATATGGATGAAGGGTTTATTGTCCGAGCTTCGAATATGGAAGAATAATCCCTTAATATTGTATTGTGACAATAAATCTGCAATCAATATTGCTAACAACCCAGTTCAGCATGATCGTACCAAGCACGTTGAGATTGACAGATTCTTCATTAAGGAGAAGCTCGATGATAGAATATTAAAGTTGGAGTATGTCAAGTCTGGTGAACAGTTGGCTGACTGTTTTACTAAAGGGTTAGGTCCTAGTGAGTGTTATACAATATGTAACAAGATGGACATGATTGATATTTTCAGCCCATCTTGAGGGGGAGTGTTGAAGAGTTTGAGTTGGAGTTAGATATCTCAATCCCATTAGAGTCGGATTAGTAGATTGTGTAATACTCGGATTAGGTTTTGAGACTATAAATAAATGAGGTGTGGATCCTAAAAGATCAACACACAAGATTGACAACAGGTTATATTTCAAGCATTGGACTACTGAGTGGTGGCATACCCTACAATAGAATATGCTGAAATGTCTACTGTACCTGTAAGAGCGAAAAAATAGGGATCGGAAGAACCCACGATCGGTTGAAGATTGGTTCATAATAACTGAATCTTCTTGGTTATATCCAGAGTAGCATGCAATAGCCACAATTGCATTCTTCACAAATCACCAAAGCAATGTATTAGTGATTACATAATATAACAGTATACATTCAAAATATGTACAGGCAAACAAAGTGCTGTGTGGTTAAGAATATTCACTTACAATGCCAGCTGGTAACTGTCTGAAGTGCAAATGCTCCACAGCACGAGTAGTAACTAGAGGCTTTTGTGGGTAGTACAGAACATAGGCCAATGTGTCCTGAATCCAAATGGTGGATGGTGAAGGTTCAAACCTAGACCAACAAATCAAGAAAGGCAGACAAATGGCACACTCACCATTCTTAACTGATAGTTGGTAACATAGATTCCCATGGCTTGCTTTCCCATAGCAGACTGGTATGTATTACGAGGTGACTGTACAATCAAAGGAATGAATTAGACATGCTTAAAAATGATGCAGTATACATCATTGCATAATGGGATGGTTCACCTGGTTGTGATTAGGAAAAGGAATAATCGATGCACAAACACCAAGTATCAATGAAGGGTGAATCTCACAATGCGTGTAAGTTTCAGAGTAGGCCTCCTCTGGATTCTGTCTCGCATTTACAAGGTCCTGAATTTTTTTTATTGGCATTTCTAGCTGAAGACGAATGTAGAAGGAAAGGCCTTTCCACATAAAGCAATGCCAATAGAACGGTAGATAAAGCTGTTCCATGTAAAGGAATGCCAATGGAATGGAGTAGACATAGACTTCCCACAGAAAGGAACCCTAGTTACCCCACAAATGTTCAATCAGGCATACTTTAAATGCAACAGATCTCACTTACATTTATGGTCATGGAGATCATAGTAGTCTCTTCCTCTTCAGTATCTATGTACTCTATAAATCCTTTTGCAACCAAGTCATGCCAACCTTCCTCAGGAGTCTCCTGGATAAGCACACAGTACGGTAATAGAAGCATATGACTATATGAGAACAAATACATGCATCCCAATCTAAATTGGAGTAAAAACTAGAATACAGTAATCAATATCATACCCTTTGCTGCAATGCTCGGATATGTCTCTTCTTAATAAGAAGCCTCTGGCTTTCAACAATAAACAGTGGACGGCTGCAACGCCCATAGACCATAGTCCGTATAAAGTCGAAGTTCTTGAAGGCGAATATCACGAACAACACCAACTTCAGTGTTGACATCAATCTGAAATTGACACAATACTAGCAATAATTTGCATTCTTGACCTGTTCTATGTTAACACTTGACATACCTATGTTTAACATACCGCAGAAAATGGTATTTACGTTAAATACTGATAAATATCAAACAAAGTTAGGATTGCATATGAAAAGGCGAACAACAAAATCACATCATTTTTGTTAAAATGTGCTCTCAATCTGTCATATATATAAATGTAAGCCCATGAATGTGGATAATAATGTCTGCTTTTTTATACTCATATATATTCCCCTGTTTATGGCCTGCAGCATTTGGCTTCATACTCCAACGTATACAAGAGAAGCAGGATACAAACCTGTCTTCTTAAACGCCTAAGTGTCTTCACCAATAGGTCAGGGTTCCTATGAATTCCAACCCAACAACCATTGACAAAATTTTTAGCAGCTTGAGGAATGCCTGCTGGCGATATCTCCTGTAAAGAATGAATGAAGATAAAAATCAGTTACTGTTGTAAACGACATCAAAATCTAACCCATAAGACTGGGAAGGTAAACCAAACCAAAATGCATGTATTATAGACCGACAAGGGAATAAAAACAAACCTCAAAATTTTCTGTGCCCCACTCCAAAAATTCCAAAATAGGATTGGCAGCAGAACCAACAGTGATATATACCATCAAGGCAAGATTTTTAACCAAGCCACAAGCCTGCATACAAGGCGTATGGAAATATAAGACAAATCATCCAAGCTTCTTTTAACAGAAGAAAATTTAGAATGTTAATCACTTGTCCTTCGGATGTTATCGTTGCTATGCTCCTAGGACTAAATTATCTATGATTGTCTTATCATTATGCTTGCGTTATTGTGACCCGTGGACGGGTTTTTATCGTTGATTTGTTTGCTGTAAGTATATGTTAATTGATATTGAAATTGATAGTGTAGTTTAGTGGTATTCCGAGCTCAGTATTGGACTGGAGTGTTAAACTAGTAAAGTCATATGCACATTAGGTTGGGCTAGGAGCTTATATTTTAAATTTGGCCATAGCTTGCAAAAGATTCCTAATTCACCCCCCTCTCCTCTTGGGCATCCGATTCACTTCAACATATTTATTGCAATATGCCTAACTAGTTGAATGAGTTGTTTTTTTAAAAAATAATGTGAACTCATGTTCCTTTAGGTGAAGTAAATAAATTAATACAATGAACTAATGAAGTGAGATTTACAAGGATATAATGTTATTAATATCTTCACATTACATAAGTTACGTGAATCTGGATTTGATCAATTTGAGTACATATTCATATTCATATTCAAGCACATTTGTATTCGTATTCATTAAAAAAATACATATGAATATTTCTAAGTTATTTAACTCTTGTGTTGTACCCAGGGATTCGAAAATCGGTCGATTGTCGGTTCTACCGGACCCCCTCGGTAGAACTGTATACTGGCGCCGAAATTTCCGGTTTGATTGAATTTTGCTCGAATTTCGGCCGAAATCAGCCGAAAATTTCCGATTATCGGTGATATCGGCCGTATCGGGACCCCCCGGTATTTTTTTTTCCCGAAATGAAAAACCCTGGTTGTACCCAGAAGGGGCATTGACCCTACAAAACTTGACAAAACTATGCTGCTAAGATAAGAGTCCAACATACTTAAGGAACCCTACTAACACTACTACAAAATATGATATACTAGACACCCCATCACAGACGGTTCCTTTGGAACCGTTGTGATAAAATTATCACAGACGGTTCTTCGTTAACCGTCTATGATAAATAAGTATCACAGACGGTTTCCGTCTGTGATATACTTACAAGAACCGTCTGTGATATACAAGCACTATAAGTAGATATGCTCCCTACAGGCCCCCTTTCCATTCCATTTGAGACGCCGCCACCCTGCTGCTGCTGCTGCCTCCTCCCCATTGGCCACCCTGCTGCTGCTGCTGCCTCCTCCCCCGTTTTGAGCTGTTACCCCTGCCTCCTCCTCCCCCATTGCGGCAACTCTGCTGCCTCCTCCCACATTGCGCCACCTTGGAGAGAAGGGTAACGATATGTAACCATTTATTTTTACTCTAGACTAATCACTAATGTGTAACGATCTGTAACCCTTTATATTTGCTCTAGACTAATCACTAATGTGTTTGGTCATTATGAAGGGTACTTGCCGTGTAGATGGACCGAAATTGGATGTACATTGAGAACCGTGTGAGTGAAGAGTATATTAATGGCGTGTTTGCTTTTAGAAGAGCCGCCGAGCAGGTGATATGTTGAAGAAGGAGATAAAATTTATGTACTGTCTATGCATTGATTGTGGTAATATGAAAATGTTTAACAACCCGGCGTAGATCGAAGCTCACTTAATACGAAGGGGTTTCAAAAAAGGATATACATGTTGGAGCAGTCACGGTGAAGAGCTGATTATACCAGAAGTCAGTAATGATGACATCGCCAAGGAAGTCAACGATATGCAGGGTATGGAATGTGCTTTTGATGAGGATAGGTCGTATGATGACAATCTGGATTAGATGCTACGCGATGCAGAAGGGAACTACGGTGAGAGAGAGTTTTGTAAATTCGAGGGCATAATGAAGGACTCGGGGAAACCTTTGTTCCCTGGCTGCAAGCCGTAATACACAAGGTTGTCAACCGTACTTGAACTGCTGAAATTGAAGGCAAGCAACTTGTTTCCATGAAAGATTTGAAATTAATTGGTATGAAGTCTCATGATTGTCATGTGCTGATGACACAGATGCTTCCTGTTGCAATTAGGAGTATCTTACCAAACAAGGTCCGAGTGGCAATCTTTAGGCTGTGTTATTTCTTTAACTCAATTGCTCAGAAGGTCATCGATCCCGAAGGACTCGACGCTCTGCAGGCCGAGGTGGTGACGACTCTATGTCATCTTGAGATGTATTTCCCTCCGTCATTTTTTTGATATCATGGTCCATCTCTTTGTTCACCTTGTGAAAGAGATAAAGATATGCGGCCCTGTGTTCCTACGTCATATGTACCCTTTCAAGAGATACATGGGAATTCTGAAGTCCTACGTACGGAATCGATCTCGGCCGGAGGGCAGTATCATCGAAGGTTATGCAACCGAAGAGGTCATTGAGTTCTGCGTGGACTACATGGCTCAGGTGGAACCGATAGGTGTGCCTCTATCTCGTCATGAGGGGAGACTGGAGGGTATCGGGACCATCGGGGGAAAGCAACACTCCCGATCTAGATACATACGCGCAGGCCCATTTCACAGTCTTGCAACACATGACCCAAGTGCCCCCGTACATCGACGAGCACAAAGACATGGTACGCCAACAGAATCCAGACCGGTCGGAGGTTTGGATAACGAGAGAGCACAACCGTCAGTTCAACGAATGGTTAAATATGCGATTCACTGGGAGGTCATCAAGTGATGAAACGCTGCTATGGTTGGCCAAAGGACCAAAATTTACAATTGTGACATGGCAAGGATACGACATAAATGGGTACACGTTTTATACGGCAGCTCAGGATAGGAAGAGCACAGTCCAGAACAGCGGTGTCCGCATAGATGCATTTCAAGAGGGGTTCAATACTGCGGGGGCACGCGGGTTGAACTCGTACTATGGGTTCGTAGAGGAGATTTGTGAGTTTGACTATGTACTTTTCAAGACCCCCCCCTGTTTCGATGTCATTGGGTTAAACTTCCGCAGGGCGTGAAGGTCGACAAGTACGGCGTCACTACTGTGGACCTCAAACGTGTCGGATACAAGGACGAACCATTTGTACTCGCTAAGCAAGTTTTTCAAGTTTTTTATGTAACGGGCCCAGCAAATAAGAACCGCCACATAGTTCTTCATGGGAAAAGAAGGATTGTCGGAGTTGAGAATGTCGTGGATGAGGAAGAGTACAATCAATTTGATGAGTTGCCACCTTTCGGAGACGACATCAGACTGGAGGAAGAACCCAGTGAGGAAGCTAGCTATATGCGCGTCGATCATCATGAAGGACTATATTTCAATTAAGCATGTATATATTCCATTGTAATTTGATGTTAACATGGAAATGCGTCACGTGTTATGGACCAGTGCTAAATCGGTCAGACTGACATGTGTTAGGTAGTCCGACCGATTTCCCTTTGAAATGATTCTCTGTGCGGTAGTTACGCCGTTGATAAACAGAACTACCGGTGTGCAAAGTTCTGAAGTTCTTGCGGAACATTTATTCCAGAGAAGCACATTTTTTGTTGTGGGTCAATTTGCCTCGGTCGGTCGTGTGAGACCCCGGTTTATCAGACTTGTAATGCTTAACCATCCACTCGGTCCTAGCATCACAAATCAAATAAACCGAGACTCGAGATATGTATACTTCCCAGGAATCCAGTATACACACCGCTTTACAACAAGTATGTATCAATTCCATTCAAACACATAGATAAGAACGACGAATACGAAAAAGACTCAACAGCAAACTTTCTCCGAATGCTTTGAAAATTTTACAGCAGTAAGAGCATGATTTATAAGGAATTTATCAATAAGAACCAATTGATTTAGATTCTTAATGCAAAAGATATGAGCAAAACAAATCTGCTCAGCCTTATAAATCACAAATGCTACTATTTATTGCAATTAAATTATTAGACAACAATTTCTAGAAAGGTGGTGAAGCTGAAAATTTTACAGTGAATCAAGCACCTCATGAGATGAACAACCCAATTGGATTCATCTCATTTGGAGCTATGATGCACTTTCTATAATTTTTCAAAGCCATGAAATGAGCAAAAGTAAAATGCATAAGTAAACTTTTCTGGAAATGGTAACATGTTCAAAACTAATTTTCACAGTAAGCTCATTAATAGAGGAATCCAACAAAATTGGATTCACTCAAAAATAGTTTACAGCGAAAAAGTTATGCATTTTTGAAGTTTCAGTTAACAAATAATCCTTCTCGGGAAAATCTGAAATTAAATCAACGTGGATGAACTTGGATCGTTGATCTTGGATCCAACGGCCCAAGTCCACGGGACAACCCGGGCGCGCACGCGGCTCACAAACCCTACCGTTGGATTTAGATCCAACGGTCCACGTGGATGGCAACGTTCGGACGGTCCGAACGTTCACACGAATCTGGGCCGTTGATCTAGACATGGACGGCTCACAACGAGAGTGCTTTCGGATGGTCCGAACGTTTACGCGAATCTGGGCCGTAGATCTAAAGATCGACGGCTCTACATATGTGTGTGTCTGTTCACATCACAGATGGTTCTATCAATACACCGTCTGTGATGATAACCTCACAGACGGTTCTAGTAATGAACCGTCTGTGATATCAACATATCACAGATGGTTCAGTTACATAACCGTCTGTGATATTAAAATTATGGTTTCTCTATTAAGTCATCACAGATGGTTTCATAACAGAACCGTCTGTGATAGTTAACATCACGCATGCTTTGTTTATGGAACTGCGTGATGTATTATCATAAACGGTTCTATCATAGAACCGTCGTGATATCCATCTATATAAGTGCCCGACTCGAGCGGTTGTGCACTCTTACGCTTTAGTCTTTTCCACCACCGGCGCTACCTCGGTCTCCTCCATCGACGCCACCTCCGGCCAGCGCGCCTCCCTTCGTCCCTCGCCTCCGACTAGCGCCGCCTTCGCCGTCCCGCCTCCGTCGGTCGCCCGCCCTGCGACCACCGGTGAGTTTCCGCGCCGCCCCTTCTCTGCCGTGAGAGCCGAGGGTTTCCCTGGTCCGCCCGCCGCCGACCACCCGTGAGTTTCCCGCTTCCCCCTTCTCTGTGTGAGGCGAGGGTTTCCTCGGTGCCGCCCCCCTGCCGACCACCCGAGGGTTTATGTGGCATTTTACCCTTTAGATGTTTTACTCTGATGTGCTTTTCTTTGAAATGGGAGGTAGGGTTAAATTTCACTACTAGATGTACATGTAAGTTATATTTGCACAAATAGATTTGTATAGAGATCTATATTTAGTTTGTTTACACAATAAGATGCCTGTATTTGCACAATTAGACATGCATGTATACTTGCATTAATGTATTCGATGGCGTTCTTTGTGTTGGCAAATCTATCTTTTTCATACTTGAAAAATACTAGAAAGACATCTCATTGACTGTTTTAGCTTTGGAATTGGAATTGACTGTTTAGGTAGCAGTAGTAGGCTCTACCTTTTTCAGTTTTGTATAGACTCTACATGGTAAAAATAATGCTGTACATGGCAGTGCTAATGAAACAATATTTTTTATTGACATTCCATTCCATTCTCCACTTAGCAAATCTGGTATGACCAATTCTAATTCTAGTTTGGTGCCAAACAGTTCCTTGAAAACAAGCAACTATCCAAATACGGTTAGCCGCCCTCCTCTGGCATCTCCGTTCCACACCAGTTATGGATGAGGGATGAAAGTGTTCCCATGTTGTGGCATAGCAGCAGTAGCACGTTAGCATCCAGAGGAAGTTAGTGAGTCTGGTTTTGTTAGGGAGTAGGTTTTCACGCAACAGCAGCAAGTGTTTACGCCAGGAGAAGCTTTGGCAGCAACAGGAGTCCAGGAGGGTTTCGGAGAGGAGAATTAGGAAAGCTACACAGTTTCTATCAAGTAAGAAATAAATTGCAGTTTTTTTGTGCAATTCATATATTTTATTTACTACGTATCATATATTTAGGTTCAATGGGTAACTTATATTTGTTTATGTAATCATTGCATACGTAACTTATATAGATAGCAAGTAAGCGAGATGACAGAGGAACCGTCTTCGCGCGTCGTGACGTCGCCAAATGCGTCTGGATCTCAGATCAAGGTGGTACACAGGCGAGAAGGCAGAGGAATCTCCAAATTACCATCGGGCCGCATGACGATCACGGAGGTCAGTGACGTCGGGATCCCGTTGAGTCCCAAGAAAGCAGCTGTGAGATTCCGGACCGTCTGCGGGGTATATGCAAGGGAACGGGTCCCCATCACTATCCCAACCTGGAAGTCTCTGACGAATATACAGAGAGACCAGTTGTGGACTGAACTTTCTGCCTCGTTCACTTCCCCGAAGCAGACCAGGCACGTGTGCGATGGCACACGCTGCTGGCGATGTCCCACGCGTGGAGGACCTTCAAGAGCACGCTTGTCACGCGATGACGTAAACACGGCCTGACGCCCTTCACGATGTATCAATTTTTGTCGCAGGATACATGGGACGCCTTCGTGTAGATGAAGACGACGACCGAATTTCAGGAGCAAAGTGCGGCACACAGAGCTATCCAGGCACAAAACACTCACCCCACGCACTCGGCGCTGCTGGTACGCGATAAAAAGCCACGCGATGGCGGCGGAGGACGAGACTACTGCCACGATCATTTTCGAGATCTCGACGAAGCGCTCGAGCACAGTTAAGAGCGAGGGCATCAGCCACGTCTTCGGGCAGCAACTCTTTCACAAACCCGGCAGACGAGGCAGTTTCTCAACACCTGGTAAATTTCTCGAACCACTTAATTGTTAATAAGTCCATAACTTCATGGTGTCTACAATAACATGATGTCCTCTTGCAGGAAGCATTGACTTCCGCATCTTCCCAAGGTTCCTTCGAAGTAGACAGGGAGAAGGATGTACTATCTACGGCCCTGGGAAACAAAGAGCACTCGGGTCGCACGCGAGGCGTTGGGGTTTATGTACCTTGGAGGGATGGATTCCCACACAACTCCGACACATATAGGAGTAGGAAGAGAACCAAGGACTAGCACGACGCTCGGTTGGAACATGTGATTATTAGAAATTTCAAGAATAAATAACAAACTTGTAGAATCAAGTAAATCAACTCATGCTGGCGCAAACCGCCCTGTTAATTTGGGAGCAAGTCCTTCTCGACATCGGAGTAGCGTCGCATCCACACATAATTCTAGACATGACGACGTAAATGTACATCTCTGGAATGCTCCAAAGATAGACCTATAGGACGCCTTAGCTAATTGTGTATTATTTTGTAGGAGCCGACGCCCTGCAAGCTCCAAGTGAGGATGGTTGGGTCAATTCCTATTGAGACTGGGCGGGGTATGGTGTATCCATACCAGGAAGGGGAAGTGCAGTACAGTGCCCATCTGGCGCAGGGTTACGCCAGGGTGCAGGTGGACATGGTACTGACAATTTCATGGTCATCCCGCTGGAGATTCCCCTGAACGAAGAAATCAGAACACTAGGGGATGCCACGCACACTTTTATCCAGTGGCCCAAGAAGGACATCGACCGGACCCTTGATGTGCGATATTGACAGGACCCTGCCTCTCCATTAGGACCCTCGATGAGTCCGCCTCAACCAAAGCTTCAGAAGGCCGCCATATCGCTTCCCGTCGAGAAGACGGCGAAGGGACAAGAAAAGCGTGTCACCATATCGGTCCCTGAGGCGTCTCACGGGAAGACGTCCCTCAGCCGCCGCGTTAAGGAGAAATTGAAATCGAATAACATTAAGGCACCTCCCAAACCCGTGAAATACTCCCTCGGAAGTCCGTTGGTCTCCAGCGCAGAAATAAAGATCTCAGGACTAGCTTATCAAGCTTTGCATGATTGGTACTTGTGCAAGACCCGAGAGGAGGGGGGCCATACTGGAATCACCGTCAGATACGGGAGGGAGCATTTTCTCCACGAGCCTGGCCACTTTGTCGTGGGTTTTGAAGACTTATTTGACCTATACAACCTAACTGCCCTCGACGCCTCACTTCTACGATGCTGGACATGTAAGTGTGTACAATCAATTTCTACACTCACGTGATACCGATAAATATCATAATTCATTGCTTATGTACAGATACATTATGAAATGTGCCCGTCGAATCAAAGAACCGGTGGATTTCCTCGACCCACACGTGGTCTCTGAGCAAACAATCAACCAAGACGCATCCTACGTCGAGAATTACATAAAAATAGGATTGCTTGCTATGGACGATAAGGACTACATAATGGTGCCCTACAACCAGAAGTAAGTGTTTCAATATTTGCTATACAAATTATGTTTCAACATAGGTTTATGACTATAGTGACATACACGAGTAGGTTCCACTGGATTCTTCTGATTCTTGTGCCAAAGAGGAACATGGTATTGTACCTTGATTCTCTACTCAACAAAAATCACGACTTCACCCTTCTTAAAGGAATACTCGACAGGTATGTTCATTTCCTCCGCACATAACTCTATTGTAGTCTTCCTTCGTTTGAAATGGACAAGGATAACTTTTTTGAATCATGTAGGGCGTTCATCGGCTATGTTGCCGAGGGAGGTTTATACAAGGGAACGAGCGCCACACTAACTCACAGGATGCGATTTTCGGTACACGCTATAACACAATATCATATATCATACTCCGTAATATTGCGTCTCGAACTGACTGTACATATATATGTAATTCTATTTTTGCAGTGCTGCCAGCAAAAACGAGATCACCTATGCGCATTCTACGTATGCCATCATATGCAGCTATTGATTACTTCTAGGACGCACGATCCCCAGGTTTGTCAATCTCGTAATAATTATTTCCTAATTATAAATTTAAATATATATGCTTACTACTTTACTCCTGCTAGCGACAGGGCTTGAACATAGAGTTAAATGCACTCGAGATGGATCAGGTCACGCACGTTCGAGGGGAGCTTTGCGGCTTCATCAAGGCAGACATAGTTAACACCACCGAGAGTTTCACGCCGTCGACACCGATGAACAACCTCGAAACAATTGATTCAATATTGTAATTAACTTTGACTGGTTGTAATTCAATTTGTAACTTTAGCGACAATATATACTTGAAACATTCTTTTGTAATTGATTTTGAGTTAAATGATCACTTTGAGTTGTCAACAATTATCTGTGATATGTTTCTGCTTGCTAGTTTTCAGAGGGCATGGTTAGCAATTCCCGAGGCTAATTGAAAATACGATTAAAATTAATTAGGTCTGAAGACTTATCACAGATGGTTCGTGGAACCGTCTGTGATATTTCAGAATCACAGACGGTCAGACGGTTCTAACCACGAACCGTCTGTGATTCTGAAATATCATAGACGGTTCCAACCACGAATCGTCTATGATTCTGTAGTATCACAGACGGTTCATGGTTGGAATCGTCTGTGATAAGATTTATCACAGACGGTTTTTCAACCGTCTGTGATAACCGCCTGTTATCACAGACATAAAATTTACAGAATCACAGACGGTTCGTGGTTGGAATCGTCTGTGATAAGATTTATCACAGACGGTTATCACAGACATAAAATTTCAGACGGTTCAAAAACCGTCTGTGATGACTGTTGCGAACCGTCTGTGATGAGCTTTTCTGTAGTAGTGTAATCAAAATACAATTTAGATTTTTTGCCAGGATAAATACAATTTACTTGACAAACCATGATTCTAATTCTAAGGAAGCAAATTAAATCTAGTAGGTAGACCTTAGGCAACCCTACCAATCAAAAACAGTTTGCTGTCTCTCACAAAACAATGCTTCTAGGGTTGGATCATCAGGCCATGGACTTGACAAGGATGAAGAAAAGTTCATCATTTCACCTACCATCCATTCACTATACCAGCTAATTAATTACCATGCTCTGTCGAAATGCAGGGTGCTCCAGATGCCCTTTAAGATGAAGGCACTACCACTTATCAAGACATACAGTGCAAAATATCACGAGTAGCTTCATCCTGAACTGACGGTAAGTAGCTTTTGATGTTACAAATTCAGTGCACCGGTAAAAATGTCTCTTAAGGTTTTACAACAGTCAGTGAGAGGTGAAGCAGAACTCCATGTACAGCATAGCATGGCTTCAGCAACCAGCATTGCAGAGATAAATACACGGACAATATTACCCATTTCACTAGACACGAACACGTACTAGACATCAAAGTTAACACACGCACCACGGCAAAAGCTAGCTGGTAAGTACTAGTCAGCCATCGATGCCGAAGTCGGGTTCGGGCGGCTTGGGCACAGGGATCAGGAGCTCCCCGGCCCGCCTCGACCGCTGCCGGTGCACGCCGCGGAGCGCATTCGCCGCGAACCGGGACACCAGTATCGTCGTCTTGAAGCTGGACGAGCGGCCGGCGCCCTCGTCCTCGTTCTCCTCCTCCTCCCTCCGCCGTAGCTCCGCCGCCTTCCGCTTCAGGTGCCGTCTCCACGCGGCCTGGATGTAGGTGGCCGCCCAGGTGCGCCACTGCTGCGAGTAGAACCGGAACGTGTGCTGCACCTGCTTGCTGTGCATGCGCCGGAACTGGCCGGCCACGAACTTGAGCTCCTCGGCGTGCAGCGCGAACGCCTCCACCTCGGCGAGCGCCATGACGGTGCGCGTGGACGACGGCAGGCTCACCCCGGCCTTGGGGTCCAGCGCCCACGTCAGGAGCTCCTCGCCGCAGAAGTCGCCCTCCTCGAGGAGGCTGCGGTTGAAGAAGCCACTCCGGCCGCCGTCGGTGGTGATGCTCTCGAGGCAGCCGCGGATGATGAACAGCATCTGGTCCACCGGATCTCCCTCCCGGATGATGTACGTCTTCTCCGTGTACAGGCTCGGCTTCAGCCGCTCGCAGATCGCGTCCAGGAGCCGCTCATCCATGTTCGCAAACAACGGCACCTACAATAATAATCGTAACCTCCGTACGGTGCAAGAAACTCTACGGCTAACCAGGAATTTTTTTGGGTTGATTTTGGCCGAAAATCTCAAATCAAAATTTGAATTTTAAAAATAAATTTTGGCAAAAACTATATATATTTAACAAAACTCATGCAAAACAAAATTTTCAGAACCTGTTTGAAATTTTACCGAGGTGTGCGAGCGATACAACCGAAATTTTGAACTCGGCCTACACGTGCGTTATTAGCACACATGACGGGGACACTGTGTGAGCTACACCTGTACATACATGTGACAACGGGTGAAGTACGTACCCTTCGGACGAGGCCGAGGCAGAGGTGGCGCTTGATGTCGCGGCGGAGATCCTTGGGGAGGTTCTGGACGAGGGCCTCCTCGTCGACGCCGCGGGTGTTGATCCACTTGTACTGGTCGTAGCGGCGGACGCGCTCGCGCAGCTCCTGCGGCAGCAGGCGGTGGTGCATCCACTGCTCCGAGTCGCGGCGCTTGACCCGCATCTCCTCCAGCCGCACCGTCAGGGACTGGAGGTACGTCTGCAATTAATGTATATAAAGGATATTTAAGCTTTAGTATACTACTACTAGTCTACTAGTAGTATGGTGTGAGATTTCAACCTGAATGTTTCCGATGAGCATGGCCATGAGGATGAGGCCGAAGATGGCGAGCGATATCGAGAAGAGCGCTTCCCCAGTGTAGATGGTAGTTTGCAGCCCTTGGCCGAGGGTGCTGGTCAAACGCACGAGAGGCTACAGATCACTCTCATTACGCATTGAAATGTAGGCTCCGTTGTGCTATTGTTCTTCTTCATGTGCATACCTCAAGTTGGCGAGGCCCCACCAGAGGCAGAAGAGGAGCTTGGAGGTGATGTCTTCGGACTTGATCACCTCCGACTCGACGGCGGACGAGTAGATGCCGTAGTTGAAGGGCGCGTCGCCGTCCTTGGTGGGCTCGCAGGTCTCGCTGATGACCTGCCTGGTGATTGTCCTCCACTCTTGGAACCCTTTCTGGTGGTCGTTCCCGCAGTACATGTAGATCTCGTTGCACCCCGGGAACTCGTGGCACGCGTTCCTCCAGCAGTCGCTCACCCGCTCGATCGACAGCAGGTACCAGAAAGCGCCCACGATCTGAAGATCCAAGCGTCAAACTTATCAATGGTGATTTAATTGGCGGCCATGCATCAACTTGTTCTTGGCTTGATGCAACTGAAGATGGTTACTGGCTACGTACATGGCTGGCGAGCAGGTACCAGAGGAGGTAGTAGGCGGCGCCGGCGTAGGCGGTCTCGGCGAACACGCCGCTGGTGCGCTTGAGCTCCGATGAGAGCGGGTATATCCGGACCAGCCGAGGGACGTACTGGATGAAGACGATGAAGAGCAGCGCGTCCTTGGTGGACAGCACCGCCGTGCCTTTCGGGCGGTGGAGGAACTTCCAGATGACCACCTGCGGGAGCGGGAGGATGGAGAGGAGGTCGGCGGCGAAGAAGCGGCGGAAGTAGCGCTTGGCGATCTGCGCGGTGTCAATGACGAGCTCGCCGCGGCCGAACACCCTGGAGGAGGGCGCGATGTAGGCGGTGCGGAACTGGAGCGCGATGCGGGCGACGAAGAAGAGGTCGACGACGGTGCGGAGGGCGGTGGTGGAGATGGCGAGGTCGCGGTCGATGCCGACGCAGAGGTTGGCCTTGTCGGTGACCATGGGCACGTAGAAGAACATGGGGTCGACGGCGATGGAGATGATGCAGGAGATGAGGAAGCCGCGGTTGAGGCGCACCAGCAGCGGGTCCTGCGGGTCGAAGATCTTGCGGGAGGTGTTCTTGAGGTCCTCCTGGAACACGGCCGCCATGGCCGCGCCCGTCCGGATCGACCGCCCGAGCGTGCGGAGCTGCGCCGAGCCGTGGGTGATCACGCCCCGGGCCAGCGCCTCCGGCGGCGCCAGCCGCCGCCGGGAAGCGCCGCCGCCGTACTCGATCTGGAAGCCGGACAGGGGCGCCCGGTCGGCGCTGGCGTTGGACGCGTACGACATCCTGGGGCTCTCGTCGTCAAGCCTAGCTGCGAGGCAACGCGTGCATGCCGATCAAACTAAACACGCCCATGCGGATGCAAATATGCATATATGCAATCGTCTCAACGCCGGCGTTGCGGAATTAAAAAGGGAAGAACATGTTGATCCGTCGATGTGTACCTTACGAATTTCTGCCTACCGCCGTCGACGAACCGCGCCTTGTAGCCGCCGCAGCCGAACTCGTTGCTCCGCGCCTTGTAACTGGAGTGGAGGCTCGCTCGCAGGTCAAATGGGAGGTTAGTAGTCCATGAGTGCCTCGATCTTCTCTTATCTCCTGCATCTGCACGCACAACAATCTGCCGGATTTATGCGGCGGAAAGGCCACCAAATGCACCACACCGAAGAGCGCAAAGAAACTCACTTCATGGCCGAAAGAACATGGCATCATTCAACAAAAAGTTTCTCCAGTGAATCACAAGAACAAAAGTAAAAGCAAACGCCGTGATTGTTTAGACATAGGCAATGCATATATACATGAGTGTGTATCGCCTGAAGGATCGCAGGATGCCCCCAAATCGTTGCATCAATTTGTTTCTTGTGTTTTCCCCAATAACCCCGTTGCAGCGCAACGTTACATTTGGGCCGAAACTTCCGGCACCACGCAGCCCAACCAACTCACCACCACCCGGCTAAAAACGGCACGCGAACCACCGTCCGATCCGCGCGTCTCGGCTTGACCCCCTCCACGGCTCCACCCGCACGCCGCCGCCGCATTTCCCACCCCCGCAAAAACCCCCCAAAACCGCGCAAAAATGCCTCTTCCGCGGCTGCCGCTGCCGTCGCGGCGGCCGGACGCGCTGCACGTGCCGGCGCGGGGCCTCCTCGAGGCTCGCGTTCCGAGGGCGCGCGACCGCGCGCTCGACCACGCCGTGGAGCGGGAGCGCCACCTCGTGCCGTTCCTCCTCGCCAAGGACGCGCTCCTCGCGTCCACGCCGTCGCCGCACACCGTGCCGCTCCACTCGCTGCCCTCCTCCATACCCTTCCCGTTCCGTCCGCTCCGATTCCTCCGCCTCTACCCCTCCGCCTTCGCGCTCTCGCCGCACCCCGTCTCCGTCTCCCCGACCCCTGCGCTCGCCGCGCTCCACGCCGCCGAGGCGCAGGTCCTCGACTCCACCCGCTCCGACGCCGCCGACCGCCTGCTCCGCCTCCTCATGCTCGCGCCGTCCCGCGCGCTCCCGCTCCATCTCGTCGCGCGCCTCCGCCTCGACCTCGGCCTCGCGCCCGACTTCCCCCTCTCGCTCCTCCCGCACTACCCGGACTACTTCGCGCTCTCCCGCGACGGCGCCTTCCTCGAGCTCGTGTGCTACAGGAAGGACCTCGCCGTGTCGGCGACGCAGGCCTACGCGCAGCGCACCGGCGGGTACAAGGTCGGCGACGCGGTCGCGTTCCCGCTGTCGTTCCCCCGGGGGTTCGAGCTCGACAAGAAGTTGCGCAAGTGGCTAGACGAGTGGCAGAGGCTGCCGTACATCTCGCCGTACGAGGACGGACCGCACTTATCGCCGAGAAGTGACATCACGGAGAAGAGGACCGTGGCTGTGATGCACGAGGTGCTGAGCCTCACGGTGGGGAAGAAGATGGAGAAGGAGGTGTTGGTGAAGCTCGGGGAGGCACTGCGGCTGCCCCCGGGGTTCAGGAAGGTGTTGGCGAGGCACCCGGGGATTTTCTACATGTCGCATAAGCTGAGAACGCAGACGGTGGTGCTACGGGAGGCGTACCGGAGGCATATGCTGGTGGACAAACACCCGATGATGGGGATAAGGTATCAGTACATGCATTTGATGCATATGGGGAAGGAAGATGCAGGGAAGGGCAAGGACAAGGATCGGAAGACAATGCGTGGTGAGCAAATGATAGGGGAGGAGTTTGGTGCAGAAGGGGAGAATGATGAAGACGGGGATGAAAACAATGACGAAGAGGATGAGGAAGAGGAAGAGGAGGGGGGGGAGGACATGGAAGCCGGTGTTACTTCAGAGGATGAGGAGAGTGATGATGAGGATACAGGGAACATTTGTTATTCAATAGAGGGAGAAACCGGGAACGGCAGCCGAAGACATCACAAAGGATACAGATCGCAAATTGAATCTAGAGCTTGCGTCACAACTGTTCTTCAAGATGATGTTGGTGGTAGCATGTCTTTTGCCTTTGGATTGCGTGAACACGCAGGGAACACTGAGCAACAGTGTACAATCAACTCCCATAACAGGTAGAAAACCTACTAGAAATGGAGCATGTTTTTGTTTAACTGGATTGTCAAGTAGTTGGTGATGGTCAAGTGCAATCATTCTTGTTGTGTCATGGTGGCTCACCACCTGAGTTATTCATATATGTGTTAGATTCTTAAAGTATATTACTCATATAATAGGCTGATAGCTTGTTTTCCCTTCACTAATATGTGGATCTCTTGTTCAAGTAAAAGATTATTCGTCACAGTTATCTTCTAGCCATATACTTGCATATTTATCATTTGCTATTCTGACATTAATTGTTTTATGCTCATGGCAAATCAATTAAGGTTCCCTGGTTTTTGGTTGATTCGCGACGAATTCTTTTATGATACTACCTTTATACACCACATGGCCCATGTCTAGGCAGGTTTCAAATTTACTTATGAGAATCTACGAATATCCAGATTTACCTATGAGAACCTACGAATATGAGTGATACTGTATAAATGTCGGTGGCTGTTTGATAAGGTTTTTCTGATGGATATCTAAAGTTGACAATAGAGTTTTAAAGGAAAAACTAGAATCACGTATACTTTGATGACAGCAAAACACTACAGTACTAGACACACAAATCCTGTTACTCCATTTCCTTTTGGATAAGAGATTGTCGCATTACGCATACTATTATCTTTAGTTTTTACAGTTTGGATAAAGTTTATACAATTAACCTGAAATAAAAAATAAAAATATTACCATTTACCAAGTTGTTAGGAGATATATAGATTACTTTTAGTTTTGACAACAATTGTCATCTGTATGCAAACTCAACATCTAGACAAGAGAATATTCGTTAATTTATGTTATTTTCTTATCAAAATTGTACAGTACAACGATTTTTTCTGGATCAATTCTGGCACCATCTGTATAACACTTGTATTACCTTTTTCCCTGTGAAATTAAAATGGATTTTAGTACCTCGAAATCCATCTGACTGGATCTGTGCTGCTGATTATCACAGTTGTTAATAAGTAATATGTAACAATTCTTTTTGCAGGTGCACTTTACGGTGTTATGGCGATCCACATTAAAAAAACAGCATGGGCAGAGTTTAAATTTTCCAATACATCCTTTTGTTACAACTTTCAAGTAGTATGTTCAGATATGGTGCAAAGAAGGAAAACCGGTGATATAAAGATAAATAGAATGCATGTACTTTTCAAATTTCAAACACAAAATGCCGTGTTGAATCATGTAAACTTTGCAAAAAGCAGGGCACTCTGTTTAATTTGACTAGCATATTCGTTAACTGCAGTAGTAGTTACAAACTTAAGATACATAATGATTAGTGCTTGCTGCACAAAATTTTCAAGATGACATTTGTTGGCATCTCAGAGATGTCGGTTGGCATGCATCTTGATTTAAACCGGATCAAACCCTTACCTGGAACATAAATATAGCAGTACAATCTGGCCCACATGCTCTCACACTCCAGCCCAAACTGACCCACAAACACTACAAGGCACAAACCTCAGCCACCACATCGTTCTGCCTCTAATTCATTTCAGTAACTGGAGCCTCACTAATAGTTGTAACACTTTACTTAGGGCTAGAACTTCAGCGGTATCTGCTATCCTAATGGGCTAGACCCACTTTTAAACACTATTAATGCTATTGGATTAATGGATTATACTGAGCTAAACCCAGTTTACCAGGCTACCTTGTCCAATATAATTGTTGTAACACACCGGGTCCAACATCCCATAATATCACCTAACTACTCTAGCTACTAATTTAAACCTCAATTAAACAATAATTCCAGTACACGTGTATGGAACAAAAACCCGTTCATAGGTCACAAGTGAATCAATTAAAACATAATAAATACATAAGAATAAAAGTTCACATCTTGGTCATACGTGCTAAAAACGCTTGAGATACACACACACGAGAAACGCTTGGGATACCTGCACCCAAGGAATGCTAGGACCATGCTCCCGGTACATAGGATGGCAAGTTGGCAACGATAAATAATAAATCAACTAATAATAAAACAATTAAAGTCTCCAGCATATAAACTAATCAATAACCAAATCCATGAATAAATGTAAAGGGGGAATAATTAATCTCACTATATTTAAATGAAACCACTCTAAATATATAATGTTTGTGCGATCAATGCATGTGATGCACGCGAGCTACTCCATCCCATGCATGTCGTCATCAACGATCACCTAAAAGCAACAACAAAGCAAGAGTGAGTCTACGACTCAGCAAGTACATAATAAAACAATAAACATACAATTCATTATTCAATTTAATCATTATCATGGTTATTATCAATGTTGTTATCATTCTTTACTCAATCAATGCTCCATTATACTCATGCTCATATGCAACTCCATCAGTTGATACCGGTATAGTGGAGTGATCACCAGTCGATGAACCACTCTTCCCGTCTTCTTTAATACGAGGTCCCTATATCTGTAGGATTTTATCAAGAGCACGCCAGACTAACCATATATATATGGCAGTACTCACTGCCCTAGCTCGATGCAAATGCAATAATGCAACAATGATTAGTAGTCATCAATGTTACCATATCATGTCCTCAATATCTCATGTCATCAATATATCATGTCACAGCTTCAATAAATCATCATCATATCATGGCATTTAAATAAACATAAGTAAAGCATAAGTAGATTTCATGTCGATTCAATTATAAAGACAAGAGCCGATAAACCGATATCTACTACTCTACCATGCACCAAACTCGATGCAGCACTCCCTGGAAAAACATCAATAATATATATAAAAAATATGCCACAACAGTATACAATCATTAACTAATACGCTATCGCACCTACACGCAAACCCGACACACTTAACTCAACTTCACTAGACGATTTACCCGCTGTCCTGGTGATCAAACGTTAATAACTTTTGCTACTGGACTCCAAATATACCAAAATTTATGTTTTATGGAATATGCACAAAATTCCCCACAATATTTTAGTTACACAAGTCCTCTGATTTTGCTATCTAGGTCCCAATTTCCAACCCGAAGGTTATATTGGAAATTAACATAACAATATACTTCACAATTTCGTGACTATTTTTCTACAACATAAAAAAATAGCAAACCATAATATTTATGGAATCTCCAAAAAATTATCTAGCTAAACATAGTTATGACCATAATTTAATTCCAACATCTAATACTTGTAAGTAAGCGATCTTCACGACAGCTGAGGTTGGCAATAGAGTTTTAGACAACAGTACTTCTGAAACCATAACTTTTGACCCGCTCATCCAAATTTAATGATCTTGGACTCTCTGGAAAGCTAAAAAAATTATATACATCTTTCCTAACCAGGAAAAATAATGATTCTCCACAAAGATACCCCAAAATCCCCCCTGTAAGGTTCTGCGATACAATTTAGCGAACTAGGGCATCACAAAATGTCTAACTCCCACGACCAAACCAATCTACAATGTGAATAAACATCCATTTAAGATCAATATAAGGTTGATCAGAATGTTACCTACGAAAATTGGTCAAAGATTGACAACGATCACGAGCGGAGGGCGAAAACCCTAGCTTCCTCCTTCTTTCGTCTTTCCTTCGTCTTCCTTCTTCCTCCCTCTCCTTGCCTTGTCCTTCATGGCAGCAGCGGCAACACAACCTTGGCACGACAGCGCTGTGGTAGGAGCTCGGTAGGGCAGCGTGGCAGTAGCGCTGGTGCGGCAAGGCGGGCGACTGGCGTGGTAGCTGCAGCGGTTTGCGTTAGGGCTGCCACGGCAGGCGCAGTGCAAGGAGGTTGGCGCGGTAGGGGCGGGCGGGCGTGCGACAGGCTAGGGTTTGGGGTTTCGACCCCCCTTTGCCGAGTCTACCATGGACTCGGCTTGGGTTTGGGCTTGGCCAGCCCACTCTCCTTTCCCCCACCTCTCAAATTCAGAAAATTAATTTCCCAATTCGAACCTTAGCCAATTTTAATTCCTTCCTTCTCTGGTTAAACGGGATATTACAATTGTGATCCATTTAACTTGCAGAATGACAATGTATGAGAGTACCCTTTCAACTGGACCCAGTACACAACTAACATTTTGGATGGAATACAAAGGTTTACTTTTATAGAATCACAGATAATTTGTGCCAGATATAAGTTCCATTATTCTCTATTCCTTCTTCAATTAATTTGATTCTATTTTCTTTTGTACCATATGCATTACTCGGGTTCACCATGGTTGTATACAGGGGTAAGGACATGAAATGGGTGATAATGTCCTGGATAACATTGTGTTAATTGTTCATCTAAAATCATGTTACATGAATATCTGATTGTGATACATAAGAAATATGTTGGCCCAAACCGAAGACGAACACACGCGAATACAATGACACAAGAATATGTTGGCCCAAACCGAAGATGAACACACGCAAACACAACGACACAAGAATTTAACACAACTACACAAGAATTTTTTTTACTCCATAATCTTTGTGCACGTACTTATTGAGGCAATCGGTCTCAACTACGACTTGCCCAACTGTTACTCAATACAGGACGGTGAACACATCTCCTCAACGTCCCAGACTCAACTCCATGAACACACACAAATACGTCACCGCAACAGCCTAGTAACAACACAATGCTTTCACCTTGGCAACACACAACTCATCTTGCATTCCATCGACGTGCACCACTATCTATTCCACATGCACGCATGCATGCAAATTAACAACTAACTCGACCGCGACAACACGATGAAGAAGATGATGAAAATGACAGAAATAGAGAGAGCTGTCAAATCAAGCCAAAGAGAAATGGATAAAAGCATGACGACGCAGATCAAAGCCCGAGAAGGCGGCAGTGCAGTGCTTAAGAAGCGCAGCGAGGCACATTGCAGAAGAAGAGCGACGACCTTAGAAGCTCGGGGCGGCGACTCAGAGAGAAGCAGTGGCATCATAATAACTTTTACGATCTGTAATGGCTCGAGAGAAGAGCGGCAACTGCCGCTATGCGAAAGAGAATTCAAAGGAGTGACCTAAGAAGCAATCGACTGATTGACAAGGACTTTGTGGACTTACATGACTTAGACGAAACTCAAAGATATAGTGTTACAGACTTGGATGGACGTAATGGAAGCAACAACACTAAGAAAAAACTCAAAGGATAGCTACTAGCAACAGCAACAACATGTAGTCGGATACATGCCCTCCTTCCTTCTCTCTCTCTTTCCCCGACTCACCAACCTCTCTCTCCCCTCCCATTTCCTCCTCCCGTTCTCCTCCCCTCAATTCAACGAGACAAAGGAGCGGCGACGACGAGGTAGACGATGACGACAGTGGCCTCTCGGACGGGGAGGTCTGGCAGCGGTGGATGCTGGCAAGGGAAGAGGCCAAGTTGGAGAAGGAGATCGTGCGATGGGTGCTCACCAGGCAGGTGGAGGAGCTCGCCGACGATAGAGAAGAAGGTGGTCTCGCCTGCCGATGGAGAAGAAGGCGGCCGTCCCTGAGCCCACCGTTGAGGATCTGTTGTCCTCGAGCCGGAGGAGCTCAGCAGCCGGAGGTCGGAGCGAGTAGGGGAGCATCAGGGAGCTCGACCCGGGGTAGAGGAATGTCGGGCAGCCCGTCGCCGGTGGCCCCACGGCAACCGCAGGACAACGGCGGTGTGGCGAACATATCCGACAAGATCTTCCTGGATCTGGTAGGGAGGCAACCAACGATATCTCCCGTGCGGCATCCTTGAGGCTGGTCTCGACGCAGTCCATCTTCTTGGCCCGCGACGATGAGGATGCGGCGGACTTGGAGGAGGATCGTTGCTTGCTGACGCTTGACGATGAGGCGGTATGCTACAACTTGGAGGCCACCCCTGGGAGTGGATATTGAGTAGGCGGTGGCTAGGGTTTCGCAACCCACTCTAATACCATGTTATAAATATTGTGTATATTTATGAGGCTTAATGGACAGTATATATAAGGAGTATAAGGAGATATTACAAAGGAATATGCTATACACATATAAGGAAATACAAAGGTATATAAGGAAATACAAGGGAATTCCTATTCTAACAAAGACCTACCAGGTTCTTTTGTTAATAAACCCATGGTAGCATTCTTTTGTTAATAAACCCACAGTAGCAGGTCTTGGAACATTAAAAGCGTATGGAGGCAAATTCATTTGCACTGCATTCTAAGTAATATTATGTTATCAAATCCTGCCCTGAATGCGCAATGTCTTGTTTGAGGGTTGGGGGATAAAACAATAAGTTTGGCCAAGTATAAGTGAGCTTTGCTGTATGATTGCGAAGGTAAAATTTTGCTATCTGCTTCATCATTGTTAATACCGTGTTACCTTGTCCATGATATAAGCAATCGGTGCTATTTGTTTAAACAAATATTCTCTTGTGGAATCTACTCATGTGATCACTTTCTGGTGTATGATGTTTATGCCAAGTAATGAAGAACTCGATGGGAAAGGAAAAGAAAATGTTCCATTTTAGTGGTTAGTTGCTATAGCGAGGTTGCTGCAATCATATGAAGATATTGTGCTGATTTGAGTTTTCACATCTGATTCCTCTCCTAGCAAGACAATGAAGACAGTAACGATACATGCAGCATCCTTCCCCCAAAACATCATGTGAACTGTTGGGTGCGGGACAGTCAGCTTGTGTTGTCTAGTCTGGTGAAGGTTGAGTCACTGGCTTCAAGTGGTCCATATGCTGACTTGCATGCCCAAAACGCATTCCAAAGGTTCCCTGCATGATCTTTGAATTATGAAGATTTGATTGGTATAAGTGCTGAGATGCACATTCTGTTGTCTTCCTTTGGCTTTTGTCTGGTATCTTGTGTAAATTATGTCTTCCCCTACATTCTTATAGTCTTGCTGATTTGATGATTCTCATGAATTTTGCTTTTTCCTATCTAGTTTATTTAGCAATATCATTGTACATTGTTGCGATATTTACATATCTTCTTTAGCTTCTGGAAGAATTTCCATTGGCTAAAGCAAATGTACAGCAGCTGCACTTGTGTTACCATCTAAATGTATATACAGATAGAAGTTGGGTTACCTGCTTACACACATTTTCTTCAGTTCATCAGTCGAATAGATAGCATAATATGAGGTCTTCATTGAACCATGTCAGTTTGGTGTTATCCCCGACTCTGCTATTTCAGAGCTGGTACTATGAAAAATGAAAGTCTTGAAATTGGTGGTTGTTGGTGTTTCTCTTTCCAGGCTAGCAGGGATCAGCTGTTGGACTATACTTACCTCTGCAACAAAGGCATGTGATATCATTCGGTGTGCATCAGTACCACTTCTGAACTTGTTTTCTCGGCTCCTTTTTACTGATATTTTAATTGTTCCTCCGGGGCAACTAACAGGAACACCAATGCGAAATACCACGATGAATTAATGACTAATAACATGGATTGCCCTGTCTTATTGGACACAACCAATCACCAATGTCCGGCATGAGCATTTTGTCATCTATGTTCCCCTGCATGGCTGTAACCTGCAAGCAGGGCATTTTCCCGAGCCGATTCGCGTTAGCCGCTGATACCCCGACAGGTTCCTCGGGCGCTGGACCTGCTTCTGCTGGAAGGTTTTGTTCATGTCGGGAGTCTGAACGTGATATGTTCAGATATTTTGGTTCCAGGGATCCATGTCTGATATCTTTGTGAGCATGTGAGTACATGGTTTTTGTTTGTCAGTGGCGCGCATATAGGTGATTTTAGACACGAGGGTCACACACACCTATAATGTTAAACCATGTGCTGAAATTATATTAGTACATGTGTTGAGGGTTCCTGCTGGTCCTAGCGATGGCCAGCTGAGGGTTCCTGCTGGTCCTAGCGATGGCCAGCTGATAACCAACTCGAGCAGCTGCTGCTGTCTGCTTGAAATGAAGAGTGGTTCTAGAGACTATGGCCTTTGCCATTTGCTTGGCTTGGCTTGCTCTTACAAATGTTCGTACTGGAGAGGTGTTAACATGAGATCCATAGTTCAAATGTTTGAGTTTTCTTTGTTTTCTTATAGGTTTCTGGCTGCTCTCAACTCCAAACAAATTAGCATGGGAGCGACTAGCGTCCGGACGTAAGATGGAAAACTTTTCCATCGTATGCTCCTCTCCGCCGTCAGATCTCACTCGAAGATGTAAATCTCAGCCTTTCGATCTATGCAACAGTAATCATGAGACACGGCAATTTGATACTAAGCTTGTAACAAAAACTCGCCTCACCTCCAACAAACATAAAACAGAACTCAAAATATTACAACAAACGGGAATTATTTGTGCAACGACCAGGGATAAAAAAACCAGAACCAGGCAATTTCTCGATTGCTGGCTGGAAGCGGTAACCGGTCGGTTACCGGAATTACCGGGGAAAAATTTGGATAAAATTCACTTGAATTTTCTTAAAAACCAACTGAAATTTGAAAATTTTGATTTGCTAAATCGGGAGAAACCAGTCGTTTTTTCCGTTCCCGGTCCCCACCAGCAAGACCGGTTACCGATAGTAACCGACTGGTTTTTTTAATCCATGGCAACGATACAAGAAAACTATCCGAACAAAAATAAGATGTTGCAACAAATATAAAACATAACCCAAAAAATTGCAACAATTGGAGATCACTTGTGCAATAATACAAGAAAACCACCCCAACAAAAATAAAGTGTTGCAACAAATGAAACACTTTTAGAACAACTGCAACATTTTAGAAGAGGTACTGAAACATGAAAAAGACTTACCCTAACAACTCGACTTGTTGCAACAATTTAGATGGGCACGAAGGAAGAGGCGACATCCAGTCAAATCCAACACCTCGTCACCGGTAGGCCTGGATCTAGCCGGGGTGGAAGCAGCAGCGCGTTGAGGAATGGTGACACCGTGCCCAGTGGCAGTGGCACTTTTGGACACCGCTCCAAAGAGCTCGGTAGCGCCAATGGTTTACGCGGTGCGGGGAGCTCGAGTGGTGCTCACGGACGCCCCTTCCAATGACAGAGCTCAGCGGCACTAATGGTTTACGCGGTGTGGGGAGCTCGAGTGGTGCTCGGTATGCCGTGAGATTGAGCTTTTTGGATGCCATAACTAGCGACTGCAGAGCTCAATTCCAAAGGAGGAGAAGGCTGCGGTAGAAGCAAGGTAGTCAGAGTCGAGATCCTAAGTTGGATCGATTTGCCTCCGGTAGGATCGAATCATAGAATCGGCGATTCTACGGAATTATAAAAATACACATATTTAACATCTATACTATAAGCTTGTATGATTCTTATATGGTTTACCACTTGCTTATAACCAAAAAAGGACAAAACACTTTTTATCGCACAACAGAAAAATATAATGGCACTGACATGATGGGTGATATAGTTCTGAACTACAGGAGAACAGCCAATGATTATGACTAGTTTGCTACAATTACATGAGAAATGTTCACAACTTTTGTAAATCAATATCTAATTGCAACACTTGCATGTTCCTTAAAAGTAGCTAGACATACCCTAGAAATAAAAATAGCTTATCATTATCAAGTTCAAGATTGCTCATATTATATAATATAGATATTTATACTAGCATTACCACACTGATATAGTATTTTGCATGCTCATTGTTTATTTATAGTTTCATTCTCAGAAATTAATATCAATACATTTTGTTCTAAAACAAAATATCAGCAAACTCTGGTCTTTAAAAAATAAAAAATTTGAATTTTTTTACATTTTTTTGCCCAAACGACTCTACCACGATTTTACTCTGTGATTCTGTACGATTCTACTATTTGAATCGTGACTCTACCACGATTATACTTGATTCCGATTCACGGTGCGATTTGGATCGACAGGTTGTTGTGAGTTTGTAGAATTGTAAGACTCTAAGAGTAGAATCGCAATTCTAACTACCTTGGGTAGAAGGATAGTTGGGAACTGTGGTTGCGTGCGGCGGTGGGGCCACAACGCTCTAGTCAGTTTGATGGCAAAGGGGTGGCCCCTTACGACGTTTTGGCTAGGTAGAGCACTTAGAAGGGTCGGTGGTGTTGACACCGAACGACAATTTTAGGGAAGCAGGACAAGAGAGGAAGAGTTGGGGATGGGTGTGAAGTGGCCGAGAGCCTGAAGCGTATCGATTGGGCATGAGCGTGCATATAGATTTTGGTTTTGAAAACTTTCGCGTCCGGCATGGACCGTCCGAAGCGTAACATTCCTCCGGACCCAAACAAGTCTTTTCGGTTTCATCGAATGTATGGAACCATCGTACTACTTTAAGACCTCAATTAATACAATCGATCTATTAAAAAAACATGACTAAAATGAGATGTTTGACCTACCACCCGTACCTAAGTTCCCTCGACAGAAGCAAGTCTCCGGCAAATCTCTGTCGTCGTGGACTCAGAGTGGCAGTTGTCCATGCTGTTGTTTGGTGTTAGGGCTTTTTTCCTTAAGCTGATTGAGTGTAATTCTTTGTCTTCCTTCGATTGTAAGTCTATAAGGTATCTTTCACGCTTTGGTACTGTTGGATCTTTAAATTCTAAAATAAATTAGACTGTGTGCATCTTTGATACAGAAGTCGAGAGAGTTTTCTTTTTCTATTTTCTTAAAAAAAATATCAATTGCTCTGCTCTGCAATCGCAAAAGAATATGTGGCTGTCTGACCGGTGTGGTGACTGACCTCTTCTTGGCCACAAACTATGGGAACGATTAATTCGGCTGGATCTGCATGATTGTCAAATTTAGAGGTCAGATGGAAGGTCAAGAATTGCTGCTACCCCTGGAGGCCTGCAGGCCACAAGGCTGGAATCGTACGTGTAGACGATTGATGCATCATCGAATGATCAATTCAGATCGAAGGTATAAAACATTTATGAACTTAGTGGCCATTATGATTTCCAAACAGGTACCCAACGACAAGGGGGTTCCTATCATGCATCTCGCACCAACCACGCATTTCAAAACTGGTAAAAATTCATTCGTCTGATTCTTTTTAGGTGATGATTAGTAGCGATTTATGGACGGTGACCAACGGTGTCATATTTCACAATTGGTGGAAACTAGTAGTATCTCTTCTTTGCAATCGCAGGACAAATCTAGCGATATGCATGTCCTAGATATTAAAATTCTCCCAAAATTTTCTCTATGTATATGATGTGTTCTCTATCTCGAGGTCTCTTGCAGTTTGGTTGATGCCATCACTGCATGCGTACGCGGCTGTTCTACTAAGCTGCTTTTGCTATACTTAATTACTCTCAAGCATTTGGTGATCGCTTCCACTACTTATCGTCAGGTATCAATGATTGCAGAGTTTGGTCACCAGGTCACAGAATTAGTTAAACACCGTTTAGCCAGTGGTTACACTACTACAGAACACGCCATCACGCATTTGTTCGAATCGTCATCACGAGCGGTTTCCAACCGCCTATATTTATTCGTCTGTGATAACAGCGCTTCTACGAGACGGTTCAAAACCGCTCATGATACCACTTATCACGAGCGGTTTTAAATAAAACCGTCGTGATAACCATTTATCACGACGGTTTTCTAAAGTAAACCGTCGCGATAAGTGGTTATCACTGACGGTTTTATGTTGAAACCGCTCGTGGTAATAGCCTTCACGCACGGTTTCAACATAAAACCGTCTCGTGGTACCGAGCGACCTAGCTACATTGTTTCTCTTTTGGCCACCTCGGGAATTGCTAGCCATGCCCTCCGAAAACAAGCATGTACAAAAAAAGATACATCGCAGATAATCAATTGTTGACAACTCAAATTGACCATTACTCAAAATAAATTAATAAATAAATTAATAAAGATCGAATTTGTTGAAGTATTTTTGCTATAGTTGTACAATTGGATTACAATTAAGTCAATTGTTTGCGTGAATCTGGATCGCGATGGAGTGAAACTCTCCTTTGTTAACTATTTCGTCATGATAAAATTGCATAGTCGCCCTCGAACTTCCGCGAGCTCTTGCGCAACGAGTCCATGTAAATCTATTATCAAACCCCGCCGCTAGGTCAAGAAAAATGGTAAGGATATATATTTGAATTTACAATTACAAAAAATTATTTCGAGATTGACAAACCTCCTGATTCTTCATCTTAGCACTAATGATTTGTCGCATATGATGGCAAGCGAGAATGCACATAGCTCATCATTTTTTTTGTCAAGCTTTGCAAAAATAGAATTACATATGTACGTATAGTCATTGAAGACACATTTTTATGAAGTATGATATATATAGGATTATTGTGTTGTAGCGCTGCATCTGGAAATTTCGTCCCGTGTGTTAGTTGGTATTTGGATCCATCAGATCTTCCTTGTTGGCTAACATAGGTGATGAACGAACTACATAATTGAAAAAGTTATCCTCGGGCATTTCAAACGAAGGAAGACTACAATAGAGTTATGTATGAAGGAAATGATCATACTTGTCGAGTATTGCTTGCGAGACGTCAAGTCGTGATCGCTTTCGACTAGGGAATCAAGATATATCACGTTGTTCCTCTTGGGTATAATGACTAAAAGGATCCAAAGGGTACCTACTCATGTATGTCGCTATAACTATTAAACCTAAGTACAAATGAAATTTGAATAGCAAATAGTGAAGCACTTACCCTCGGTTGTAGGGCACCAAGATGTAGTCCTTGCGATTACGAAGAAGCAATGCCGTCGTTATATAGTTCTCGGCGAAGGTCGCGTCGCTTGGATGGTTTGCATAGATACCACGTGTGGGTCGAGGAAACCCACTCGTTCTCGCCCTTCCCGCATTTTTCATCATGTATCTATACATAAGCAATGAGTTGTGATATTTATCGGTATTACATGAATGTAGAACTTGATTGTACACACTTACAAAGTCCAACATCGTAGAAGCGAGGCGCCGAGGGCTTCAGATTGAATAGGTTGAATAAGTCGCTGAAGCCCACCACGGTTGCGGCCCGCTGAAGAAATGCTCATCCTTGTATGCGACGGTGATTCCAAGATCGCACCCTTCTTTGCGGTATTCGCAAGTACGTGCATGCATAGCCCGACAAGCAAATCCAGCGTGGGCTAATTGTGCGTTAGGGCACAACGGTTTTCCGATGGAGTACTTCCGTGCTTCGGGACTTGGGAGGCGGCTTAATGTTCGCCGATGTCGATTTGGCCTTCACGATTGGCGGCGTCTTCTGCGAGACGACTCGGGAACCGATACGGTAGCACGCTTTTGTTGTTCCTTCTGCGTCTTCTCCACGGAAACGATGAGGTGGACTTCGAGGAGAAATATGAGGTGGAGTCATGGAGGGTTCCGCTGGAGAGGAATGGTCCCGCCGAGATTGCGGCCTTCTGGGTCCGGGACGATGTCCTTCTTGGGCCACCGGATAAAACGCACGGCATCCCCTAGTGTTGTGATCTCTTCGTTCGGGCGAATGTCCAATGACGGCCATGAAATGTTGATGTACCATGTCCACCTCCACCCTTGCGTAACCATGCGCCACCGGACACCGCTTTCGCATCGCTCCTTCCTGGTATGGATGCACCATCCCCGCCACCTCAATAGGAATGGACCCAACTAACCTCGCTTGAGCTTGCGGCCGTCGGCTCCTACAAAACGATACGCAATTAGCTAAGGCGTCCTATAGGTCTATCTTTGGTGCATTCCATAGATGTACATTACCTTGATGCGGTCTATCGGTAATTGGTCGTCGCCACGCTCAAAATTATGCGTGGACGCGACACTACTCCGATGTCGAGGAGGACTGGTTCCCGCAATAACGGGGCGGCTTGCATCGGTTGCGGAGTACTTGATTCGATTGATCCCGCAAACTTGCTATCTGCCCTGAAATTACGCCTTGCGGTTCCAACCGATTGTCGTACTCGGCCTTGGATCTCTTCCTACTTCTATACATGAAGTAGTCGTCCATGAATCCATGTACCCAAGGTACGTTAACCCCTTGCTCGCGTGCGACCCGGTGCTCCTTGTTTCCTAGGGCCGTAGATAGTATATCCTTCTCCTGTGTTCTTGGAAGGAGCCTTCGAAGTTTGGGCAATCAATTCACGCCGCAAGAGGTCATCATGTTATTATAGTCACTATTAAGTTATGGACTTGTAAACAAGTAGGTAGTTCGACATATTTACCACACGTTGGGACACTTCACGTCCGCCGGTTTGGGAAAGTGACGCCCATCGACGAGACTTTGCCCTCGCTTTTAACCGTGCACGGAACGCGGTGTGTGATATCAGAAATAGATTCTCCTCCTCCGCCTCCCATTGCGCGGATTTAGCCGCGCACCAGTGATGCCGAGTCCGTGGGGTGAGTGTTTCGTGCTCGATTGCTTTGTGCGCCGCACTTTGCTCCTTAAATTCATCCGCCGCCTTCATAGCCACAAAGGCGTTCCATGTTTCCGCGTCAAGAATGGAAACTTCGTGAAGGGCGTCTCACTCTTGTTCACGTACTGCGTGACAAGAACGCTCTTGAAGGTCCTCCACGCGTGACACATGGAGAGCAAGGCATGCCGTTCGACGCGATTCATGTGTGTTTCTGGGATAGTGAACCTGCTTGAAAGGTCTTCCCACAAAGACGCGCCTCTCGATCTTTTGTCGAGACTTCCACTTTGGTATGGTGATAGGGACCTTTTCCTTGCAAGTATCCCGCAGATGGTCCGAATCTCGCCGCTGATGCCGGGGGACTCATAGGGACCCCAACGTCACTGACCTCCGTGATGGTCAGTCGGCCAGCAGGCAATTTCGATATTCCTCTACCATCTCTCTTATGTATCTGCGGCGTCGGTGACGGCGGCGAAGACGGCGTCTCTGCCATGTCCGGCGTCGTGTGGCGGCGAAGACGGTGCCTCGCCATCTCGCTTACTTCCTATCTATATAAGTTACGTCGCAATTATTACATAGTATATAATATATGGATGCAAGCAAATGATGAATTGATTAGGCTTAGATTAGATGCAAGCAAGCTGGAGATTGAATTAACCAAATGCTCCAACAAGTCTTATGGAGTATCAGTGTGCAACTTACTATTATTATTAAGGGCAATCAAAGCGTAGTACTCTATTTGGCAAGTGGCACTCTAGCAAGCTAGGATCCAATTTGTGTATGTATTAATTAACTTGCATAATTGAATAACACGAAATAAGTATGGAAAATAAATATGAAATTTGTGTATGTGCCTTGTGGTGGTGAGCATGTCATCCTCCCGCCTTACCATTATTGTTTCCCTAATCAAGCAAATTAATTAGGAGTAACTAAGCGATTACTCCTAGCAATCGTTGCTTTGTGATGTCATGTCCATTGGTTAGCACTACAATTTATATGATGGGAACAAGATGTACATTGTTGGTCCATATCAACATAAATCCAACATTGTTTGACGATCGATCGAATACATCGCGAGCTACTTCAAGATCGATCGATCGATCAATTGCTTCCTCATATACATGCGCCACATGTTTGTCGAATAAATCTCATGTACCGTGGATTACATATATGTATGTACACTAGTTTGTGTGGGTCGATCGATGTATATGTGCATGCTTATTTGGAACTCATGATCATTATTCATGAGAGATGTATTGTTGTTGACAAATGAAATTAATGCCTAGTGGCACACCGATGACAAGGCTTCCTACACGCATGCATGTGTTAGTGACACATCGATACAATTTGCCAACTCACAACATGTGTATAGTGTTACATATATACTAAGCAATCTTTCTTCCATTTGCATTATACAATTTGCCAACTCACAACATGTGTATAGTGTTACATATATACTAAGCAATCTTTCTTCCATTTGCATTATACAATTTGCCAACATATACAATTTGCCAACTCACAACATGTGTATAGTGTTACATATAAAAATGCAGTGAGGTCTACTGACCTTCCTAGGACCAAATGTCAGCGGGATCACCAGACAAGTCTCTAATGCAATTCAACATTACCCGAGCAGGGTGGAATCGAGCTTACCCGAGCAGGTGGCGGTGGCGGAGGTGGCCGGGCCCGGGGAGGCGCGGGGTCGGGGGAGGAGGGGCGCCGGGCCTGGGAGGCGCGGGTCGGGGAGGCGTTCGAGACGAGGCGGCCGGCTCGGGAGGCGCGGGTCGGGAGGAGGCGCGCGGGTCGGGAGGCGTTCGGAGACGAGGCGGCCGGGCTCGAGGCGCCGGGTCGGGAGGAGGCGCCGGGTCGGGAGGCGGCGCGAGGAGAATCGAGACGATAGGGTTAGATCAAAACCCTATCGCCTCTCAACCATATAGTCATCACGCATCACGAGCGGTTCTAGAGAGAACTGCCTGCGTGATGCGTCACGCATCACGACGGTTCCCTCTAGAACCGCCTCAGCGATGCGTAAACATCACTGAGCGGTTCTTGAGAAATGCTCAGGATGTGTACGCATCACAGAGCGGCTTGGGAAACCGCCTATGATGCGTAAACATCACAGACGGTTCCCTCTAGAACCGTCTGTGATGCGTAAACATCACAGAAGGTTTAGACTTACACAGAAATCCCGACATTCCACAATATTGCATCTAATTCACGCACTACATAGACAAAAAGAGCACTTCAGGTGATGAAATAGATTTACATATAAACAATAGCTAATTTAAATGAAATAGTGCTAAGTTATATGTCATCATTTTTAGTTAAGGGGTCACATGAATAAACCTTGGGCACTTCACTAATGCTTTAGTGAGCATATTATACATAAAAAGCGCAATATTTCGAATATGCAGCTTTTGGATGAACTTCAAGATGGTGTTTTTAGCATTAGTTAATTATAATGTAAAGCCCAAAAGTTTAGCAAGATTTAAAGCATGCTAGGCAAAAAAAGGAAAAGGAATGCATAACAAGAATTCCAAAAAGCTACACGAATATCTCAACGGAAAAGTTATTGGCATATCGTGCAATAGTATGTTCAAAATGACTCCAAGAGAGAACCTACCCAATGAAGTGAAGTCGTAGAAGGGTCAGATCCTAAGGAAGATAGACCTATCTCGTAACCTCGTCAGACGGTGCAATTTGGCGATGCCCTCCTAATCTCCAACAACTATCTTTGTATTCTAACAAGTTTGAAGGTCACATCCCAACTTCCCTAGGCAATGCAAGGGACAACCAAGGCATGTATGAACTGTTGGATAAGCAGTATGATGACAAGTTTGAGTTCAAAAGTTCATATCTAATTCAACTCAACATTACCATGAATATCCACATTGACATCAATATTAAAGATCACAAGTCCATAACACAACACATGACAATGGAATAAATAAATTAATTACAATGGAGTAATTAAATTCTTAATTAAAATACAGACCCTTCATGATGATCGACGCATATATAGCTAGCTTCCTCACTGGGTTCTTCCTCGAGCCTGATGCCGTCTCCGAAAGGTGGCAACTCGTCAAATTGATTGTATTCTTCCTCGTCCACTACATTCTCAACTCCGACAATCCTCCTTTTTCCATGAAGAACTACGTGGCGCTTCTTATTTGCCGGGTCGGTTACATAGAAGACTTGAACAACTTGGTTAGCCAAGATCGAATGGTTCGCCTTTGTATCCGACACGCTCGAGGTCCACGGTAGTGACGCCGCATTTGTCGACCTTCACCGTGGGAGATGGACCCAACGGCACCGAAATAGGGGATCTTGAAAAGCACGTAGTCGATCTCCCATATCTCCTCTATTTGCCCATAGTACGAGCTCCTCACCCCATCGATCTCGAATGCATCTATGCGACACCGCTGCTCGCCTTGTGCTCTTCCTATCCCGAATGCCAGATAAAATGTGTACCCATTTATGTCGATCCTTGCCATGTGACAATTGTAAAATGTGGCCCTCTTGCCAACCATAGCAACAGATCATCACTTGATGACCTCCGAGTGATTCGCACCTTTAACCATTCGTTGAACCGACGGTTGTGCTCTCGTGATCCAAACCTCCGACCGGTCCGGATTCTCGCATGGCGTACCATGTCTTTGTGCTCGCCGATGTATGGGGACACTTGGGTCATGTGTTGCAAGACCGTGAAATGGGCTTGAGCGTGCGTATCCAGATCGGGAGTGATTGATTTCTTCCGATGGTCCCGATACCATCCGTCTCCCCTCATGACGAGATAGAGGCACACCAATCGGATCCACTCGAGCCATGTAGTCGACGCAGAACTCAATGACCTCTTCCGCTGCATAACCTTCGATGATGTCGCCTCCGGTCGAGATCGATTCCGTCGTAGGACTTGAGAATTCCCATGTACCTCTCGAACGGGTACATATGACGAGAAACACAGGGGCGCATATCTTTATCTCTTTCACAAGGTGAACAATGAGATGGACCATGATATCGAAAAATGACGGAGGGAAATACATCTCAAGATGACACAGAGTCGTCACTACCTCGGCTGCAGAGCATCTAGTCCTTGGGGATCGATGACCTTCGAGCAATTGAGTTGAAGAAATAACACGACCTCAAGATTGCCACTCGGACCTTGTTCGGCAAGATACTCCTAATTGCAACAGAAGCATTTGTGTCATCAAGACACGACAATCATGCGACTTCATACCAATTAATTTCAAATCTTGCATAGAAACAAGTTTCTTAATGTTAGCGGAGTAACCAGACGGACTTTCACACCGCAAGCTCGCACGCTTCATTTCTCTCGGCCTTGGACAGAGTGTAGCAAGTCGGGGAAGGTACGTTAAGTCTCAGATCGGTCTCTTTCGGTGCTAACTCGGTCCTTATGTTCATATCGACCAAGTCACGCCGCATGTTAACACCATCCTTTGTTTTGCCACTAATGTTCAAAGAAGAGACCAATCAAGCTATCACATACATTCTTCTCTACGTGCATAACGCCGATGCATGGCGAACTTCTAAGTACTCCCAATAAGGCAAGTCCCAAAAATTGACCGCTTCTTCCGGATGTTCTTCTCACGGGTTCTTAATTTACGCCCTTCCCAAGCACAACATCGATATCCTTAACCATATCATAGACCTCTTTCCCACTAAAAGCCCTTGAAGTCGAACCGCCTTCCTTATTTCCGTCGAATTGTTTCTTCATCTTGCGGTATGGGTGACTCCTCGGAAGGAACCTACGGTGACGATATACACGCTTTATGCGAGTTGTTCACCATACACTCTCCGTAGCATCTAAGCAAAGGCGGACGAGCTTTGGCTCCTTTTGTATCAAGCCCGACAGTTACCAAGGGCGGAAAATCATTGATGGTGCGAACAACATGGCGCGTAAAGTGAAGTTCTCTCGCTTGTACGCATCCCATACCTGCACCCTTCGCTCCACGTGTCACAAGATCTTCCAAAGAATGGTGCTAGGTACACATCAATATCATTCCTGTGTTGCTTCGCCCTTGGATAAGTAGTGACATCAAAATGTACTTCCGCTTCATACAGAGCCAAGGAGGAAGGTTGTACATACATAGATTCACGGGCCAGTGCTATGTCGGCGCTCATGTTACCGAAAGGATTCATTCCATCCGCACTCAACCCTAACCTTATGTTCCTCGCTCCGCACCGAACTCTTCAAGCTCCGATCGAAGTTTCTCCACCGCGTAATCGCCAGGTGTCTTAGCTTTCCATCTCTCTTACGCCCTCTCGAGTGCCAACGCAGCAATCTTGCCTCCTTTGGGTTCGCAAATAAACGCTTCAAACGTGGGATTATAGGTAGATACCACAACATCTTAGCAGAGGTCCTTGCTTCACCTTAGCGATATTTTGACGCTTGTATCGGGATGCTTTGCACACGGACAATAATGCATGTCTGCATACTCTTTACTAGAGGATACAATCGTTCGGACATGCATGTATTCTTTCTACTTCCATTCCCAATGGGCAAATAACCTTCTTTGCTTGATAGGTGGTGCCGGGCAACACGCTTCCCTCCTAAGGATGTCCGCTAGGAGACCTAACAACGCCGTGAAACTCTTATCGGACCAACTATTGCTTGCCTTCAATTTCAGCGAGCTCAAGCACGGTTGACAACCTTGTGTATTCCGGCTTGCGGCCAGGAACAAAGGTCTCACCGAGTCCTCCCTTAAGCCCTCGAATTTACAAAACACTCTCTCACTGTAGTTCTCTTACGCATCGCGTAGCATCCGATCCAGATTGTCATCGTGCCCCTATCCTCATCAAAAGCACACCACATCCGCAAATCGTTGACTTCCTCGGCGATGTCGTCATTATTAACTTCGTATAATCGCTCTTCACCGTGGATCGGTCCAACATGTATACCCTTTTTGAAACCCTTCAATCAAGTGCGCTTCGATCTGCGCGCGTTGTTAAACATCTTCAGATTACGCAATCAATGCACTGACAAGACATAAAATTTATCCCTTCTTCAACATATCCCGCCAAATGCTCTTCTAAAAGCAACCACGCCATTAATGTAATCTTGACTCACACGGTTCACACCGCACATCCAGCTCGATCCATCTACAATACGCATGTAACAAATTAGTGTCAAATTGATTAGCGATTAATTTATAGCAAACGAAAATGTGCAATATAAACTCATTCTCCAACATTTGTATCTAAGGTTATTGAAAGAAAACTCTTCACTAGTTATGTACCACACGCGGTGGCATAGCGTAGCCATGCCTACGGCCACAACCATGATCCCTACCTCTCGACACCGATATCTATCTCAATTGAACAATCATGCAACCCAAATATAGGCATCACCTCATACAACACTTATTAACCTAAAATACCGGAACCGTAAATGCAATATTGCTTGACCCAAATCCCACCGCATCGTGAACCTGTGTAAATTTTATTTTTTAAGCAAATTAATTATCCTAACTCAAATTTTAGTGATTATTAGACCTAATTCAATTTTATAAAGTTACCACTCCTAAGTCAAATTTTAGTTCATTAGTTATAAGGTTTCAAAACTAAGATTTGCAGGGCTAATATTATTTATTCCAACATTGACGGTGCAAGATCATGTGCTCATACCAGTATTAGAGGAGGAGCCGCAGGGTGGAGGAGCTAGGGCAGGGAAGTGGCGCCTGGAGCGGTAGACACAGCGCAGTGAGGAGCTAGGGCAGGGAAGTGGCGCAGGTTGGAGGAGCTAGGGCAGGGAAGTGGCGCCTGGAGCGGTAGACACAGCGCAGTGAGGAGCTAGGGCAGGGAAGTGGCGCAGGTTGGAGGAGCTAGGGCGTGGAAGTGGCGCTGGAGCGGTATACACAAGGCAGTGAGGAGCTAGGGCGGGAAGGAAGTGGTAGACACAAAGCAAATCGCAGAGGGATGTCTCGGCCAATTTATATGAAGCACAGAAATCACTGCACGGTTCTATTTCGTAACCGCTCGTGATGGGCATTATCACGACGGTTCAAATAGAACCGCTCGTGATGTTACTGACGGTTATATTTCGTAACTGCTCGTATATCCGCACGGCTCAAAATAGAACTGCTCGTAACATCCTGCACGCCTCTATTTCCGAATCGTCAGGATATCGCGACGGTTCTCAAATAGAACCGTCAGGTAACATCACTGCACGGTTCTATTTGAGAACCGTCAGCGATAATGCCCATCACGCATTTGTTCTATTTCGTAACCGCCTCGTGATGGGCCCGCCAAGACAAAGATAGCCAGACGGACCCAATACGCACGGTTCCAAAGGAACCGTCTGTGATGGGCCGTCTGCTATAGCCTCTTTTGTAGTAGTGTTATCTCAGCGCCAACCTGCAATTGCCATGTTGTGTTCATTCTCTAAAGTTTGTTGTAGAAAAAAAAGAGGGGGAAATCCGAAAACACCCCCATAAGTCACCTACATTTTGAATTTACCCCTTATATCTAATTATCGTTTACTTTACCCTCTATGAGTTAAGTTAGCGTGCAAATATCTCCCGGGCCATATGTTTACACTATTTCTCGTTGTTTTCATTATCTTTGCCACTTGTTTCAGTGGTGTCAATACTTGTTTCAGCTTTGCTCATACTTATTTCAATTATTTGGGTGATTTCGGTAGTTGTAATACACCATTTCATTGCTAATGTTTTCAATGCTAAAATCGTGTATTACAAACAACAAAATTACACAAATCATTGAAACAAGTATTGAAATCACTTAAATAAGTACTACAATCATTGAAACAAGCGACAAAGATAATTAAAACCACGACAAAATTGTGTGAACATGCAACTTAGGGGGTATTTACAAGTCAACTTAACTTATAAGGGGCAAAGTAAACGAAAATGAGATATGAAGGGCGAATTAAAAAGGTAGGTAACTTATGGGGGTCTTTATGGATTTTTTCCCTAGAAAAAATATGTGTGAAAAATCCAGTACCATATTCTAAAATTACAATCTTTAGATATTCAGAAACCAATTTTTTTTAAGTGATTCCGCCAAACAAGATTATCACAATCCACCTCACTATCAAACTGTTGTAGTATTAGTATATAGGAATTGATTATATACCCTCCCTTTAGTTGCCAACTAGGATATATTCTCATTCCCACTGTAATTGATTATTTACCCCTCTTTAGATTGTATCATTGAGGATATGCCACTATTATGATTGAATTGAACGTATTACCCCCCTCTTCTCCCAAATCCTCCTCTTCTCCTTAACCTCACTGGCTATGGCAACCATCACCACTGCATCTCTCTTCTCCTCGCCTCAACCTCACCGAATGCTGGCGAACTCCTTGGTGAGCACCTTCCGCTTGGTCCATAGCGACAGGTTCCCCACGAACATTGATCTGAGAAACTTGCTCTCATCGTCGGGCGCCTTCCTCTTCTCTCCAACAACCGATGGCAGCGCGGGCTCCTCTGCGGGCACGTCAAGCCTCCAGCACTCGTAGCTGGCCTCGACCACATCGCTTTCGCTTGCGCCAGCGCCATGGCCCCTCTTTGCGCTTCTTCATGGAAGGCTAGGCAACTTTGGCGTCGGCGTCAAGGTTGGGGTGCTGGCGGAGGGTCATCGCGGTGACGGCAGGGGTGAGAGGAGGGGGCTCCTCGAGAGAGGGCTTGCAGCGGAAGGGGTTGTCGGTGGAGAAGAGGAGCGGATGGCCGCGGCGGCGTTGGTTGCCGTGGTGTTAGGGGCGGGGTCCTTGTGCCGATCTTCAGAATTAATTTGTGACGACAGTGTGATACATTGTGGTTTGCGGTGCGGCGCGGCCTTGGAGATGAGACATGGAGGATTGGGAGGAAGATTCTCAAGCATTTCAACTAGAAGATGATAAATAATCAATTACATTATGAATGAAGTTATATCCTAGATTGCCAACTAATTAAAGGGTGGGTAAATAATCAATTCACTCTTAGTATAGTTTCATATTTTTAGTGGGTTGATCGGTAGATGCAACTTAATAATAAAAAGAAAGAAAGAAAGAAAGAGAAAAGCCTTAGCCCCTTAGTCTCGTGTGATTAATTGGCACTACCAGAAAGCCACGTCTGCAAGATAAGGACCGGTCTTGGAAAGCTAGGACGCGCAGCACTTGCATGCACGCCATGCATATTAAACAGCTTGCATGTTAATCTATGCATGCAGTTTGCAGCCAAAGCCGACGTACGTGTGTTCTACTTTAATCCACCATTGCTGCTTTTAATCCTTTTGTTTAATCTCATCTTTTTGCCCTTGTTAAGAGCTTGGACCGTACGTGCAATGCCCGTCAGTGCCCAAAGGATGCGAGGATTCGTTCGCATGTCATTGTCGGCTGAGCATGCAGAGGTTTCTTTGCCTAATTCTTTTCTCGAAAGGTATTATCGTACGTCGATCGATCGGTAACCTACCTACCTACCTACGTTGTGATATCCCTAGATTAAACAAAGTGCATGTGTGGTTTGGATAACCCTAATGTTCAAAATCCTTTCTTTCTTTTTATTTTTGTTCATCAGTGTGCACTGTTTGCAGAGGAATGTTGTGTGACCTCTTTTAATCCATTTCATAATGTATAGCTCGATATGGGTAACTTTTATCAGCCAAATTAAATGAAACCCCGTCATGTCTTTGTTTTAGCTTCATATATAAGTTAATTACATGTGTTCTGATGGCTTAATTAACGGAGAGGAGAGGAGAGGAGAGGAGAGAAGGAAGATAAAAAGAGAGGCCTTTCTGCAAAACTTGGATGGGTGCATGACGGGGAGAGATGCGTGAATCTCGACGCGATCCAACGGCAGACATATAAAACTACACAATACACGTGGGAAAGCTGCATTCACAATGCCTAGATTAATTGGGAACAAAAGTTGTAATTGGAACGTACTACCTGGACACTACCAGAATCCGTTAGTTTCCCGAGTGGTTATAGCACTCGGGAAATCCACGAAAACACTCAGAAAGTACTTTCTCGACGGTCAACCGTCGGAAAAAACACTTAGGATAGTTTAGTCGGGTAAATTAGTATTTCCTGAGTGTAACACTCGGGAAACTATTTTTTGCCGAGTGTCACTATTGACACTCGGAAAATATATGACACTCGGGACAAAAACCTGTCCGAGCACCGTAATCACCGTAACGGAATACTTTCCCGAGTGCGGAAACACTCGGGAAAATTGTGACAAAACACTCGAACGAGAACGACGTGGCCAACACTTTCTAACGTTAGCACTCGGGAAATATTGCCACGTAAACACTTGGAAAGCCGCTGATAATTCCCCGAGTGTTGACACTCGGGAATAAGAGCAAATAATATTTTGCCAGCGCATTTCCCCCCCGAGTGTATGTCAAATAAAACACTCGGGAAAGTTGGTCAAACAGGCTGTAACCAATTTTTTCGTATGGACGATTTGCAATTAAAATCAGATTCAACAATATACATTTCACATCCAGATATAGCAATACATTCCACATCCAGATTCAGCAATACATTCAAGAGCAAGATTCAACGATATTGACATATATATATTCAACAATATTAACATAATTCCCAAACTCACAACATTCGAGTTCAAATTCAAAAATCTACGCATGAGGCATACAATACGATACATATGATAGTTCAAACAATACGGATCAATTTAGACTTAAGCTAGAGCTGCTCCTTCTATCATATGGGATTCTAGTAAAGAGATGGCCTTCTCATCTGATCTCTGCATCAACAGGAATGTGAGAAAAGCTTGTTCCCACCCCAGAGTCCGTAGCAGCCTTAAGCAATGAACTCAGACCACTGCATTGTCATGAAGAGAACAATTCAGTTTACTACTCAACATAAACAAGATGAAACTAATAAAATTGTAAATACAGGGGAAACAAACTACTGCCAAAGTATATTGCTCACGGTGATCCTCCAGAAGAACAAGCTTGTAACAAAAATATATTACTGATCAAAGCCTGAAGAACAACTCAATTGATTGATGCAAGAAAAAATAAAGAAAAACAATACTACTAGCTAGTAGTGTTAAATGACACCAATATAGTATACATTCAATTAATTTACTAGCTTGTAGATCAGTCTTATCATATATACTTTGCATATGCATGCATGCTTTGCAGTGAGGTTAAGAGATCCTTTTGCAGTAATGAGTAAGATCAGTGAAGCAAAACACAACTAGTGAAGAGATCACATCCATCTTTTATTTCTTAACACTCTACTCCTTGGTTCCCTTTTCTTTTTAGTGCTTAGTGGGGGCTTTATATTTATTATAGCTACCTGGGATACAATCCACATCCAGGTAGCAATTTCAATTGAATGAGAGTCTATAATTGCTATTAACTGATCAATTAGAGTACTGAACCGTGGAACCTTATTGATTCACTTATCGCATACTTAACTAGATCTAAGTTCATGTTTGCACAACTAGATCATGAAAATAGCAAGCACCTGGTGGTGGCATCTCGACGTTGGACTCATCCACATGATCTTGGTTTGGGCAGCTAACATGTGTACCATCTCCAAAGATCAAGACCGAAGCATTGGATCGCCATTGATCCCGCCAGATCTTTGAAAAATATAGAACTATTGTAAGGCTGATCAGGAGTACGTAACAATATTGTAATAGCAAATAACAGTCCAATTCTACAGCAGAACTATCAGAATTTCATGAAAAATGTAGAGGAGCCACCAAATTTCACTTGCGCTTTTCATTTTATCAAAAATGTATAAAACACACAACAATAGCAGATAGCTGCAGAAATTTAAGGCTAGTGAACTCATTTCCTCTGTAAATTAAGTATGATAGTAATCAGTACATGGAATAAAGTGAAGAGTTCCACATGGGATCAAGGACAAGCAGCCTACAACTATATTAATAAGTGTCTAGTTACTAACCGGATTAGATAATGTAGGCAGTGGTGCCCCTGGTGTAGTGGCATCAAGTCGAGTTTGAAGTGCCTGCATATTTGTTTATTTCAGTCATATGGAGTGAGAATCTACTAGTAATGTCAGCTAATGGTAACTAAAAAAGGGATAGTGATGGTACTAACATCTTCTTATATGAATTGAAAACAAAAAAATATCAAGGTAAGCTTGTGGAAATAAATGAATTGCAATTTGCATCGCATATGGGGTTTGAAGTCCAAACCTGGATCATTTGCTCCAATCGCTGCCTAGCCTCGATTTCATCTTGTAGCCTGGCCATACATGCACGAAAAAGACGAGGTCAATAACAGGTAGTTGGATTTATGGTAGTGAATAACATAGCTATCAGGTAAAAATATAGACACTCGGGAAACAAGTAGTTTCTGGTAGTGATGTGTGTAGTTTTTGTGCCGCTTACATGCTTCAGGGCATTGTACTAAATATACTTGATCACCATGTTGCTATATGAAATAAGGTCATGGAGAACTTACAAACTTCATGAAGTATGATTTTAGTTGGTAACACTCTTCAGCTATGTGATTATAAACTGTTGGTCTTTCAACAAAGAACAAACTCGATAGGCGCCACATGTTCAAGTATGCCAATATGCACAAACACCAAATGTAATCTGATATCCAAACAACCCCTAAACTAGATAACATAGATCGTAATTTGATCTTGGAATTAACTCCCCGCGTTCGCCGGCAACTCCCCTTCTTGCCGGCCCAGCAAACCCCATTTTCCTTGCATGCTTGGACCATTACTTCCAACTCTCAAATGCTCAAGCCACGTAAAAAACCCTTATGACCCTCGTCACCATGAAAGCAGATGCTTCCCAATGGGTAATCATCGGAGTCCATAGGCTGCAAGGGGATGATGTCAAAATTGCATTCTTGTAAGAACTAAAGAACATAGCACCTGTTAGTTATTAGATATGTAGCTTGTATAGGGCGCTCATTGCATATTGATCAACCCATGTAACTTGTATATTTTGGCCTTTGGCCCATTGGAACATAATAATGATATATTATAACATGGTATCAGAGCAAGGTTCAGTGTTTATGAGAAAGCGACTTGCAACCGACCTCCAGCCGCCGCATTTCTCTCCTCACTCTCTTCCTCTCTCCCGCCTCCCCTTCTCGTACTCGGTCATCCCTACTCCCGCGTGCTCCCGGCCAGCCCCGACGCCCTGCCTCCCTTGCATGGGCCACCATCTCGGCCGGCCTGAGCGCCGCCCCTGCTTTGGCCGGCCCTGAGCTGAGAGAATGGATTGTTGCGGGCGACTTCAGCCTTATTTATCAAGCCACCAACAAAAGCAACTCCAACCTACATAGGTGTGATTTTTTTATTTAATACTTCTTTTAATAATATTTTAAAGTTAACCCTTTGCCAACTTTATTTTCAATTCTGACCACTTTGGTCATGCCAATACTCATGGCGTGACCAAACCATGTTGTCACACCACAGAACTCGGTGAGGCAAAACCTTCCATGCAAGCCCTTTGGTGAGAACAATGCCAGCGTGTAGGGCTTGCATGGTAGTTGTCACGCCTACACTCATGGTGTGACAAGCCCACCTTGTCACGTCAACTCTCGTGGCGTGACAGTGGCGACTTAAGTGACGACGCCCACCCAGTTCTTCTTTTTCCCCAATCCCCCTCTTCCTCCCGCAAGTCCTCTATCCTCCCCACTCTCGACCTCGCCAAATCCAACAGTTTGGAGCCGAACCGGAGTCTGTAAACCCATGGAGATAACCCCCCAAAGGTATCTCACCCGTTCGTTTTATTTTTTTCAGATTAAATCGGTTAGACTTGTAGATTTTAGGTTTGGACCGAATTTGATGTTTGAGGGCAATTTGTTTGTTGCGATTTGGGGCACTAGATCAAGCACTGTATTGCCATTCTTTGCACCTCCAAATGTATGATTCGTTGCGGTGTTTGTTGATCGTAGTAAGATGTATGATTCCTTGTGTTCATTGTCTGAAGCGTCGACCTACTTGTGGTCATCATCACCTTGTCTTGTTGATTTGAGACGACTGTATTGCCATTATTTGCACGTCCAAATGTATGATTGCTCGTGTTGTTTATTGATCATAGAAAAAACAAGCTGAGACAACTCAACACTCAAGTTTTATATGCCATAAATCCAAAATACTGAGAAAACAAAAGGGCAATTTAAGCATAGATCATTCTTACACTGGCATAATGTGGTTTACAAGCTACAATTATAGGATGTTGGTGCAAACAAAAATACATGTTTGTAGGATGTACCAAAATAGAAGTAGTGTATGTAGTTTATTCTGACCACGATGTTAGGAACTTGGTAGTAGGTTTGGTGAACTGAAATCCTTCGTTGCCGATTAATTCTCAAAACTTGCCGCGATGAGGACTTGGGAGAAGTGTTTCGAGCATGACCTTGATCCCTTGCACTGGCCACCATACGTTGGGGAAGAATACATTCCCAACAAAGAAATGGTGAACAAGCGATCCGGTAGGCGGATAAAGCATTTCTAGTCCACACTCCCTCACACGTGAAACAAATGTCACCAAACCAACCCACATGCACTAGTCTCCAACAACAAACGAATGTCATAAGATTGCCAACAGAAAAAACTATTGGCTTTAGTCATACATGGAATGTTTAGTTCCACTTATGAGTATCCGGACATGGAGTTATATCTGGGCAAGAATCCGGGCATGGAGTTTTATCCCTGGCACGAGATTCGATTGGAACCCGATGAAGGGGTTGTCAAACATGTTCTCGGGCGGGTGTACTGGTCCTTTTGGCAATGCAAAGAGGCCTTCAAGCATTGCAGACCTGTCTTATCAGTTCACGCTACATTACTAACCGAGAAGTACTATGGTGCCTTTACGCCACGCTAGGGCTCATGGAGTGACAAAGCAGTCCTGTCACGCCATCGGTCCTGGCGTGTCGGGACCCAAAAATGTAATTCTGGACTCTTTATGTATTCTGCACTAGTCCAGAATCATGCTAATGCAAACATTATCAACATAGATGAATACCGATCCACACAAGATGAAATAATAGAATAAACAAGTAAGTTGAATAACAAATAAGGGTTTTGATCTTATGGTCGAGTTTACACTTATTAAGCCTCGTAGGGCTTACAATAATTAAATAAGCAGCAGAACAAATAAACTCGAGCGGAAACCCATCGATTTTTTCACAGGCAATGACTGAGATCAAGACCTAATGATTAACACCTTCGTAGAACTCCTCCTCGAAGGCAGGCGAAGACTTCCCCACTTCTGTTGATTGATTATAGAAAGCACGAGTACACAACCGTACTCGTAAGTTATACCACAAAATGTAATTTATAGATGACAACTTATTCCAAAGGAATGGTTTCTGTGGTTCTTTTGCAAGAAAACAACATTTGTAATTGAATACAAATGATATATTAAAAATATAACTTAAAACAAATAAATAGTAATAATTTAACAGTTATTTTCACAAAGAACACAAAACCTAATTAAATTATTTCACATAGCCATATGACTTAGATTACACAGCTATCCCATCCCAAATATTTTGTAAAAATCTAACCCTCGTGTGAAATCCCTGAGCATGTCCATGACCACGGATGCGGCTATTCGAATAGATTGTTTAACACTCTGCAGAGGTTGTACACTTTACCCACACGATACAATCAGTGTAGCTAGCACTAATCATAACAAAACCTTTCAGAGACTTTACCTAAGCATTGACACATAAAATTAGTCCATCGCACACCGTTAGACAGGGAAACGACGAACCGTCCCGCGATGTGAGTCACCAAAGAGACAAAAACACACCTTCACCCTGGTACACAGAGCCTAACCTACTACCTGAGTAGTCAATGTCGAGACTCTATAACTTAATAAGTTAGGACCGTCCCATACCATGCATGTGGTCGTATAGTTGTGGCTCAGTTCAGTGGCACACAAAGTTAAGGCCTTAATTGACTAAGGCAAGACTTCCTATTTATAATTGAATAATCATTCTTTTAAATTTTCGCGCACTGAGCTCCACCATGTCATAGAGTTTCCACCGCTTGCCCCAGTCTAAATCTTTTCCCACTCTGTTGGTTAAGTGCAACACATGCCATCAACGAGTAATAGCACATAACGCACACAGTTTTATCACAAAGTTCCATAATCACTTAGTCATATTCATATTTGCAACTCACATGAAATAATTACTCATTGCATGGCTAAACAATCTACTCGTATCTAACCAACCCACGTTGGTGCTATGATAATACCAACTAATAATGAACCAATCTAGGTTGGCAAAAGATCATGGCATTACAATAAGCAAGGTGGATATAAACAATTAGGATGATTAACTAATCCCAAAATATTTAGATAAATACTTAAAGTAGAATGCAGTACTTTGAATCAAAGTAATTTTGAAAACTGAGTTCAACGTGATCAAAAGTACAACTTGCCTTGGAATAGATCTTGGTACTGGTCTTGGTCTTGGTGAACTCCTTCTTCGAAATTCCCTGAAGAATCAATGTCTACTGGTAAACGAAGTAAATAAATAAAATAAATAAAAATAGAGAGGAAAATAAACTTTAAAAATAAATAAAAATCTCAAAAACATAGACCTCGATTTTATATGAATTTAGAAATTTGAATGGGCTCAATCGGAGTTCGGATGAAGAAGATATGGCTTATGGAAGATTTAAACCTAAAGAAATAGCAAAATTAGAATTTCTGGATTATTTTCTATTCAAAAATCAAATTAATGACGTCGATGACGTCAGCCCTGGGATTTCAGCCGAAAAGGAAAAGAAAAAGAAAAAGAAAAAGAAAATATAAAATCTCTTGACATGTGGGACCCACACGTTAGAGACACGACTCACGGTGAACCGGGTCTACGAAAGATTGGATCTGGAGCGAGGTGGACCGTGCTGCATCAGTGCTGACTCGGCGCCAGCGTGGCACGACACATGAGCTCAAGGGCTAACTTGGTGGCACACGTGGACGACCACGTTGACAACCGACGGCGAGGGCTTGGGTCCCCATGGTCGTCAGCGTTCGGCGGTGCTTCATCGGCGGTGGGTGGTACCAGCAGGTAGAGGGCGCTATTGCGTACTCGTTGGTGCACTCACGAGTGGAAGAGGACGACGGTGGTGGCCGGTAGCGAGGTTTTTGTGGTGGAGAACTTTGGTTATTGTCGGGAAAGAACTCCAACGACGATCCGGTGGCGTGGATGGGTGCATGAGGTAGCCCAAGTGACGACGGACTCAGCGATGTAGACCACGTCGACGGGGCGGCAAAGACGGCAGCGCAATTCGGAAATGAAGATCTCTGGTGATGAAACCCTAGAACTCTGATTGTGGTGGTGCTAGGGTTATAGAGTTGAGGGGACTTGGGGTTTCGGTATTAAGGTGAGGAGGCAATCCTAGGGTGTGTCGGATTTGGAAATGCCCAAATCGAGTTTGATTTGTTCTCGGGATAAAATCAGAGTTTGGAAGGGGTACGAGATCCGATTTGGTGGGATAAAGATGCGGGAAGATAAGAGATTGAGTTTGGTACGATTTCACGGGATCTTTTAATTGGAGATTCGATCTTGTCGGATGGAGCTTGAAGATGTGGCAATGGTGGATGAACAGCTCGATGCGCTGAGGACAAAGGCGAGAGGTGGGAGGTGGACCTAACAGGTGGGGTCCACAGGCAGAGGAAGCAAAGGGGCGAATGGTGCGCGCTTGCCTAAGAGAGAGAAAAGACTAAGGGTCAATACACACAGGAAAGGATTGGGCCAGAGAATAGGGTTTACCCGATTCTTGCTTTCGATATTTTAATTAGATATTTTAATTTTATAAAATATAGAAAATGCAAATAGAAAATAGCAAATAAACTCAAAAAAAATTTCTAGAAAATATTTCCAAGCCCATAGAACCCAAATAAAATAGTTTTCACAATTGTTGATGTTGACATTAATCATATTAATTTGTTTTGATACTGAAAGTCCATATTAAGCTTTATTTAAAATCCAAATAAAACTTCTTGGGTGAATTTTCTAACTACTAAACTATTCAAAAGGTTTTTAAAGCTCATAAAATTGGGATGTTACATGGCGTGACAGGACTTAGCACCAGAAATCGAAGATGAGATGCAACCCCCTTTGGAAGTGCCCTAGCCCTGTGGTGGCAGCAGGGTTATATCATGCTAGGGCACATGGCGTGACAGTATGTGCCACCAGAGAACGAGGACAGGGTTGCAGCTGCTCAGGAATTGCCCAACCCAAAATACTCCCTCGCCAGCTTTTCAGACAGACAAGACCATACTCTGCCCCGCAGTCCAATCACGTGAAAATAACCACACTGTGCCGCCAGCTTTTCAGATCGACATGACAACACTTCACCTTGCCAGCTTTTCAGACTGAAAAGACAACACTCTACCTCGCTTAAATAATACTCATTCCTCTGTTCAAAATCTGTCGGTGTATTAGAACCGATCTTACGTAAAGATTGTTTGATTCGGGGGGTCTCCTAGAGATGAAATCACGCAGAGCGATTGACACAGGATTTTTATACAAGTTCAGGCCTTCTCCGGGGAGAATAACAACCCTACTCCTGTGTGTGTATGGTATTGACTGTATTCTTGACAATCAAGCAAGAAACTAAGACTATTACAAAGAACAGTGCTTGTGTTTCTCCTTGACTCGCTTTGTTTCCCCCTCTCTTTCACCCTCTGATTGATATTTTTATATAGTCGTGAAGGAGTAGCCATTTTGTCCTGCGGAAGAGGCGCCTAATTAATCCAGTAATGGGCGCATGATGGCAGTAATTACCGGCGAATTAGCTTCTTCACGCCGTCTGGCAGTTATCTTTCAGAGGTAATGGGGTATTTAAGCACGATTACTACACGGAATAATAGTGCATGTGGACCGTCCGGATTCCTTAATCAATTGGACCCACTTGCTTGTAGGTTTGATTATAAGGTGGTCGTGGTTGACTTGGTCGTAGCAGAACTTACGACTGGGTACAAGTCGTAGCAGAGCTTACGACTGGATGATGGTCGTAGAAGGACTTACGACTGGGTAATGGTCGTAGAAGGGCTTACGACCAGGTAGTGGTCGTAGAAGGACTTACGACCATGACATAGTCGTAGTAAGACTTACGACTATGTGGGTGATTGTAGGAGAACTTACAATCACTTGGTAGGCCTCCCCCTTATGAATATAAGGGGTACTTCTGGGGACTACGTGACATCATATTTACCCATAATAAGAATTATAGATAAAAGATAAAATGAGGATTATCAGATCCTCGTCATCTAGCCCCCCAGCTTCAAGTGAGAGTAACTTACTTGGTGAAGGATTTGCAAATGGTCCTACGACTATGAAAATGTCACGGAACCATGGTCGAAGTAAAAACTCTTCGATATTTGAGTGCTACTTTGACCAGGAATTTGCTTGGCCAGAAAGGTTGCTTACGATTATCAAATAGTCGTAAAAACCTCTACGACTGTGAGGTGGTTATAGTAGGGCAATCGGAGAAAAACCCTTTCCGATTGTTACTTCATTCGACCAGAAAGACTTGGTCAAGAAAGTAATTTCGCTTGGAGGTGACAAAACGAACCTAATTTTCTCGAACAGACCGTCTAAGGAATTGCAAACGACTCCCACAGATCTGTCGATGAGACGGTTCCCGAAGCGGTTGCAATCGTGAAGATTGCTTACGACTATCAAAAAGTCGTAAAAACCCCTTACGACTGTGAAGTGGTCGTAGTAGGGGGATCAGAGAAAAAACCCTTCCGATTGATACTTCCTTCGACCAGAAAGACTTGGTCAAGAAAGTAATTTCGCTTGGGGGTGACAATACGCACCTAAATTTCTCGAACATACTATCTAGGGAATTGCAATCGACTCCCACAGACCTGTCGATGAGACGATTCCCGAAGCGGCGGCAATCGTGTGGTTATAAAACTCACCGGGAGTTAGACTTAGAGTTTTTTTTACCTTTTCCCCAAATTGTTCCCATCGTTCTTTAGGTTTTCTCCTTCTCCGCCTCAGACTCAACTTCGTCTTCTCCGCCGCCAACCTAATCCAGAACTTTTTGTTTTCTGAGAGAAATGGCCAAGAAAGTTTCCGAGTGGGAAGAGTCGGAGATGGATGCAGCGAAGATCAAAGTCTTGGTCGACGCCGGGAAGATTCCAGAGAAGGCTCTGGTGAAATGGATTCCGGCTAGCACTGGCCGTCGGGGGAAAATGGGCAAATCCCCGTCTTCCAAGCATACTGTGAGTGCGGCCTCCGACTGCCTGCTCACCCCTTTCTTACGATGGTACTCGAGCATTTTGGAGTGGAATTTGTGAACCTAGGTCCTAATTCCATTACCATGCTGAGTGTCTTCGTGTACCTGTGCGAGGCGTACTTGGGGATTCCGGCGGATCTCGAGCTTTTCCAATATTATTATGGGATGGCTCGACAAACCGGAATCGCCGGAAGCTGCGGTCTGTAGCTCCACGACTTGAAGTCGAGGGAGTATATTCAGAGTTTCACTCGGTCTTCATGGCCGGGATGGAGAAAGAGGTGGTTTTACTGGAAAGTCACCTCAGAAGACAGCCTTTCTTTCGCGGGGAAGGCTGCCGAGAAGAAATCTTCATGGGATTCGACTCCTGGAGATAGCAGCCGGATTGCCCCCTATATTCAAGCCATTAAGGACTTGAAAGAAGAAGAGCTGACCGGATGGCATGTGGTGAAAGATTTCATCACACGCCGAATTAGTCCTCTGAAGAAACGAGCATCTCCTATGTGGTGATACTCGGGGAGAGGAGACCCAACCAGGGACTACGACGAGGGTAAGTGAACCTCCGACTTAGCCTTCGGTTTGGTCTTTCTCAATATTGTCTAATATTTTTATCTGTTTACACAGATCTTTCACAGGCAGAGATTGACGCTAGGGTCAAACTCATCTGTGAGAAGTCTCCGCCACTCCGAGTGGCGGTTCCTCGAATCATTGCGGCTTTGCCCGCAGATGAAAAGATAGAGCGCCTAAAGGTAATCAAAAAGTTGATTTTTTCTTTAGGACTTTATAGTTGTAGAAGAACTTACAACTAGTGGTGATCGTAGAATATCTTACGATCAAGAAAGTGTCGTAGAAAAACTTACGACTTGGCACTAGCCGTAGAAAAACTTACGACTGATCAGTAATTCTTCTTTTTCTGTTTTGCTTTACAGAAAGTAGGCATGGAAAATCGTCAGGACGACGAGGAAGTCGCACTGATGACCATTGGCGCAGGGTTGTCGAAAGACAAGGCCTCGGCTCCTCCATCTAAGAGACGTCGACTTGCAAGATCTGCCGACAAGGGAGGAGCAAGCTCGAGCTCGTCTTCGACTGCACTTTCTACAAAACTGCGGCGCCATAGCCATAACTGAAGCCGAGGCTGCAGCTATCGAAGCCGAGGAGGTTGAAGCAGCTGAATCTTTTAAGCGCAAACCTCGCAAGGCTAAGGTACCCTTCTATTATGACAAGGAATCTTTCGCAGTTGCTGCCACTCCTAGTTTGGTTAAGCAACTGGAAAAGGAGATCTGGAAAGATTTTATGTCTTTTATGAAGGGCGATGCTGCTCCAGCACAACCTGCAGTCGAGGGTAGTGCTGCTTTTGGAATGGTCGAGACTGATCTCGCCATCCAGAGAACCAGAGACCGAGCCATGGTTCCTGTTCGCACTCTACGACTGCACGTGGTCGTAGCCGGGCCCATTGTTGAACCTCGACCAGACGTGGTCGTGGAGAAAAGAAGTCCTCCGTTGGGAGGATTGCTCCTAAATTCCTGGTTAAGACCAGGGTGCAGAGGTATGTGAAATGTACTAAAGTGTAAGAACAACATTTACCTTTTTCCTTTTCACAACCTTGATTTGCTTTTCTTTATTTTAGTCCGACTCCTTCAAATTTCCGGGATACTTAGTTGAGAAGCCCATTGTCACTTCTTCAGTTGCTGGAGAGGTAACAATGGAAGTGGTTGAAGGATCTCCCTTGACCAAGGTGGCTCCCGAAGTGGTTTCTCCAACTGCTGAGGTTGTAGCTACGACTCACCGGGTCATAGCTACGACTCACCGAGAGGGCATGCGACTTACAGAGGTCGTAGCTACGACCACCGAAAGGGTAGCTACGACTCTGAAATGGTTGTAGAGACCACGAGGCAAAAAAAGCCTCTGTCAAGGTGAGGATGACTCATTCATCGTCTTTGAAAGGAAGTCGTGGCGGATATTCCTTCCGTGTCCAAAGAGAAAGTGCACTCTGTAATCGAGGATGAAGAATATTTCACCTTCTGTGCTGACTTCTTTGGGTCTGCTTCCATCATAGGGTCTGCTACTTTCAGATCTCGCGACCGAGTCCCCCATCCCAAGGATATTCCAAATAGAGGAAATACCTTCGACAATGAGCGTCTTGAGAAAGTTTGGTGGGATCAAGTCGCGAGGGTAGACAAGCTGCAGAACCCGGAGATGGTGTACTCGACCTTCGCTAGGTCGACCATGAATGTAAGTATTTTTAGGATGCTTATATATGTGACTTTCCCTTTCTTCTCATTGTCTTCTTTTTGCAGAAAGCTCTGGAGCAAATTGCTGTTGTCGGTGAGTATCATCGACAACTTTTAGAGCTACGACAAGAGAAAGAAGAACTCTGCATACAGGCAGAGAGATGGTAAGTCACTGTTATTCATAGTCGTTTTCGACTTGACTACTCGTATAGTGTTTACGAGTAGTCATGGAAAAACTCATGACAAAGCATCGGTCGTAAGAGCTTACAACTACTTACGACCAGGTGGTGGTCGTAGAAAGACTTACGACCATGACATAGTCATAGAAAAACTTACGACTAGGTCGGTGGTTGTAGAAGGACTTACAACCAATTGGCTGATGTTCATCTCCACTTTTGTCCTCTGTAGGCTAAAAGCGACACAAAGACCTTAGCCGACTCACTCGATTATGAAAAAGAGGAGTCGAGAAAGCTAAGGGAGGAAGTAATAGTCTTCTGATAGACTTCAAGAAGCCATCTCGCATCTAGAAGATTGCAGAAAAAATAAACAATGAAGTGTTGAACTTAAGATCGCTTTTGTCTTTGACCTTTACCCAACCCTCATTTCTTTTCCGTAAAAGAAGATGAGATGAGGAAGCTCCTAACGAAGTTGAAGAAAAGGCTTTGGTCATTCAGAGTTTTCTCGCATTACCAAGAACAAGGATCAGAACTCGAGGGTCGAAAACTCGAGTAATGTAAGCAATTCTTTACCGTTGTCCTTTTGAGTATTTTCCTTTTCTAATGCTAATTTCTTGTTCGTAAATTGTCGCCAATTGAGAAGCCTCGAGGTCAAAATCAATGAGAAGACTCGATCTACAATGAGTCCGTCCGCATTGCTAAGATGAATGCAGAGGACATCGATCATGGGAGAAAAAGCATGTCAAACCATTGCTTCCCATGAAGAAGAGGTCAAGAAATTGATTCTCAACTAGTAGGTAAGAAATGCTTTTACCTACAATTATCTTTGTGTTATCCTCCTCTAGAAATTTATTTTTGTTTGACCGGTTTTATTCTTTTCGTAACAAGTGGTCGAAAACAAGAAACTTCATGAGGCTTCGACTGCACTCCAATAGGAGATGGAATCAATGAAGACTAGTCTTCAAGGCAACATCACACTCTGAACAATGTACTTGGTGAGCTACATTCGAGGAAAAACTCCTCGAGAAGATACTCGAGTCGCTCACATAAGTACCATTGGGAACAAGTCGAAACTTGCAAGAAATGGTGACCACTCAAGGCTAATCAAACCGAATCAATAAGGGAGGCAATGAAGCTGCAGAAGTTACGCTTTGGCGAAACTTAAAGCTCAAGACCCCGCCTTAATGTGCAACCTATCGGTTTACTTCGATCGCCTCAATCGAGGCAAGTCGTCTGATTGAGGAAATGCAGTCAGTTGGCAAAAAGGTGGTGGAGGAAATGCAGCTAGGCATTCCCCCTTTAGAGTAATCTTGTAACGACTTTGTAAGGCAGACAGTTTCTGTTGATGAGAAATATATGATCCAACTTGTTTCCTGAAAATCATCTTGTCGAGTAGTTAGTAACTCAAAAGATAATAGATGAATGAAAAACCAAGGACTGAAGTTAAATTAATAACTTTATCCTAGGCCATCTTGTTTCCTGCAAATCATCTTATCGAGTAGTAACTCAAAAGATAATAAACGAATGAAAGACTAAGAATTGAAGTCAAATTAATAACTTTATCCTAGCCCCCGACTATTTGCTTAGCTTGTTTAGACAATCTAAGTAAATAGTGTGTGAAATGGTGTTTCTGAAAACAGAGAGAGGTTTGTTTAACTTATAGTTTTTGTTATGGTTGTCAAGCACTGGTCGAAAGAGTAGAAACGGCTCGACACTAGGAAGTTCCTTCTAGTGGGCGTGACCACGCAGCGAGAGAAAAGGGCTTCGACTAGGTGATGTTATCATCTCCGACTAGTTTAATCGAACCAAGAACAGCAACTTGAGTTAAGCAAACGTCTTAAGAGGACTTTAATAATTCGTTCGCCCTTTTTTAGTGGACTCGATAAATCTTTTCCAGTAGCAAAGGTGGGAGACTGAGCAACGCTAGGAAGTTCCTTCTAGTGGGCAGGACCACGTGCAGAGAGGAAAGACTTCGACTAGGTGTATCTCTTCCTTCGACCAGTTAAAACGAAACGAGTACATCAAAGGTGGTCGAAAAAATATAAGAAAGTGCACTCTACTTAGAATATTTTTCGAAATTACTGAAAAAAATAAACTAAGATGGGAAGAGTTGGCTTTGAGAACATTTCGACTAGATATAACCCGAGTTCTCTGTATTGGCAACAAAAGTGAGTAACAATTCGATGCTAGGAAGTTCCTTCTAGTGGACGGGACCACATGCAGAGAGGAGAGACTTCGACTAGATGATGTTACTTGCCTTTCGACCAGTTGTAAAGAAAACTGGGTGTTTTTGGATCATAGTCGAAAGATTATAAAAGCACTACTAAAAAATAAGATAAAAGAGGTAGAAGGAACCTGGACCTTTATTGCCTAAGAGGTTGGTCACACATAGAATTTGCGTAACTGGTCGATGTTCCAAGAATTTGAGAGAACTTGTCCGTCTTCCATTGCTAGTCGTACCGACCCTGGCCGAGTGACTTCACCATCGTAAGGACCTTCCCACTTGGGAGAAAGTTTATTTCGATTAGACTTAGATTGGCAGAGCCTCAATACCAAGTCACCTACAGCAAGGCTGCGAGGCCGGACCTTACGATCGTAGTATCTGCGTAGGGCTTGTTGGTAGACCACGAACGGATTAAGGCCATGTTTCTCATTTCTTCGAGTAGGTTAATATCATCCGCCGAAGTTGTTCCCGGTCGGAGTTGTTGAAGGTTTCAACTCGTGTCGACCGCAATTTTAGCTCCGAGGAAGCATGGCTTCGCCCAACACTAGAAAGAATGGTGTTTCTCCCGTCGCCGGCTAGTGGTCGCATTTAACCGCCCATAATACGTAAGGTAATTCTTGTACCCAAGCCCTCGAGCGCTTAACAAGTCGGGTCAAGACTCGGTTTTAATTCTCGCATTATTTGGCCGCTTGCACGCTCGATCGCCTGCTGCTTTGGGGATGTGCAATGTAAGCATAACACAACTTGGTACCCAACTCGCCGCAAAATTCCTAAAATTTTGCACTTGCGAATTGTTTATTATTGTTCGTAATTATCCGACTTAACTCCAAATCGCTAATTACGCATCTCATCATGAACCTTTTGTCGCCTGCTGTTATCCCAGCTATGTGTTCGGCTTCAATCCATTTTGTGAACGTGTCAATAGCCACAAAAAGAATTCAAACCTCCGGAGCTTTGGGAAACGGTCCTAGGATATCGAGACCCTGTGTCGCAAAAGGCCAAGAAAGAGGTATTGTCTGTAATGCTTGAGCCGGTTGGTGTATCCGCTACCATGAAACCGCATTGGACACACTTTTAACCACTTCTTTAGCATCGTGATGCAGTCAGTGGCAAGAGAAACCTTGTCGAAAGGCCTTACCACCAATGTTCTCAGAGGAAGTATGCGCCCACAGATGTCACCGTATATCATGAAGGAGTGTTATTCCTTCGCTTATGAAATGCATCGCATGAGTATCCCTTGGGTTCCTCGCTTGTAGAGGACTCCTTCAACCAAAGTATACATTTTGGTTTTTCGATAAACGATCCGCCTCAAGATCATCCTTGGGTACGGAACCCTTGTGAAGATACTCGTAGATGGGAGTCATCCGTATCCTCGTAGTCTAGTGAGGCCATCTCAATAGGAGGTGTCTCTGGTTCTTCGACCATAGACGGCTTTTGGAGTTGCTCCAAGAAAACTCCTTTTGGTACTGCAGATCGGGAAGAAGCCATCCGAGCAAGTTGGTCTGCGAAGAAATTATCCTTTCGAGGGATGAATTGTACCTCGAAACCTAAAAATACTTTTCTAGCTTACGATTCGATAAGTACCGAGACATTGTCGAGCTAGAGCACCGTACTCTTTCCCAACTTGATTCACGACTAGTTGAGAGTCTCCTCTCACGAGTAGTCGATTTAATCGAGAGTGCTTCGCACTCGTATGTCGCCTAGCAAACCTTCGTACTCGCCACATTATTAGTAGCCCGAAAGTTTAATTGTATGGCATACTTTAAGATTTCTCCTAGGAGATACCAGACCACCCACCTTCGAGCCACTTAAAGTAAGTGACCCATCAAAGTACATCATCCATCGGTCGTGGGAATCGATCGGCGATCCCGAATGTGTTCAGATTTGTCCATTCGCGACAAAGTCCGCCAAGATCTGGATTTTATGGCCGTCGACACGAAATGGAGGTCGAACTCCCAAGTTCGACCGACCATTTTGTCATGCGCCCCATTGCTTCCTTATTATGGAGGATCGCCCCAAAGGAAACTCGACGCAGATGACTATTTTGTGCGCCAAAATAATGCCGCAGCTTTACTCAAGACATGAGGAGGGCATATAGAAGTTTTGGACCGAGGGTAACGCCCTTAGGCCCGCCTAAACTTCGCGACGAGTAAATCGGTCGTTGTATCGCCACGCTCTACGACCAAGATCGCGCTTGCCGCATGTGGCGTGGCGCCTAGGTAAATTAAGAGCGCCTCTTCCGGTTTTGGAGAAACCGCACAGAGCACTCGAAGGTACCTCTTGACATCCTCGAAGGCGTTGTTTGCCTCGCTCGACCACTCAAAACCTTCGTGTCTCCCGAGAAGTTTAAAGAAAGGTAGTCCTTTTCTCCTTGTCGTGCGATGAAACGACTTAATGCCGCCATGCACCCAAAGTGAGTTTCGGACTTCCTTTTTGTGGTCTGAGGCGATCCGAGGATGACCTTTATTTTCAGATTTGCTTTGATTCCTCGCTCGGATACTAGGAATCCAAGCAATTTTCTGAAGAAATTCAAAACACACTTCTCGGATTAAGTTTTAAGCGGTGCTTTCGAGGTTGTCGAATGTTTCTTGTAGGTCGCTGATATGATTAAATTTCTTAATGCTTTTTACGACTAGATCATCAACATAGGCTTCCAAATTATGGCCTAATTGAGATGAAAAAGTTGATTGCATCAAGCGTTGAAAGAAGCACCGCATTCTTTAGACCAAATGGCATTTTGACATAGCAAAAGGTACCAAATGGTGTAATGAATGCGGTCTTTTCTTCATCGCTTAAACACATATTGATCCGTGGTATCCGAATATGCATCTAAAAACTTAATATTTCACAACCCGCAGAGAATCAATCAACCGATCGACACGAGGTAAAGGGAAATCATCTTTGGACAAGCTTTATTAAGATCGCTGAAGTCTCACGCACATACGCCATTTGTCGCTTGACTTTTTGACCATTACAGGTTAGCCAACCACTGGGTGGTTGACTTCTCTTATAAAGCCCGCTTTAAGTAGCTTATCCAATTCTGATTTAATAGCATCTCGTCGATCAGGGGCAAATCTCTGTAATTTTTGTTTTACAGGTACTTTATCAGGCCGTAAAGCTAGCCTGTGCTCGATCACCTCCCTGGGGACTCCGGGCATGTCGGATGCTTGCCACGCGAAGACATCTGCGTTAGCTCGGAGGAAGGTGATGAGGGTGTCTTCCTATTTGGGGTCGGAAGTCTCCCGATGCGAATCAGCCTTGAGGGCTCCGGCCCGAGGAACCTCTTTGACTTGGTCGTTCGGCTTTGATGCAGCTTTAGGCTTCGACTTGCTAGTCGAAGGCTGACTTTCTTCTCGAGTTGGTATTTGACCAACCATCTCGAGGGATCGACGGTCGCAGTTATACGCCATCTTCTTGTCACATTGAATTGTGATCACTCCTTTGGGACCTGGCATCTTAAGACATTGATACCCATAATGAGTAGCCATTAAGAATTTTGCCAAAGTTGGTCGTCCGAGTATGGCGTTATATGCCGTATCGAAATCGACCACATCAAAGGAGATTTTCTCTGTCCTGAAATTACTTGGTGAACCAAATATTAAAGGAAGAGAAACTTGGCCAATGGGTTTGGCCGAAGACCCCGATACAATTCCATGAAAAGAGTATCGTACCGGTCTTACCTTTGTCCTGGGTACTTGCATCTCGTCCAGGGCATTGGTAAACAGTATGTTCAAGAACCGCCACCATCAACCAAAACTCGATTGACCCGACAGCTTGTTGATGGTGGGTTCGACCACAATCGGATATCGACCTGATCGATTCGAAGTGATCGGGCAGTCACCCTTCTCAAAAGAAATGGTAACTTCCGACCACTTCGGTAAATTGTTGACAAGAGGAGCATCTATAGAGTTTACCTCTCGTCCGGCAGCTTTGAGTTGTCGTTTCGACTCATATGTCGATGATCCTCCGTAGATGTGCTTAACGGTATGTTGCGGATCTTGGAACGACATCTCTTCATCATCTGATGATTTTTGACCACTCGTATGCCCTACCTGCTCGAGAGTGGGGAGTGGTTCTTTGCCGTTGTAGTAGTCCTCGAGCTTTCTTTGGAAAACTCGGCAGTTGCAGAGGTCGTGTCCTTCCTTTTTATGAAAAGGACACCACCTTGGTTTGTCGTTCTTTCGATCAGGGCGCTTACCTTTGCCTTGATCAGGGTACGACTTGGTGGTTCGTGGCTCTTTATCATTCACAGCCAAGACCTCCTTGGAACCACTGATTTGTGGTTTTTGACCCTTTATCTTTTTCTTGGCCTTCTTTGCTTTCTTGTCCTCTTTTCTACCAACTTCACTTGGCTCGAGGAGTATATGTTTCTCGATCGATAGTGTTGTTCCACTCGACCGCCTCGTAAGCGATCGATATCGATCGGCCATCTCAAGAGCTCGGCAATGTTGTTGGGAGGATTCAAAGCAATATCGTCTGTTATCCTTCTACTACGGACTCCTTGCTTAAAAGCCCTGATCACAGATGAGTCAGAAATTTCCGGAATTGAATTACGAACCTGACTAAAGCGTTTGATGAATTGACGCAAAGTCTCGTCGTTGTTCTCGCTTTATCCGGCAAGTTGTCTTCCTTTCCGTATGGTTGTATGTGCCTTGGAAATTCGCCAAGAGAAGGTCGCAGAGGTGTTGCCAAGAGTAGATCGACTCGAGTGGTTGGTTTAAGAACCACGATCGAGCGGATCCTTCAAGCACAGTCGGAAGGTAATTTGCCATTACATGCTCTCCTCCTCCCGCCGCTTCTGACAAATTGTATAGATTTGAAGAAATTCGATGGGATTTTGAGATCCATCAAACTTCTCCATGTTCACCGGTCGAAAATGAGGCGGCGGTGAATGCTCAAGGTCGGCGAAAATGCCCGCATCCGTAATGACTTCTTGACGCCTTCTTTGCAAGAAAGAAGGGTTAATGTCACCAGTGATCGATACGACGATACCCAAAGAACAGTCGACTCGTCCCGTAGTAGGTCTCGAGTTCTCGAGGGGAATACTCCTCACTCCATCCGCTGGATTTCCTTGTCGAAGTGGCGAACGATTACCTCCGAGGGGCTTTGATCATCACCAATCAAACGATTTCTCGAGTAGGGATCGATGCGACTTATTGCCGTGTCGATTTCTTCGTGGTGAAATGTTTGATTGACTGGTAGCTGAGGAAGTCGCATTGCTACGACTACCTGATTGATGTCGACGAGGTGCTTCCAGTCTTGTCATCACAGTTCGAAGCCTTTGCGCGATTTCTTCAGCGAAGAGATCGTATCCTGGCGTTCGAGCAAGCTCTTGAGTGGAATTTTCGAGCAAGTCTTCGATGTCTTGGAGTTCTTGCACCTCCTTCGATCGATATTGATGCGCCAGCGGTGTTCTTCTCGAGCAGTAATCTTCTTCCGTTGGATGGCCTCAAAATTCTCTTCATCAGATCTTTGAGGCCTTCTCAATGGAGTGCGAGAATGTCGAGGATTTCCCTCGCGCTCATCAGAGTATTGGTTCTGTCCGTCACCGGTGGTGCCCTTGCCATTACCACGAGGGGCGCAGTAGTGTGATCTTCGGGAGTGTTCTTATCTCGGCCTCCATAAGGCTGACCTTGATCTGAGGGAAGGACGAAGACCTCCCGTTGATGATTCTCACTTGCGCCGAGGCCTCCCGCTTGAGGAGTATTCGAGAGACACCATCCGCGACTTGGAGCAATCCTCCGTAGGGGAACTCAGGTTATAATCGCTCCGTCCGGAAATGAGATCTGCGGAGAGACTGGTCGAATTTGCAGAAAAGCATGCTTGATCCCACCCTCTCCGAGTTACCCTAAGAGAGAGGATCACCGATGTTGGTGGAGTCCCGAATGGTGGCTCTCGAACTTGTCTCACTGTGCCGGACCGCCTTAGGGGACTTGGACACTTGGAGGAAAACTCGTCGTGTTGTAAGTCCTCCCAAAGTGCGGTTCGGTCGGATTGACCCTTGTCCTTTGAGGGAATTGGCTCCTTTGTTGGACGTATCGTTGTGGGGTAAGGATCCTCCTCAACTCCATTGATGGGATGGTTTCTCGAGAATGATCTCCGGGGCAACATCACCATCGAGGATGCATCACTCGGCTCGTAGTTGAAACCGCATCCATGTCGACGCCTCGCATAACTGCTAAGTCAAACCAGCTCTCCTCGCTCCATTCCCCGCCATGATTGCATGAGATTGGAAAAGAGAGTATGTTGACAAGAGATTACCTAAGATCCCCACGGTCGGCGCCAACCGCTTTGTATTAGAACCGATCTTACGTAAAGATTGTTTGATTCGGGGTCTCCTAGAGATGAAATCACGCAGAGCGATTGACACGGGATTTTTATACGTGTTCGTGCCTTCTCCGGAGAATAACAACCCTACTCCTGTGTGTGTATGGTATTGACTGTATTCTTGACAATCAAGCAAGAAACTAAGACTATTACAAAGAACAGTGCTTGTGTTTCTCCTTGACTCGCTTTGTTTCCCCCTCTCTTTCACCCTCGATTGATATTTTTATATAGTCGTGAAGGAGTAGCCGCTTTGTCTCGCTAAGAGGCGCCTAATAATCCAAAGAATGGGCGATGATGGCGTGAATTACCGCTAATTGGCTTCTTGACGCCGCTCAGCGCTTATCTTCGTAGGTAATGGGGTATTTAAGCACTATTACTACACGGAATAATAGTGCATGTGGACCGTCCGGATTCCTTAATCAATTGGACCCACTTGCTTGTAGGTTTGATTATAAGGTGGTCGTGGTTGACTTGGTCGTAGCAGAACTTATGTCTGGGTACAAGTCGTAGCAGAGCTTACGACTGGATGATAGTCGTAGAAGGACTTACGACTAGGTAATGGTCGTAGAAGGACTTACGACTGGGTAATGGTCGTAGAAGGACTTACGACTGGGTAATGGTCGTAGAAGGGCTTACGACCGTGTAGTGGTCGAGAAGGACTTATTTACCATGACATAGTCGTAGTAAGACTTACGACTATGGGGGTGATTGTAGGAGAACTTACAATCACTTGGTAGGCCTCCCCCTTATGAATATAAGGGGAACTTCTGGGGACTACGTGACATCATATTTACCCATAATAAGAATTATAGATAAAAGATAAAATGAGGATTATCAGATCCTCATCAAAATCAATTAAAAGATGCTCTTGTTGAACTAGAATCTCTCAAGTCTAGTTCTGTTTGCATGGATGCCATTCTGCTTGATGTGACTACTTTAGACGCTATTCCGTTAACTTGCTCAAATTGTGCTTTGCTAGAATTAAAACTGGATAGCTCTTGAAAAGAATTGCAAAAATTTGATGCTAGTCACACTTGCTCTCATTGTAAGAACAATAGGATTAAAATGCAAGAGATGACCGAAATGGTTGTCTACTCTAGAGCTGTATCTTGTGAAAATTGTCCTAAGCTTAGAATTGAGATTGAAGCTTTAAACAAGACTCTTGAAGAGAAAGCTAAAATTGAAAAATCCATGTCTCTTACTGCTTCCAAGAAAGTCTTTGATTCTTCCTCTTGTATGTTGCATGCTGAAGTTGAAACTGTTGTTGGTAAGATACAAGAGGCTTTTAGAGTCAAGTTTAAGGAGCAGTTGAATAGGATTAAGTAATTCTATTGTGTGTCTTGTGAGGCTTTAAAAGTGGAAGTGGATCTTCTTAAGAGCAAACATGTTGAGGCAATCAATTCTGAAAAGTGCTCTAATTGTGGAGTTTTGGTAAAAGAGAATGATTACCTCAAAATGACTCTTGAGAAGTTTTCTAGTGGGAAAAAGAAACTCAACTTGATTCTAGACCAATCCAAGATGAGTGTGAAAAATAGTGGCCTAGGTTTTAAGTCCCTAGAGCTTTCCAAGAATCACCCACTTAAGGTTGCTAAAATTATGAAAAGTGGTCTGGTTGAGCAAGAACCTTCTAAGACTTCCAAGGTTGTATTCAAAGTTGCAGGTTTTGCTCAAACTCTTTCTGGTAAGAAAGGTGCTTCTGCTTCACTAGTACAGACCCCTCAAAAGGTCAAGTACCATTGCACCTTCTGCAAGAAAGAGGGCCATACTGTTGAGTTTTGCTTCCGGAGAGCAAAGTTTGAGAGGAAAGAGAGAATGAGCACTTTGAGATCCATTAGAGGAGTCTTTTCACCAGCTGTAGTCTCTAGAGCTAGGCAGCCTATTCATCGTACCACATATAGGCCTAGGTTTGTAGAGAACTTTGTTGACTCTTTTGGTGGGTCCAGGCAGCAGTTTGGATTAGGATATCGTGAGGAGAGACCACGGGTAGCACCTAGACAGGGGAGTATCAATCTTTTGGTAGATCGTTTTGGAGAGGTCCAGGTGGTTCTCATGTGCATCCTTATGATCTGGTTCCTGATCATTTTTCTGCTGCTTCTACTGCTGTTCCCAGGCATCGTGCTTCTCAGCACTGGACTCCTAGATCGTTTATCTCTAACCCCAGCACTGAGGCATGGATGTTTTGAGGGAATTTGCTCTTTTTGCATTCATTGTATCATAATGCATTTTTCATTTCAAAAATCTTGCATTGTATAATAAAACTTATGGAGCTTTGAGTATTATCCTTGTATGGTTTAATTTCATTCTCTATACCTTGTCATGTCAAGTGATAGTCAGCTAGACTTCTTTTTTGGCTCTTCGTGTTTTAGCTTAGCTTTCACCTTGCTAGCTTTTTATCTGTGAGTAAATTGAATCAAATCATGTCTTATTGGATCTTGTGACTAGTTTTGCTCTAGTGATCCTCTTATGATTCATGCCATGTCTTATAGGTTAATTTGAGTCTTGAACTTATTTTGAGATGAAAAATGAGCTTTTTAACTTCTTAAGTCAAGCAAATGAAAAATGAGATTTTCTGTGCGAAAAAACTGATCTCACCAATCCTTTCTCATGAGACGGCTTGCCATTGCCCTAGGCATGAACTCAGGGGGAGTTTTGGATGACCTAGACCACTCTTTTAAGCTTCTCGGTTGAGATGGTCGCAGCAAGGCTTGAGATCTAGCACAATGAAAAAAAAAATCCTTTTTTAGGAAAATGCTCAAAATGCTAAGTGCTTGAATATTGCTTCATATTTGAACTCTTAATGCTCAAATTGCCTCAGTTCCAGTTTTGAGTCTCTTTTTACTTATAGACATGGCTTGACTCATTGTTGGTTGCTTTTAGTGAAACTATGATATTGAGCAACTTTTCATGGTTTTAATTCTTTTAATCTCAGATTGCTGCTATTTTGGTCTTAGCTTTGCAGTACATGTTTTGCCATGATTGAATATAGCTTCTACTCTTTATATGGCTTGGTATAATTCTTGTACTGTCTACATAGATAATGGTCATAGCTCCTTTTTATTAAATTTCAAAAATAAAGTCATTTCATCTTCTTTATCTTTTCCCATGCATCTTGATGAATTCATTGTCAAAGGGGGAGAAGGAGTATGAAGAAAAATGTTGTTTTGGAGCTTTTGGTTTCATACAGAAGGTTTAATATAAAAGAACTCTCATAAAAAAATGAACCTTTTGAAAATTTGTGATCATAGTGAGTTGAGTCTCTGGGTTTTATTGTCTTTTTCTGATTATATTTGCAATTGAAGAAGACTCACAATGATCAAAAGTCAAATGGAACATTTGTCTTTCATATGGAGCTAAGTGAGACTTTTGGCTACTTCCTGGATATTGAATCCTTTTGTGCTTTCATTGTCTTATCTCACTTGCTTATACTATTCTAAAGCCAGCTTGGTCGTTTCCTAGGCTTTTTCTTACTTATGGACCAAGTTGTGCCTTTATGCGAAAACGGTGATTTTTTACTTTTCAAACCTTGAAACTACATTTTCTGGGAAATTACCAATGTGTTCATCAAGGGGGAGATTGTGGATATCGTGAGGATATGTGCACGATCTTAGAATGATGAGTCAATTGGCAATAGCTTTGTTGGTTTGCAAAATCTCGCGTTTTTGGTTTTGCTTGTGTCCGCTGGACCACGGTGTCCGATCGGTAAGGGGCGGCGGCGATCGCGCGGAGAGGTCCGACCGGCCGTGGTGGCCGGTCCGACCGGTATTGCCTAAAAGTGGATTTTGGAGCTGATCCAAAAATAGGATGTGTAGGCAAGTGAGGGGAGTCTCCTGGATGTGGTCACATTATTTTTGGAGCTCCCAGTTAAAAGTTCTATTAAGTTGAAAATTCCAGAAGGTTTCGGATTTTCAAGTTGGAATTTTGGCTAAGTCTTTTCGGGCGGTCCGACCGCCGTTGTGGGATCGGTCCGACCGGCCTGAAATCGGTCGGACCGGCCGTGTGGGGCGGTCAGACCGCTGATCACTTGAAGGTGAGCCTTCTTGACATTGATGTGGTTTGATTGTGTTTAATGTATGGATGTCAATGCTTTATTGTTGCATATTGCATTGTGGAACTAACGTGGGTCAAGTTGTGAAGAACTTGTTTCCGGAGACGATTTGTTTGTCTATTGCTGTGCAGGTTGCTTGCAGGTCAACGACATCAACGGTGAGGTGGATCGGGACTACGCTTGGAGAGCTGAGGTTCAGAACGATCATGGATGCCGGGTGAGGTCGTGTGACTTAGGCCCTGTTTGTTTAGGCTTAGGCTTTTTGGCTTATAGCTTAAAGCCAGCTTTTTGGCTTAATCAGCTTATAAGCCTCTCAGCTTTTAAGCCAAGGTTTGGTGTTTGGTAATCTGGCTTTTTATGGGATGTTGGCTTATTGAGTTGTGTGTGAAGGATTAAAAGTCTGAATTGCCCTTTAAGGGTTAAATGATCTGTTTAAGCATGTATTTAAACTTATTTTTGCATAGGATTTCTAAAATAGCATAAAATAGTCTAAATCATAGCATAAAATAAAGTGCAATATTTCAATCACAAAATTTTGTAAGTACATTCTGATTTAGATGTTGGGGGAGGGGAGGCGGCGCCGTCGAGGGATGGGAGGATATCGGCGGCGGCGGGGGGGGGGGGGAGGAGGCGTCGGGGCAGGGGGAACTGAAGGGAAGCGGGCGGGCGGGCGGGCGCCCAGGGGGGGGGGCGACGGAACAACAAAAAATCGAAACGATTTTGATTTATATACAATGGCATTTGGTGGGTAATTTCAACGAACTTCAAGCATGGCATCGTTATTCCATTCCACAAAAGCCAAAAAAAGCACCTCTCCCACGGCTTATGGCTTTTAGGCTTAAATAGGCTTAAGCTTTTTATAAGCTGAATAAAAAAGCCACCCCTTTGTTTAGGCTTAGGCTTTTTTGCTTATAAGCCAAAGAAAAAGCCTAAACAAACAGGCCCTTAAGCATGGTGCAGAATGGGCAAGATGGATCGAACGGGTAGTTCGGTGCAAGTACTGTTGGATCAAAGGTGCGGAAGTCGGTGCAAGTCTCTAGGAGGTTCCATGGGATTCTGGACAGAGAGACTTGGCGACGTGATGAGAGCCGTGATCAACCTACACGTGGTGAAGCGAAAGCGATTGCTTCAACAAAGGATGTGTGAGTGGGTCCCATGTGTGTGTGGGTCCCAAATGTGAAAACCTAGCCTCTCCTATAAATAGAAAGGGGGGAGATGTAAAACCCTTTGAAGCACTTGGAGCCCTCATTTGGAAAACCCTTGGTTAGGGTTAGGGTTTGAGAGGAGAGGAGAGGTTTGGAGAGATTGTATGTGTGCTCTTTGTTGAGCTCTTGTCCTCCTTGTTAGAGTGGCTTTGTAAGCATCTTGTGAGATCAATCAATCTTGTGATGCTTGCTTGAGAGATCAATTGTCTCCCTTGTGTTCTTCTCTCTTTTGATGAATTTGGTGCTTCCTTGATTCAAGTGTTTAAGCTTGGTCTCTTGACCTATTTTGTCTTGCTTTGATGTGTGGGAATACTCCTAGAATCATCTAGATCATCAACCCCCACAAGCAAGTCTTGAATCAAAGATTTTTGTATTTCTAGGGTTTGTGCACTTCTTTGGTAAAACCTTGAGAGATCGATTCTATGAAGTGGATCTGAAGGATCGTCGCTAGAAATAGGTCTCTAATATCCTTAGGGAGGCGTGCTCCAAATTTGGTCAAGTTTCATTGGTTGAATCAAAAGTTGGACCAAATTTCGTTTTGGATTTGGGCTTGGCATTTCGGTTCTGGACTAAATCGGTCGGACCGATTTTTATACGGCGATCGATCACCAAAGATTCAGATCGCTTGTTGACGGCCGGTCGAACCAATTCACATCGGTCGGACCGCCTTTGATCGCGGTCACGGCCGCACCGTGTCCGTAATGTCGGTGAGTTTAATTCTCCACATTTGTGTCTTGTGGTTAGGGGTTATCGACCGGCACAAGGCTTCCTCTCAGGCGCTTATCGATCTTCTTAGCTTTCATAGCTAAAGGAGTAAAGTTCGTGTTGAATTTGATTAAGGCGAGAAATTCGAGAAAGCGCCTATTCACCCCCCTAGTCGCCTTTACCAGTCCTACATCTCTGTTCCAATCGAGTTTATTTTCATTCCAAAATGACTCATAGGTATCATATGTGTATTTTGGTTTGTTGCATCAAGCATGATGTCGTGTAATTTGTAACTTTATTATAAACTCTATTTCAATTCGCAACTACGTTGTAATTCCGACTTCAAATCTTATTCCCTTTTGGCATTCAATTCTTGGTGTAGCAAGGCAGGGAGCATGTAATACCCCGAAATTTATTCGGGCGAATAGGAGAGTATTCAGGAGATTGGATCCGTATGGGCAATTTCGGACACCCGTATGAAATATTCTTCATACGGTGATTGGATCCCCGGACTTTGTTAAGTACGGGCTTAAGTGAGCACCGACGGGTGTGTCACTCGCTATACCGGTATAAGCTGTTGAGCAGTCCATTCCTTCAATGCATCCTTTCATTCCATTCATTCATGTATTCATTCCATTCATTCATGTATGTGTCCCAAGAATTGTTCATACTTCAATTGAGTTGGCTTGTCCACTCTATGCTTGATTTATCTTGTATGGTACTTACTGAGTTTCGACTCATTCTTGCTTTTTGTATTCATTTAGGTGAACGTTGATGATGGCCTTGTGGGAAGGGATTAGTCAAGCACATTTCACTCAGATCACCATTATTCATCTTCCTTGTTAAGTTCGATTATGTCTTTCAGTTGTTAAATGAGAAACTGTAATAAATAAGGTTAAGACTACCTATTATTTAGTTCTGGTTATTGCTGTTAGTGGCTTCTATGAAGTTCGCACTGTTTATATGCTGATGGATTCGTTCTTTATTCCTGTTATGCTAGTATTACCATTGAACTCTTCGATTGATTATAGAAGTTCATAATAAATTCTTCCGCATTGTGGTTGTATGTAGATTCTTTAGGTAACATTTTGGCTTCCGAATAGCCAGGGTGTTACAGAGCAACATAAAAATAAAGGTCCAAGACGTGTTCTGGAAGTGACGATGAGCAACACCTATAATTGCAATAGGATGGGATGTGCCTGCCTAATCATCCATCTATTCATTGAAACTGACAACATCGTAGGTCTAAAATAAGATCTACTGCAAGGATTGTGCATTCACATAGCACCGTTCAATTATTGCTATGCCAAATCAAGTTTTAAAGTTTTAAAATTTTTGAACTGACGTTCGTGCATTCACTTAGTATCGTTCAATTTTTCGCTAGATCAAGATCCATCAGACGTACACATATTAGCGATATCATCGAGAAGATGAACCCGTAATCCTGGCCATTCAATCTTCGTTGGAAGGAACCATTCACATGTGCAAATGTATAGAGTTGGTATAGAGTTTCAAATTGACATGACTGACGCGTCCAAGATGAGTCCACAGCTCCACATTCTCCCATTTCAATTGGGGTTCTCACTCGACACATCCCCTCCCTCAAGCGTCTTGGAATGATCATGCCCTTCCGGAAATGTAGTCACAACTTGGCTGACCAGCAAACTTGAGAACCATGATTTTTTGGCAGATATAGCATGTTTTCAAACTGTATTTGCAGAAATGACCATACGCGAGCTGTATTTGCAGATATATCATCGTTGCCGCATAGCCGCCGTGCGGCAATGTCTCCCGATCGCCACATCAGCACGGCCGCACGGCAACACACCTGCCTCGGCCACGTGGCACTGTAACATTTTCTTTTTTTAAAAAAATCATTTATGCATAATTTTTGTAGTAATTTTTAAATATAGCAAATGGGCTCCAAAAATTATGAAAGTTTTTGTGAAGCCTCGTGAAACAGTGTACTTGCTTGTATTTTTTTCAAACGTTTATACGTTCGATTTTTTGTAAAAATTCATTTAATTATATTGTTGGTAGGAATTTAAATTCTGTCACTACTGCTATAACGATTACTGCACCTAGAGTGGTTCATATGGTACTAAACTTCACACATTCCAAGTCACATGAAATCATGAAACCCTAATTTTCGAAACCTAAAACTCTAATTTTTGAGACCTAAATCCTTAATTTTTGATATATTTTTAGAACATATGAAATTCTTAACAATATTACACAATCAAGTCCACTGTGTAAGGAGCCTTTAAAAAATTATAATGTTTGGACCTCATTTTCTATTTTAAAAAATTCCTATAAACAATATAATTAAATGAATTTTGGACAAAAATTTAGAATGGATGAAATTTTTTTAAAATTACACAAGCAAGTACACTTTGTTAGCAGGCTCCACAAAAATTTCATAACTTTTGGAACCCATTTTCTGTATTTAAAATTTTTGCAATAAAGTATACATAAATAATTTTCTAAAAAAAGGGGGAAAATGCTACAGTGATTGCCACACGGTGGTCGTGTGGAAACCACACTGTAGCACAGGGTTGCCGCACGGCCACCGTGAGGCAACCACTGTAGCAATTTTTTTTTTTTAGAGAAAAATTCAGAACAGATTAATTTTTTCTGAATTAAATTTTGAAAAAATTACACAAGCTAGTACATTGGGTCTAGATGCTCCACAAAATAATTAATTTTTTTGAGCCTATTTACTATATTTAAAAAATTCTACAAAAATTATGCATAATTGATTTATTGAAAAAAGAAAAAATGCTACAGTGTTGTGTTGCCGCAAGGCCGCCATGCAGCAAATGCTGCCGCAAGGCCCCTGTGCGGCAACTGGCTGATGTGGCGGCGGGCTGGCTGGGGGAGGCCACGTGACGGCGGTGAGTACGTTGCCGCACGGCCGCTGTGCGGCAACGGGCTGATGTGGCGCGCGGGAAGGCGTTGCAGAATGGTCGCCGTGCGACAACAGTGCTATATTTGCAAATATTTGCGAAAAATTCTGAGAACCACACCCTCTTGGGACGTACGTAGATGGCATCGCACCAACGGTGTGACATGAGGTTGGCGGTGCGATGCGCGATGGAAAGAGAAGCTTGAGGAAGGCGACATGTGCTTAGTGAAGTAATTGTCGCTTTGTGCAAAATAATCTTAATGGAAAGTTAGCTGGGTGGAAAGTGAAGTAAATGTGTTAGGAAGGATTATGCTTTGTGCAAATGTTAAAATTCTTGTTTACTTATTATTATGGTTTTATTATGCTTTCAATCTATTTATTCGTATCCAATTGCAAATATCGCTTTGTGCAAAATAACCTTAGTAGCCATATCCTTTGGAATAAACCTTGCATCTATATATTGCATTATGTGTGCACAACTTGCTGAGAGTACTACGAAGAGTTTGATCATTAGGTCTTATTTCCGGTCGAATGCATGTGCCAATTCGATGGGTTCCGCTGAAGGTGCTTTTGTTCCATTGCTGCTATTTTCTTTAGTGTTAAATCATCGTGTGGCTAAATACATATAAACTGCACCACAAGGTCACTACAGTTATTTATTTATCAATCTTAGTATGTTTATTCTTATATTTGCTGTGTATGGAATGATTTTTATCGGTGTTGACACCGTGTGCACTACCGTAAACCTGGACTTGTACAATAGACACAGAGGGTCCAGATTTGCATATTTGGATCCTAACAGACTGACATTCCCTTCTCTTCCAGTTTTCTTCCTTCAATTTCTTGTTCTGCAACTGTTGTCTTCCTCTTTCAAGTGGTTTCAGCTGCTCCTACGTTGTGGTTTGTGTTGAGGGGGAGTTTGGTGCTTTGAGCTCTTGCTAGAGGTCTCCCTTTTGCATCATTCTGTATTGCATTCATGATTTAATGCTAAAAGTTGTACAATTAATATAATCATTGGATCTTTGCTTATTACCCTCATGTGATGCTATACCTTCGTGTTTTCGCTCATTGCCATGTCTTGTCTTTTGACAAGCTAGATTTGTCATCTCCTTACATATGTAGCTTAGTCTTTGCCATATTAGCTGAACTTAATGAAAACTTGAACTAACAATGACAATTGTAGGACTATTTGACTAGTTGCTCCTCTAATGATCCTGTTATGATATATGCCATATCGAAAACACTTTGTTAGATCTTGAACATAAATTGATCTTCAGTTTGACCTATGCTAGTTCCTACTTGAATCACGAGTTTACTTCTCCTAGGCATTTCTGTCTTAGGCCAGGTATTGCTTATGGACTAAGTAGTAGCTCTTTGCTTAAAATCTTGTGCTCAACTCAAATATGCCCAAATGTGTATTTGTGCTTAAATTTGTGATCTCAACAATCCTCTCCAACGAGATGGCTTGCCATTCCGCTAGGCATAAACTTGGGGAGAGTTTGTACAATCAAGGTCAATCTCTTCAGTGTAATGGTAGGGGTTGTCGATTATGGTTGAGATCAAATTAATCTACTTGAATTGCAAATTCTTGAGGTTGAAGCTTGGGGGTGGCTGTGTTTGGCTCCGAGTCTAGGACATGTGTAGGACCGTAAAGCAACTAGAGGGGGGGTGAATAGGCGCTTTCTGATTTTTTGCCTTAATCAAATTCACCACGCACTATTCTCCTTTAGCTATGAAAGCTAAGAAGATCAGTAAATGCACAGAGGAAGCCTTGTGCTGAATTCGATTACCCCCTTAACAACAAGACTCAATAAAGGAGAATTGATCTCACTGGGCCTTCGAATCGGTGTAGTGTCAAGGTCCGATCGCTGCTGGCGGTCGGACCGCTCCAATTGGCGGCTCGATTGTCGGGTCGGATCAAGGCCGAGAAATCGGTAAGACCGATTTAGTCCAGAGGCAGCGCACAAAGCCCAAATCCAAAACGAAAATTGGTCCAACTTTTCATTCAACCAATGAAACTTAACCAAATTTGGAGCACACCTCCCTAAGGATATCTGAGACCTATTTCTAGCGACGATCGTCCAGATCCACTTTAAATAATCGATATCTTTAGGTTTTACCAAAAAAGTGTTAAAAACTTAGAAATATGAAAATCTTGATCCAAAACTTGCTTCTGGGGGATTGATGATCTAGATGATTCTAAGAGTATTCCCACACATCATAGCAAGGTAAAAACGGTCAAGGTCAGCATAAACACTCGGATCAAGAAAGCACCAAAATCATCAAAAGAGAGAAGAATGCAAATGAGACTTCACCCTTGAGCAAACATCAATAGATTGATTGATTCAAGATGTTACTGTTGGACCGTAAAGGCGACTAGAGGGGGGGGGGGGTGAATAGGAGCACGCCACTTTTCACAAATTATGAACTCAATACAATTTCACTCAAAGAGCTATTAGAAAGCTATGAAGATCAATATACCAAGACAAATGGAAGACTAGTATTGAATCCAATTAAACCCCTAGCAATGCTACCAAAATCAACTAAGATTGCAAAGACTCACAAAGATGGGCGGTCCGATCATGGACCCAATCGGTCGGACCGATTGCCGGGCGGTCTGACCGGCGTTATGCTGGGGGTCGGACCGCTCCAAAATCGGTCTGACCGGTGATGACGGGCGGTCTGACCGGCCGACTCGTAACCGATCCGCAACAATAAAATCACCGATGACGAAGTTGCAATTAGGTGAAACTTTTGATTCTCAACTCTAATCTTTATGAAACTTTGCACACACCTTCTATATGCTATTGAGGACCTATTCCAATCGAATATTATGATAATTCTTGGAACGATCTTGAGCAATTGCCAATTGATTAACAGTGTGGATTTCATGGGGATATGCTCTAGATCTTAGGATGATGTGACAATTGGCAATGGCGTTTACTCGCTTGTAGTTTCACGTGTTTTCGACAAAGCTACGGTGTATTCGGGCGAAGGCGGTCCGACCGGTCCTTGCACTCGCTGTCCGATCGGTCCCAAATCGGTCGGACCGGCCATGTGGGCTGGTCGGACCGCGATGACCAAAGTGGTCAAAATAAGCCGGGCCAAAATAGGTGTTGTTGGCAAGTGAGGGATCCCAATGCACTTGGTCTCATAATTTTGGAGTCTCCAGAAGAAGTTCTATTGGATTTAAGTTTCGAAGGTTTGGTTTTGAGGTATGAAATTCGGCTAAGTCCTTGGTGGCGGTCCGACCAGCTCACGGGAGCGTCCGACCGCCATGGGGCGTCCGACCGGCTCACCGGAGCGGTCGAGCCGCTTACTTGAACGTCGGCCAACCGTGGCGATGTTGTTTTGTTAGGTCAAAGTCATTGGTTTCATGGCATATGATTTGCATGATGCATGTTTTGACTAACATGGGTCAAGTTGTGAAGAACTTGTTCCCGAATCGTGTTTTCTTATCTCGTGGTTGTGCGGTAGCTTGGTGGTCAACGACGGTCAACGGCGAGAAATCAGGGACTAGACTTGAAGAGTTCAAAGCGTAACGATCGACGATGCGGGTGAGGTCAACGACTCAAGCGTGACACAAGATGGACAAGGGTGACCTATTGGCGAATCCATGGCACATGGTGAAGCGGTTTAGGTCAAAAGTTAAAGATGGCGCCGCAGCGGCGTGCGTGTGTGACCCGCTTGTTAGTGGGCCTTAACGGAGCCCAATTAAGTCAAACCCTAAGAGTTTTAGGCCTCCACTATAAATAGGAGGAGATGGTGGTTGCACTTCTCTCTCGCCTTTTATGTTTTCAAAACCCTAATTGTTTTTAGGGAGTTGAGGTGGAGGCTAGGGCTCTTGATGGTTTGAGAAGAATTTCGTGATCTTTGATTGTCCATCGATCCATGATGGTGTGGATGTAATCCACCTTCAATCACGAAATCAATATATGCAAGGTTTGCTTGAGATAAGTCTCTTTTCGTTCTTGCTTTCAATTTCGTGTTTTTAGGGCTTTCTTTGATCCATGAGTTTGTGATTGATTCTTTCACGTGAATTAGCTTGCTGTGATATGTGTGAATCTATCTAGCATCATCTTGATCATCAATCCCTCACGAACAAGCTTTAGGATCAAGTTTTCGTTCTTGCCCTGCTTTTAGACCTTCATTAATCAATTGGCAATTGCTCAAGATCGCTCCAAGAATTATCATAATATTCGATTGGAATAGGTCCTCAATAGCATATAGAAGGTGTGTGCAAAGTTTCATAAAGATTAGAATTGAGAATCAAAGTTTCACCTAATTGCAACTTCGTCATCGGCTGATTTTATCGCATTGCGGTCGGTTCGAGTCGGCGGTCGGATCACCGTCATCACCGGTCGATCGATTTTGAGCGGTCCGACCGCCAAAGATAACGCCGGTCAGATCGCTTCAGCAATCGGTCCGACCGATTGGGTCCAGCGGTCGACCACCCGTCTTGTGAGTCTTTGCAATCTTAGTTGATTTTGTAGCATTGCTTAGGGGTTAATTGATTCAATACTAGTCTTCCACAGATCGGTATATTGATCTTCGTAGCTTTCTAATAGCTACCGGAGTGAAATTGTATTGAGTTCATAATTTGTGAAAAGTGAGCGTGCTCCTATTCACCCCCTCTAGTCGCCTTTTACGGTCCAACAAATGTAAGGTCTAAAACCGCAAGAACGAAAACTTGATCCTAAAGCTTGTTCGTGAGAGATTGATGATCAAGATGATGCTAGATAGATTCACACATATCACAGCAAGCTAATTCACATGAAAGAATCAATCACAAACTCGCGGATCAAAGAAAGCCCTAAAAACACGAAATTGAAAGCAAGAACGAAAAGAGACTTATCTCAAGCAAACCTTGCATAGATTGATTTCGTGATTGTTGCTGGATTACATCCACACCATCATGGATCAGTGGACAATCAAAGATCACGAAATTCACCACAAACCATCAAGAGCCCTAGCCTCCACCTCAACTCCCCTAAAGACAATTAGAGTTTTGAAACATAAAAAGGCGAGAGAGGAAGGGGTGCAGCCTTGACTCAATTGGGCTCCCGTTAAGGCCCACTAACAAACGGGTCACACACGCACGCTTCGCGGCGCCGTTTTAACCTTTTGACCTAAACCGCTTCACCATGCGCCATGGATTCGCCAATAGGTCACCCTTGTCCATCTTGTGTCACGCTTGAGTCGTTGACTTCACCCGAGATCGCCGATCGCTCGACCTCAACTCTTCAAGTCTAGTCCCGATTCTCCTCACCGCTGACCGTCGCTGACCACCAAGCTACCGCACAACCACGCATAAGAAAACACGATTCGGGAACAAGTTCTTCACAACTTGACCCATGTTAGTCAAAACATGCATCATGCAAATCATATGCCATGAAACCAATGCCTTTGACCTAACAAATCAACATCGCCACGGTTGGCCGACGCTCAAGTAGAAACCGTCCGACCGCTTCCAGTGAGCTTGGCTTGACCGCCTCCTGGGCCGGACCGCCTTGGGACTTAGCCAAATTCAAGCCCAAATTCAAACCTTCCGAAAATACAAACGAATAGAACTTTCACCGAGACTCCAAAATTATGAGACCAAGTGCATTGGGATCCCCTCACTTGCCTACAACACCTATTTTGGCCCACTGCTTTGAACACTTTTAGGTCATCACGTCCGATCACCCCACATGGCCGGCCCGACCGATTTGGACCTGGCCGGATCACTGCGGTAAGGACCGGTCGACCGCCTCGTCCGTAATACCGTAGCTTTGTCGAAAACACGTGAAACTACAAACCGTAAACGCCAATGCCAATTGTCACATCATCCTAGGATCTGGAACATATCCCCATGAAATCCACAGTTACTTACAAAGCCACTCCCTCAAGGAGGACAAGAGCTCAATCCAAGAGCACACACGCAAATTTCCTCTCCTCTCCTCTCCAAACCCTAACCCTAACTAGGGTTTTTGCAAATGAGTGCTTAAGTGCTTGGGTGCTTGGGGAGTTTTTTTCATCTCCCCTTTCTATTTATAAGAGAGGCTAGGGTTTCTCTCATGGGCTCCTATTAAGGCTCAACACAAATGGGACCCACACACACACATCTGTTGAAGCAATCGTCTGCTTCACCACGTGTATGTTGATCAGCGGCTCTCATCATATCGGCAAGTCTCTCCTGTTCGAATCCCATCGGAACCTCCAAGGCACTTGCACCGACCCCCGCGCCGCTCGATCCAACCAGCTACAATGAACTGCCCATTCGAACCATCTTGTCCATTCTGCACCATGCTTAAGTCACACGACCTCACCCGGCATCCATGATCGTTCTGGACCTCAGCTCTCCAAGCGTAGTGCCGAGCCACCTCACCGTTGACGCTGCTGACTGCAAGTCACCCGCACAAAGAATAGACAAAGAAATCGTCTCCGGAAACAAGTTCTTCACAACTTGACCCACGTTAGCTCAACAATACAATATGCAATAATAAAGCATTGAAACTCATGCATTAAATACAACGAAACTACAACAATGCCAAATGGTCAAGTCCATGGAAACCGGCCGATCATTTCTACCATGCCGGTCTGACCGATTCCATAACTGGTCCGACCGCCCCAAAAGACTTAGCCAAATTTTAACTTGAAAAACAGCAACCTCTCTGGAATTTTCAACTAGATACAACTTTTGACTGGGAGCTCTAAAAATTATGTGACCACATCCAGGAGACTCCCCTCTCATGCCTACACAACCTATTTTTGGCCTAGTCCCAAACTCCATCATCACTTGTGGCCGGTCGGACCGGCAAGCATCGCCGGTCGGACTGCCACACGGTCGGTCTGACCGGCGGATTGGCCGGTCGGACCGCCAATGACCGGACAGCACTGAAGTTTTCCTAAAACGCGAGATTCGTCAAACCAATAACGCCATTGCCAATTGACTCATCACTCTAAGATCATGCACATATCCACACGATATCCACAATCTCCCCCTTGATGAATACATTGGCAATTTCTCAGAAAATGTAGTTTAGTGGTTTGAAAAATAAAATACTCGCTGTTTTCGCGCAAAGGCACAACTTGGTCCATAAGCAAAAGAAAGCTTAGGAAACGACCAAGCTATCTTCAGAATAGCATAGGCAAGCGAGATAAGGCAAAGGGAACACAAAAAGCTTCAATTTCCAGAAAGTAGCCAAAAATCTCACTTCGGTCCATATGAAAGAATAAATATTCTATTTGACCTTTGATCATTGTGAGTCTTCTAGAATATAATCAAAAAAGGCAATAAAACCAAGAGAATCCACTCACAATGATAACCAATTTCCAGAAAATTCATTTCCCTTTATGACTCCAAAAATCTCTAAAAACCATATTTTCTCTAAACTTTCTCCCCCTTTGACAATGAATTCATCAAGATGCAAGGAAAATGATAGAGAATGAAGGAATGGCTAATTTTTTTGTTTTTGAACTTTAGCAAAAGGAGCCATGAAGATTATCCATGAAGACAGTACAAGTATTACACCAGGCCATATTAAGTGAAGAAGTTAAGTTCAATCATGGCAAATCAAGTACTGCAAAGCTAAGACCAAAATAGCAATAATCTGAGATTAAATGAATTGATACCATGGTAAGTTGTTCAATATCATAGTTTCACCAAGGTATCCAAAAATGAGTCAAGCCATGTCTATAAGTAAAATGGAGACCAGAAACCAGAAACTGAGGCATTTTGAGCATTAGGAGTTCAAATAAGAAGCAATTTAATCAAGCACTTAGCATTTTTGAGCATTTTGCTGAAAATGATATATATATATTTTTATAGCATTGTGCTTGATCTCAAGCCTGGCCGCGACCATCTCAAGCATGAAGCTTAAAAGAATGGTCTAGGTCATCCAAAACTCCCCCTGAATTCATGCCTAGTGCAATGGCAAGCAGTCTCATGAGAAAAAATTGGTGAGATCAGTTTTTTCGCACATAAAAAACTCATTCTTCATTTGCTTGACTTAAGAATTAACAAAGCTCATTTTACAGCTCAAGCTCAGTTCAAAGCTCAATTTAACCTATATGACATGGCATGAATCATGAGAGGATCACTAAAGCAAAACTAGTCACAACATCCAACAAAACAAGATTTGATTCAATTTTGCTCACATATATAAAGCTAGCAAGGCAAAAGCTAAGCTAAACAAGAAGAGCCATAAAAGAAGTATAGCAGACTATCACAGGACATAGCAAGGTATAAAGAATGAAAACATGCCATACAAGGATAATAATCAAAGCTCCACAAGTTTATAATACAATGCAAGAAATTTGAATTTTAAAATGCATTATGATACAATGAATGCAAAAAGAGCAAACTCCCCCTCAAAACAGCCCAAGAGGACTAATAACCCCTAATTCTCCCCGCAAAGTAGCAAAATAACCCATAGTCCCACAGCGTAGATAAGATCCAGAGAACCTGAGAGCAACCACTGGCTGCAGCTACATACTCGGCCTCTACTGTGGATCAGGCAATGTAAGACTATTTTCTAGAAGACCAAGAAACAAGGGATGTACCTAAGAAATGACACGTGCCAGAAGTACTCTTCCTATCCACTCCACACCCCGCAAAATCAGCATCATAAAATGCTCGAATTGAGAGAGCAGAAGAAGAAGAATACCGGAGTCCAAAGTCAAGAGAATCTTGAAGGTACCTGAAGATGCGACGTACTGCTTGACGATGAGAAGCACGAGGAAGCTCGAAGTGAGCGCACGCATATACATCAAATTGTATGTCCCGGCCGACACCGTGAGGTAGAGGAGGGAGCCAATCATGTCATGCGGTATTCTTCCGTCCACGGCTCTCCATCCTCATCGTGGTCCAAAGACGGTGGTTGTGGCAATGGGAGTAGACATTGGCCTATCGCTTCCCATATCGGGCTACCAAGAAGGTCCTTTGTATACTTACTCTGGTGAATGAAGGTGCCTTCTTTCAGTTATTTAACTTGAAGACCAAGGAAGAATGTCAACTCTCCCATAATACTCATCTCGAACTCCCTGCTCATAGAATCTGAAAATCTGGACACCAAAGCATGAGAAGAACCACCGAATATGATATTATCCACATAAATCTGAACCAATAAGAAATCACTGACATGCCTGAGAGTGAACAAGGTTTTATCAACCATTCCCATTTTGAAATCATTTTCAAGCAAGAAACTCTTAAGCTTATCATACCAAGCTCTAGGAGCTTGCTTCAATCCATACAAGGCTTTGGAGAGTTTAAAAACATAGTTTGGGAACTTATGATTTTCAAAATCAGGTGGTTGCTTGACAAAGACCTCTTCTTCTATGAAACTATTTAAAAAAGCACTTTTAACATCCATTTGAAAAAGCTTAAAACCCTTGGATGTTGCAAATGCTAATAAAATGTGAATGGCTTCCAATCTAGCTACAGGAGCAAAGGTTTCTTCAAAGTCTAAGCCTTCTACCTGGGAATAACCTTGAGCTACAAGTCTAGCCTTATTGCAAACAACCAATCCATCCTCACTTTGCTTATTTTTAAAAATCCATTTTATTCCAATAACATGAGAATCAGAAGGAGGCCCAACTAAGGTCTAGACTTTGTTTCTTTCAAAATTTTCAAGCTCTTCATGCATGGCATTGACCCAAGAGGCATCAGATAAAGCATGGGTGATATCTTGGGGTTCAAAAGAAGCGACAAAAGTAGAATGAGCATGAGAATCAGGAGAAATAAACCTGGAGCGAGTGACTCGCTCTTGAAGATCCCCAATCATCTCGTCAGTGGATGCAACACGAATATGAAGAGGAGCTCTCGGTGCGTATGGCCTCTACCTCACGAGATATGGAGGTAGGAACAGAGCCACTCAAGTCGTCAGTGAAGATAGGAGGAGGCTGCTCAGCTGAAACTGGAGTAGTAGTAGCAGGCTCTCCAACCCTCTAAGAAGTGACTGGAGGATATATTGGGTCCTCCCTTAACTTCTGTGCCTCGACTTTTACATAGTTGAGTGCAGAAATTATGGTTCTTTCATCACTTTGAGACCTACTAAGGTTAAAAGTATACATAAGTATTCAACAAGTGGTCGTAATAAAACATGGCTTCATAACAATAACTTATTTATCTCACCGCCACTAAGCGAGTTCGATTGTTGCTTCTTCAAGAAACATGTTGCCAATGGTATTCGCCAACAGTAGCAATTTGTTTAAGGGCTTTCTGAATAAAGAAAGACAGGGAGAAACATGAAAAATTACAAATATGAAAATGTTTGGTATTGAGTACTTATGATGATCGCTGACCGAGCAAAATTGGAATACACCGTCTCAGAATCTTATAGTTCATAGAGCCCGCTGACTTTGTCCCACCATACTCTTTGAAGATGCTCGTCATCAAAGATATGACTCCTATTTGGAGTATCCTTAGGGTGTGGGACTTGGTCACAAGACCGATGAAGAAGATCCGCATGCGGTCAAAGGGTTCTCCTCAATCTTGACCAGATGCTTATGGTGAGATCCTTAATAACCGCCTCGATCACCATAGTATCCAAGTATTCCGTCGTCTTTGTTTCGCTTCTACGACCACCTCGTGCTCGTGAGTCGATCCAAAGGGCCACAACTTCCTCCAATGCCACCATAGGAACAAGGGTCGATTCTCGACCAACTCCGCTATTGTCTCTTCAACTACAGGAGAAACAATTGTTGTCTCGTGATTGTAGGAGAAATAATCATGGGCACTCGAGAGAAGCATCCTCAAATGGAGAAGCGGACTAAAATGGCAAAGAGAAAAGAAAACATGTCAAGTCATATTGATAAAAGGTAAATACTATCTTTACGCTTTTAAGATTTACATACCTTGGTTTTTTGGAGATAATCATGAATTCGTAAGAAACCTTCCCAAGGAAGATTACCTTTTCTTCTTCTCTTCTACCACCCCAATTTTTGGTCGAAAAGAGTTTCGAGTTACAACCGATTACACATGAACCTATAGGGTTGCACACTTAAAGGGCTGGATTTGATTTGGATGGTGATCTCAATTCGTAGGCCTCGAGTTCGTAATGGGCCTCAAGTTCGAGACCCATCATGGATGTCTATAAATAGAGGGATGAACACCGCTATTCGAAGCCAAAATGTCAGAAACCTATCAAACTACTAAGCATAGCATTAAAACTAGATTATCCGATTCAATCAACATAAATTCCTAAGGAAAGACAATGAACGATCACTAGAATCATGGTAAAGAATGGATAAACGGTCATAATACCACGACATAAACGATACTAACATAGGATTATTACAATCCGAACTTATTTCAACAATTTGACTTGTGAATGGCAAGAGTAATTGTTCGATTGGATAAAAGTGAAGTGTAGTGTGAACTACCCCACCAAATCATCTTGTCGCTTCCTCAATTACCTAATTAAAACATACAAAGCAAGGGTGAGTCAAGACTCAGCAAGTACTAAACAAGAATAATCAAGCATGGAGTGGACAACACAATTCGGTTGAATTACGAACAATTATTGGAACACATACATGTACGTATGGAATGAATACATGAATGGATGAAATGTAAGAATGCATTGAAGGTATGGACTTATCGATGATATCGAGAGAGTGATACACGTCGGTTTCACTTAAGCCCGTATTACAAAGTACGGGATCCAATCACCGTATGAAGAACGTTTCATACGGTGTCCAAGTTGCCACATTGGAATGGTGGTCAACACTACCCACATTGGAATGGTGGGTTTTCAAATGCCCATGCCGGAATTGATGGGTCTTTCAAATGCCCATTCGGAATTGATGGGACTTACAAAAGAATCCACTTCGTGGTCATAATAAATTTTATGAATGAACATGATGATTTCTCATGGTATGAATGAATAACACACATTAGTGGAAAAGACACATGGCATTCAACAACATGTTAAACAAGTATAAGTATGTATTCACACTCAACATAATGTACCAATAAGGCCACACTAGTCACTTGCAGATATCAACACCATGAACAAAGCACAAGAACATTCATGTAAACAACATATCATTATGCATTCCTTTGAATTCAACACCGTAACATACAAGATTGCCTTTATGCTTGGACTGTTAGTAGGCAACGAGGTGTTCCCACACATGATGCCTCGCGCCTACACAAGCATGTTCCCAAAATAAGAACAATGATATAACATGCTAGGTGTTTTACAATAACCCCGACTATCCAATATACGATAGACCCAAAATGAAAATAAACTATTACCGATTTCAGCCCTTTGAGCAGCGTAGAGAAAATTCACAATTAATTATCTGTAACTCTAAAAGACCTGAAACTAGTGCGCACTGAATCTTAACAGATCAGGCTATAAAACATTAGTTGGAGGAACCCGATTCGGCCAAAACAGAGGGCTAATTATCAGCTAAACACAACCCATCGCCTGTCGAATACAGATCAGAGATAAAGAAAACGGCGTAACTTTCAACCTATTGATCCAATGAGAATGATTCTTATCAGCTTGGAAATATAATTTTAAGGGCTAAAATAACTTAGTTGGGTGAAGGTTCTGATTCGGCCCCTAATTTGAACAAAACCTAGGGACAAACCTACTGACCTCAGTTTTCAGACAGACCGGACAGTTCATAATCAAAAATTCATATCTCCCAAACTACAAATCAGATTTTCCTGATCTCAGTGCCAAAAGAAAGCTAACATTCCCAGGAATAAAACTCTAGAAGGGCAAAACCCTAGATTCGGCCTCTACAGTAGTCTAAACAATATATGAAAACACTAACATTTATCTGCCCAGAATTCAGAACAGTGGTAAAGAAAATATCATAACTTTCATTATACAGATCCAATGGAGATGATATTTATCAGCTTTGAAAGATAATTTAAAGGGCTACAATAACTTATTTGGGTGGAGGTTCTGGAAATGCCTCTAACTTGGCATTGACCCAAGAGGCATCGGATAAAGCATGGGTGATATCTCGGAGTTCAAAAGAAGCGACAAAAGTAGAATGAGCATGAGAATCAGGAGAAATAAACCTGGAGCGAGTGACTCGCTTTTGAAGATCCCCAATCATCTGCTCAGGTGGATGCAGTCGCTGAATATGAAGAGGAGTTCCTGGTGCAGAAGTGGCCTCTACCTCACGAGATATGGAGGTAGGAACAGAGCCACTCAAGTCGTCAGTGAAGATAGGAGGAGGTCGCCAATTTGGCTGGAGTAGTAGTAGCAGGCTCTCCAACCCTCTCAGAAGTGACTGGAGGATGTATTGGGTCCTCCCTTAACTTCTGTGCCTCGACTTTTACATAGTTGAGTGCAGAAATTATGGTTCTTTCATCACTTTGAGACCTACTAAGGTTAAAAGTATACATAAGTATTCAACAAGTGGTCGTAATAAAACATGGCTTCTCATAACAATAACTTACGATCTCACTGCCAGTTGGCAGAGTTCAGATTGTTGCTTCTTCAGCAAAACATGTTGCCAATGGTATTCGCCAACAGTAGCAATTTGTTTAAGGGCTTTCTGAATAAAGAAAGACAGGGAGAAACATGAAAAATTACAAATATGAAAATGTTTGGTATTGATTACTTATGATGATCGCTGGCCGAGCAAAATTGGAATACACCGTCTCAGAATCTTATAGTTCATAGAGCCCGTTGACTTTGCCCCACCATACTCTTTGAAGATGCTCGTCATCAAAGATATGACTCCTATTTGGAATATCCTTAGGGTGTGGGACTTGGTCACAAGACCTAAATGAAGAAGATTTGGCATGCGGTCAAAGGGTTCTCCTCAATCTTGACCATATGCTTATGGTGAGATCCTTAATAACCGGTTCGATCACCATAGTATCCAAGTATTCCGTCGTCTTTGCCTCTGCTTCTACGACCACCTCTGTGCTCGTAGCTGATCCAGTGGCCACAACTTCCTCCAATGCCACCATAGGAACAAGGGTCGATTCCTCGACCAACTCCGCTATTGTCTCTTCAACTACAGGAGAAATAATTGTTGTCTCTGTGATTGCAGGAGAAATAACTGCGGGGCACACGAGAGAAGCATCCCTGGGGGCTGGAGAAGCGGGACTAAAATGGCAAAGAGAAAAGAAAACATGCCAAGTCATATTGATAAAAGGTAAATATTATCTTTACGCTTTTAAGATTTACATACCTTGGTTTTTTTGGAGATAATCATGAATTCAGAAGAAACCTTCCCCAAGGAAGATTACCTTTTCTTCTTCTCTTCGGCCACCCCAATTTTCGTGACACCTTCAGCCTCTAGAAAGCTTTCAATGCGATGAGATTGAGAGGCCAAGGCCTCTTCGACCAAGTCTGGTCGAAAGTCTTGTTGGAGGGTTGAGATCTCCACGACCGCGTTTGGTCATAGATCTTGCTCGAGAGCCAAAGGTCCCAAAGCTTTGTTGGAAATATGCCCTAGAGGCAATCATAAAGATGATTATATTTCTATATATTCATTTCATTGGATAATATGTTATGTTGTTCATAGAATAATATCAATAATATTTATTATCAAGTATGCGACTTGATTTGAAACTCTATATTTTTGTGATGATTATTCTTAAACATTCCCTGGTCGGAAACATATAAGAACACATATGAATAGACTAGCATATGTATTGGTTGATGACTATGTTTCACAAGTCATGGATATGGAGATATCAAACCAATAATACGGACACATGTTAGGGAACATGGTGTTGGAAAAGACCCACTTTGAAACACTGTTGAGATTGTTATGTTTCTATGTATCATGAGTTGGTCTCAAGCAATGATGATGTATAATCCTTAGACCCGAGATCAGCATGTTTTCCTACATGTGTAGTAGCACTCTTAGGGGTTGCCAAACGCTACTCGTAACTGTGTAGTTATAAAGGTAGCTTTAGGGTATGCTATGAAATATGGGAGGTATGTGAGTGGTCGATATGTGATTTGCCCTCCTAACATAACATGAGAGATGTCTCTAGGCCCATCGTTGTGGTCGGATAAAGAAAGTGCATGGCCATGCCACTAGTGGTCAAAGTGTCGACCACATGAAGTTATTCGACACTTGATCGAGAAAGTATTGAATAGTCCATGGATGATACAACATCTCACCTGGAGTTCAACCAGATATCGTGAGGTAAAGGGAGAATACACGAGAAGGTCTTTTAGTTCGACCAGATACAGACTAGTCGTATGGAGATACGAGCTGGTCGTAGGCTGGTCGAACATGGTCACTAAGTGGTAGGAATCTGGTCGTAAGGAGTTACGAATTGGTCGAGACCAAATATGAACTGGTCGTATAGAGATACGAGCTGGTCGTTAGTGATATGGACCTAATCATAGATCATATTGCATTAAGGTTCGTCCGATATATTCTATGTGTGTTTGGGAATCGTTATGTGCTGCTAGGTACAGCTGACGACTAGTGGTCGGAAAAGAGTTTCTGAGTTACAACCGATTACACATGAACCTATAGGGTTGCACACTTAAAGGGCTGGGATTTGATTTGGATGGTGATCTGAATTCTGGTAGGCCTCGAGTTCGTAATGGGCCTCAAGTTCGAGACCCATCATGGATGTCTATAAATAGAGGGACTGTAACACCCTGGCTATTCGGAAGCCAAAATGTCACGCAAACCTATCAAACTACTAAGCATAGCATTAAAACTAGATTATCCAGATTCAATCAACATAAATTCCTAAGGAAAGACAATGAACGATCACTAGAATCATGGTAAAGAATGGATAAACGGTCATAATACCACGAACAGTCAAACGATACTAACATAGGATTATTACAATCCGGAACTTATTTCAACAATTTGACTTGACTGAATGGCAAGAGTAATTGTTCTGATTGGATAAAAGTGAAGTGTAGTGTGCCGAACTACCCCACCAAATCATCTTGTCGTCTTCCTCAATTACCTAATTAAAACATACAAAGCAAGGGTGAGTCAAGACTCGGCAAGTACTAAACAAGAATAATCAAGCATGGAGTGGACAACACAATTCAGTTGAATTACGAACAATTATTGGAACACATACATGTATGTATGGAATGAATACATGAATGGATGAAATGTAAGAATGCATTGAAGGTATGGACTTATCGACTGCATATACCGGTATAGCGAGTGATACACCCGTCGGTGTTCACTTAAGCCCGTACTTCACAAAGTACGGGGACCCAATCACCGTATGAAGAACGTTTCATACGGGTGTCCAAGTTGCCACATTGGAATGGTGGTCAACACTACCCACATTGGAATGGTGGGTTTTCAAATGCCCATGCTGGAATTGATGGGTCTTTCAAATGCCCATACTGGAATTGATGGGACTTACCAAAAGAATCCACTTCTGTGGTCATAATAAATTTTATGAATGAACATGATGATTTCTCATGGTATGAATGAATAACACACATTAGTGGAAAAGACACATGGCATTCAACAACATGTGTAAACAAGTATAAGTATGTATTCACACTCAACATAATGTACCAATAAGGCCACACTAGTCACTTGCAGTATATCAACACCATGAACAAAGCACAAGAACATTCATGTAAACAACATATCATTATGCATTCCTTTGAATTCAACACCGCTTAACATACAAGATTGCTTGCCTTTGCGTTGTGACTCGTTAGTAGGCAACGGAGGTGTTCCCACACATGATGCCTCGCCGCCTACACAAGCATGTTCCCAAAATAAGAACAATGATATAACACTGCTACCGGTGTTTTACAATAACCCCTGACTATCCAATATACCGCATAGACCCAAAATGAAAATAAACTATTCAGCCAGATTTCAGCCCTTTTGAGCAGCGGTACGAGAAAATTCACAATTAATTATCTGTAACTCTAAAAGACCTGAAACTAGTGCGCACTGAATCTTAACAGATCAGGCTATAAAACATTAGTTGGAGGAATCCCCTGATTCGGCCAAAACAGAGGGCTAATTATCAGCTAAACACAACCCATCTACGTCTGTCCAGAATACAGATCAGAGATAAAGAAAACGGCGTAACTTTCAACCTATTGATCCAATGAGAATGATTCTTATCAGCTTGGAAATATAATTTTAAGGGCTAAAATAACTTAGTTGGGTGAAGGTTCTGATTCGGCCCCTAATTTGAACAAAACCTAGGGACAAACCTACTGACCTCAGTTTTCAGACAGACCGGACAGTTCATAATCAAAAATTCATATCTCCCAAACTACAAATCAGATTTTCCTGATCTCAGTGCCAAAAGAAAGCTAACATTCCCAGGAATAAAACTCTAGAAGGGCAAAACCCTAGATTCGGCCTCTACAGTAGTCTAAACAATATATGAAAACACTAACATTTATCTGCCCAGAATTCAGAACAGTGGTAAAGAAAATATCATAACTTTCATTATACAGATCCAATGGAGATGATATTTATCAGCTTTGAAAGATAATTTAAAGGGCTACAATAACTTATTTGGGTGGAGGTTCTGGAAATGCCTCTAACTAAATCAAAACCTAGGATCAAGCTGACAGATCCTTCTCGTCAGACAGACAGAGCAGCACGCACTAAAAAAATAATATCTCCTAAACCGTAAGGCGGAATCACGTGATCTCGGTGGCTATGGAAAGCTAAGAACAATACCTACAACTTTCTAAGAGATGGATAGGACAGAAAACGAACGAATCTTACCCAAAATCGACGCACAAGGCGGTGCACAGGAAGGGGGAAGGGGGGGCGGCGGCTCCAAAGGGGGGAGGGGGAGAGAAATGTGGAGTTTAGGGTTTGGGGGGTGGGAACCCCCCCTTATGACCGGCCACTACATGGGCCCCTCCTGGGCCGTGGCCCAGGCCCAGGTTGTCGAGAGTTTATGGAAAACCCCTTCTATTTTTCAGGAATTTCTACTCCTTTAATTGTCTTTTCTTTCCCCAGCTTCCATTCAAATTACTCGATTCGATTCTTTACTCTTTTCGTTTCCGGGGTATTACAGGGGCGATGGCAAGGGGTGGTATGACGATCTTTTGGAAGAACTCCTTAAACCCTAATAGCCACGCCTTCCTCAACCACGCTGCCGGTGCTAGCACTCCAGCGCGTGGTGCCCCTGCCCTGTACGTCTGGATACCTTGGAGGTGTTGTTGCGAAGCATCAGCACTGGAACAATATGCAACTCAGTACATCTACTCGGAGGAGCAGGCGCGCGGCGAGTACAACTACTCGTAGGAGAAGATGCGTGGCGAATACGACCACTAGGAGGAGAAGACGCATGACGAGTACGACTACGACCGCATCATCTCGCTGCATCGACTCTACTTCCGCTATGAGTCAACGCGTCTAGTGGTAATCTCGTAATCTATTACTAGCGGAAGTTCCTTGGTTGCTTGATAAATTTTTATTTTATGCTATCGTAGCCTTACCGCGATCCTTCAAGATTTTTGCCCCACTTGTTGGTCAAAACTTGTTTTGACCACCTGGGGGACAACACTTTCCTCGACCATAGGCTCCGCTATCGCAGAAGTATCCTGTCTATTTGAGAAAAGTCCTCAAGTACATCCAGTACATGCACATAGGGTGTACTCATTTCTTCATAATACTCATGCGGCGCATGATGAAGTACATCCATCTTTACTGAGTAAGTTTGATTTGGATTTGGATGAGTTTGGAGAAAGTTTACGACTTGGTTGGCGGCGGAGAGAAATAGCTTAGGAGCAGTTGAAGCGAATAGGGAAAGTAAATACCCTAAGTCAAGACCACGATAGATTTTTATAACCGCGGGATTGAGTTAAAGATTGTGGGAACTCAATAGTTGCCAACCCTTCGGGAACTACTCCAACGAACAAATCTATGAGAGTTGGTTGGTATTCTTTAATTTGTGTATTTGAGAAAAGTGGTTATGTATTTTTAACTAAAGTAAAATTACCTTCTTGACCAACTCAATTTCTGGTCAAATGAAATACCAGTTGGAAAGACTCTACTTCCATCCACTATTCTATGACCTCTTTTCCAAGTTATTTTCACTTGAAGTTGGGGGGCTAGATAACGAGTATCTAATCATCCTCAATTAATTAAATTATTTAGCTATAATTGTTATTATAGATAGAAATATCCTCATGATAGTCTTAAGTATACCCCTTATCATGAATAAGGAAAAAGTTAAGATGATTGGTTGTAAACCATCCTATGACCACTATGTATGGTCGTAAGATATTTTACAACCATCTAGTGATCGTAAGCCTTTCTATGACCACCTCATGGTCGTAAATCCTTCTATGACCACCTCATGGTCGTAAACTTTTCTATAACCAGGTCGATTACTACTACCATGTAGTCAACAAAGCCTACGGACATGTGGACCTAATTGACTAGGGAGTATTATGCACTGTGTTTATGACACAGGACAGTTAGCATATGCTATTATCCTCAAGGTTACACATCTGTCTTTGACGATAACTGCTAGGCGACATGGGGTGTTATTTCTCTATCAATAGCTTCCATCAACGTACGCATTCAATCAAGCGTTGAGGCACCTCTTGTCCAAGAGTAATTATCACCCCTTCATGCACTATATAAAAGCTAAAGTCAGCGGGCATTGAAAAAAGAAGAGGCAAGGGCAAGGGAAAGAGCAAGAAGACATTAAGCATTAGTTTTAGTGATCTTCTTTTCGATTGTAAACGACATAGTCAATACAGCAACACAGAATACGGTTGTTATTCTCCCAAGAGAAGGCTTGAACTTGTCTAAATCACTGTGTCTCTTTTTGCGTGGATCTATATCTAGGAAACTATCGGGACCCGATCATGCAAATTAGGTTCTGTCGGCCAAGACACTCTTCTGTAGGCGTGCGACTAAGTGATTATCACAAGGCCTTTACAAAGTTTTGTCATAACCTAGTTCTGCCAGCTAAGATTTCACCACCAAATAGACCTCACACTCATTCAAGGGGCCCCTCTGCACCATTGTGAACATCCCTCACAGAATTCACGATTCCAAAACATTACTAAAATCAAAACATTACTAATTAATTAGCCAGGTCCATCTCATACTGGACATGTGGTTGTACGATAAGGTCCAGATCAATGGTGTACAAAGTTAAGTCCTTATTGATTACTCAGACGACACTACCTTATCCAAAATAATGTGCCTCCCGCACCCTATTTACTACACGTTCACTTGCCCGGTATAAATTATTTTATTCACCCAAACCAATAACAATCCCTGCAATGGCACCAAATTTTACAACAGTGGCATCGCACCACAATTCTATATATCATTAAGTCAAATTTAATATTATTGAACATGTGATAATGAGCTCATCGCAACTAAGCATTCTACGATACCCATGTTGGTGATACAAATATGTACAACTAATATCAACCCTTCGTATGGTGTCCAAGGATATATATGATTCACAATTATTCAAGGTGGCATAATGTCATATAGGTATTTAACTATTCCTGAAAATAATTGATATAAAATTAGCTTGCATTTTGATATGAAACAATATTTTTTTGTAAAAATGGGTAAAACATGATAAAAAATCTACAACTTGCCTTCGTTGAAGGATGGTGAAACTTCGACAGACTGGTCCAAGCTGGCTTCGGAAACGCCGGATTCTAAATGTGCACAATGAGACAAATAAATAATGATAAATAGAAATAAAATCCAAAAATTATAAAATTAGTACTATTAGAGATATTATAAATCTAGATGAATTTAAGAACAAGAATCGATAGAACTGGAGTTCGTATGAAGGAGAACGAACATCCGAAAGTTTGATTTTCACATGAAATGACGGAAATTCTGAAAAGGAGGGAATATTCCTGGAAGATGTTGTTCTGAATTTTCACTCAACACATTAAGTGGCTAACATAGGGGGCCCACCTGGAAGAGAAAGGAATGAGTATGCCATGTGTACCCCTTTGTCATTGACTCCAAGTATTCACAGAGTGCAACCAACAGAGAAGAAAACAGAGGATGGCTTGGTGGTGCCGGCGAGCGGAGGCATGGGGTGGCTGACCAACAACAAAAATGGGACTCCGTGGGGATGGTGATGCCACAGGTGGCAGCGGCGGTGCCAGAGAAGACCCGAGGTGGTGGAAATGGCAGTGCGGTGGCGTCCTGGGGGAAATGGAGAGAGCATGGATAGCGCTCAAGTGTGGGGGAGGTGCGGCAACACTCGGGGAGGCAATCAGTGGAGGCGGCGCAACGACGGCGGCGGCGCAAAACGGAGAGCCACAGTGGCAGCACTGCACAGCGATGGAGGAACCAAAATGAGGGTAGGGGTAGGTAGATGATGCTCGAGAATGCGTGGTGACACCGTTGATTCGACAAAATACTCACCAGAGCAAGAGATCGATCGCTGGAGGTAATTTTGGCCTAGAGACAATCGACGGCGAAATTCCGGCGACGTACTGTACGAAAAGTGAAATTGATTGAGGGGAAATGATCACCATGCTTGGGAACACGTGATGACGTGGGTTGGTGGTAAAAAAAACCTCACCAAGGTGGTTGGAATGGCGACACGAGGTGGCGGCCATCGCTCGGGAAGACGATGATTTTGGCAACTTGCTTCGGAGGCTATGACGGTTGGAGAGGATGTGAAGGGGGTGAAGGAGGTGCTGAGGTTTCAATTTACAGACGAAGGCGGGGAGTGGAGCAATCACGGGCGCGAGTGGGATTCCAGCAGCGTTCTCGGCCTGGTCATTGATGGCGTGCGATGATGGGGTGTCGAGTGCGTGCGGAGGTGGCGGACAACAAGAGCGGTGCACGGCATGGCACGGGGCATGGCGCAAGTGAGGCGCAGCGCAGACAAAGGGGCGCAATTAGCGGCGCAAGGTGCGGGCACGCGAGGGGAGCCCCGATTCAAGGGTGTATGGCGCATGGTTGGGACGATTGGCGGCGCGAGCTGGCGACTAGGGTGCGGCACACGGTGCATGTGCAGTAGGGGCAAGGGCAAACAAAGGGAGCGGTGCTGCGGCAGCAGAGGGGCGGCACAGCAATGCTCTGGCGGCTAGAGAGTAGAAGCAGCAAGACGGAGCAGGGCAAAGGAAAAAGGAAGGAAGAGAAATAAAGAGGAGAAAGTGGAAAAGGAAAAAGGAAAATGATAAGTTTTTCGGCCCAAGAAAGTATCTATTGCGTGCGGAGATGGCGGACAACAAGAGCGGTGCACGGCGTGGCACGGGGGCATGGCGCAAGTGAGGTGCGGCGCAGACAAAGGGGCGCAATTAGCGGCGCAAGGTGCGGGCACGCGAGGGGAGCCCGGATTCAAGGGTGTATGGCGCATGGTTGGGACGATTGGCGGCGCGAGCCGGCGACTAGGGTGCGGCGCAGGGTGCATGTGCAGTAGGGGCAAGGGCAAACAAAGGGAGCGGTGCAGCAGCAGCAGAGGGGCGGCACAGCAATGCTCTGGCGGCTAGAGAGTAGAAGCAGCAAGACGGAGCAGAGCAAAGGAAAAAGGAAGGAAGAGAAATAAAGAGGAGAAAGTGGAAAAGGAAAAAGGAAAATGATAAGTTTTTCGGCCCAAGAAAGTGAAATAAAATTATGTGATTACATTTCAGAGAAAATTCAAAATAGAAATTTGAATTTTGAAATTCGATCGAGATATCAAATTGAAAGAGATGAATTCAAAATAAGAATTTGAGTAAAAAGGCCAAGAAAAGAATTGATTTTGGATCAAATATTTGAATTGAGAATCGAATTTGGATTTTGATTTGGAGTTGTACAGTGATTTGGGATTTGATTTGAATAATATTTATATAAGCAAGAGCTCCAAATTAAGAGCCAACACTTTGAAATGATTAAATTAAATTAAATTTTACAAGAAATAAAATAATTTTTGGGAAAACAAAAAAAATTAAATAAACTGAAACTCCAACAAATAACAAAAGAACTTGGAGAAATTCAAGGAAACCCAGAAAATCAAATAAACCAAATTTTGAATTAATTGAAGTTTGATTTATTCATTTTAAAGTGTTTTAATTTCTAAAATTTCAAATTAAGCTTTAAACAAATTAAGAAAATTCAACTGGTTCCTTTTATTTTAAAATTTTCAAAAAGCAAGAAAATTGGGATGTTACATAAACCCCAAAATATACATCTATAAGATCGATACTAAATCATCGACAATAAGTAATACAAGACCCAAATTCCAAACACGTGTGTTCTTGTCTCTCTTTATGGTGGCTTGACTGGTTCTTGGTTCTTCTCTTGTTCTTGATTTTCTCTCTTGCTTTTGCCTTGGATTTGGGTGTACAAGGAAGAGTAAGGGATGGAATAGGTAGTTCATGTTCAGATCTATTTACCTGGTGCATCAAGTTTGAAGCTTTACCGGTTTTCCCTCTCTTTGTTCAAATTGGCTTGAACTTTGCTTTTGGCACAAACCTTGCAAAATTTCCATTTTTATTTGATTTTCTAGTGCTATGAATGGTGTAGAATGGATGTGCCAAATCTTTGGACACTCAAGCACTTCAAGATCAAATAATTTCATTTGAACCCGGTTTTAGTGCAAGTTGGCTTTGGAAGCAAAAATGCCTTAACTTTAGGTTGATCTTGCTATATCCTTTGTTGGTTTAGATTCATAAGGAATTGATCTTGCTCTAATATTTTCTTATATTGGCGTTTTAGTTTTTCAACCATGCAAGCTTTCTTTGGAGTTCTTGTTGTCCCGTGTGGACCGGACCGTCCAACCTAAACTCGGACTATCCTACTGGATGTTATTAGGACCATCCAACTGGGGTGTTCTTTAGGAAAGTTTTTTAAGAGATCGTTTGTTGGTGTGACCCCTATTCAACCCCTTCTAACGGCATCCTCCGTCCTACAGTCATCTGCAACAGCTAACAACCCCCACATATTTGTCAATTCTGGGATAGATGTGCACGGGAGCTAGTTTGTCCCGAGTTGAAAGCCTTGGTCAAAACAGGGGCGAAAGAAACAGAAGATCATGGCCTCCTAGGATCAAATTCTGACAAATCCAGAATTACTCACGGTTAAGACTGGACGGCCTCGATCTCACTTTCGTACTAGCTAATGGTACTCACAGTGAGGTGTCGCCGTTGCACTCGGCATTAATGAGGTCGGTGGGATTTCAAATGTCGAGGGAAAAAGAACGCACGGACAATCAATCCTGAAAAAAGGGACATAGCAAAGCAGCGCATGTTGATCAGCACGCAGCTCAGGTGACTGGACTATGCTCTGCTACCGGCCGGTTTGTTAGTTGGATGTTTCCTAGTACTAGTGTGTGCTACTTATGGTGCTTAGGATCGGCTGAGACAATAATTTTCAGGCAGTAGTGACACATCAGTTTTTGCTCTGCACTTTTTCTTCGAAAGTGCCTCTATCCTTTCCAAAAGTAACATTAAACAAATTCATCTATTAGTATAACAAAACAGTTCCATTTAGATATGAGAACTGATCAGGACATAATATGCAACTCCTAATTAAAACTGCAATATCATCCACTGCATTTAGAACTCTAAAGCAAATGATCCGTTACCTAGCCAGAGGCGGCTGTTTTCTTACGGGAGATGCAATTTGGAACACACTCAACTGGAGACACAAATTTATACGTGAAAACCCTTGCGGAAAAAACCACAGCGCCAACCGGCGATGATCACTGTATGATAAATGTTTACAAATCGCAGGGGATTACAATGAGGCGTCAACTCTCCCCGTGCGGCATACAAGAGGTATATAAAGGGGTAAAAGACTTAGAGTCTAACTAGGAAACTTATCCGCTAATATGAAAACTATTCCGGACTCATCCATATTAGACAATTCGGATCACAATATCAACAATCTCCACCTTGAGACGAATTTCCTCTTGTAGCATAATGAAGAATCATCAATCACCAAAATATCTCCACAATAAGATAAAAATCACCTTGTGTCAATTAGTCTCTAGGACTAAACTGTAATACCAACTGAGTTTGAGTAAAGCTCAAACTTAGTAAGAGGAGCTGGGTTTGTCATCATGTCAGCTGGATTATCATGAGTACTTATCTTGCACACCTTGACATCACCTTGAACAATAACACCTCGAATAAAGTGATATCTCACATCAATGTGCTTTGTTCTCTTATTGAACATTTGATCCTTTGTAAAGTATATAGCACTTTGACTATAACAAAATATGGTAGTGCAACAAATATCTCCACAAAGCTCAATGTACAAATCTCTCAACCAAATAGCTTCTTTACAAGCTTCAGAAATAGCCATATATTCTGCTTCAGTGGTTGATAAGGCAACAGTACCTTGCAAGCTTACCTTCCAACTAACAGCATAACCACCAATGGTGAAAACATAACCTGTGAGAGATCTCCTCTTGTCCAAATCGCCAGCATAATCAGAGTCAACATAACCAACAAGTTCATCTCTAGAATTCCCAAACTGCAAACGAGTATTAGAAGTGCCACGAAAATATATGAAATTCCATTAAACTTGAAGGACCGTAGAGGCGACTAGGGGGGTGAATAGGCGCTTTCTCAACTTTCTCGCCTTAATCAAATTCAACACGAACTTTACTCCTTTAGCTATGAAAGCTAAGAAGATCGATGGCGCAAAGGAAGCCTTGTGCTGAATTCGATAATCCCCTCAACCACACGACACAAATGTGGAGAATTGAACTTACTTATTACGGGTGGTGCAGCGGTCGACCATTTGTAGGTTGACGGTCGGACCGACGGTCAACCAGCGGTCGGACCGGCTACTAACTACCGGTCGGACCGTTGGATATCGGTTCGACCCGCCGCTACTGGGCGGTTTGAAAAGAGGGCGGTCGGACCGCCGTTACAAAACCGGTCAGACCGATTTAGTCCAGAACCGAAAAATCAAGCCCAAATCCAAAACGAAATTTGATCCAACTTTTGATTCAACCAATGAAACTTGACCAAATTCGAGCACACCTCCCTAAGGATTTTAGAGAGCTATTTCTAGCGACGATCCTTCAGATCCACTTCGTAGAAACGATCTCTCAAGGTTTTACCAAAGAAGTGCACAAACCCTAGAAATACGAAAATCTTTGATTCAAGAGTTCCTTGTGGGGGTTGATGATTTAGATGATTCTAGGAGTATTCCCACACATCAAGGCAAGACAAAATAGGTCAAGAGACCAAGCATAAACCCTTGAATCAAGGAAGCACCAAAATCATCCAAAAGAGAGAAGAACACAAAGGGAGACAAATGATTTCTCAAGCAAGCATCACAAGATTGATTGATCTCACAAGATGCTTACAAAGCCACTCCAACAAGGAGGACAAGAGCTCACACAAGGAGCACACACAATTTCTCCAAACCCTAGCTCTCTTCTCCTCTCCTCTCCTAACCCTAGAAAAAGGAAGAGGATCCAAAATGCTTCAAGGGGTTTTACATCTCCCCCCTTTCTATTTATAGGAGAAGCCTAGGGTTTCACATTTGGGACCCACACACACATGGGACCCACACACATACAACTGTTGAAGCAATCGCCTGCTTCACCATGTGTAGGAGGATCAGCGGCTCTCATCACGTCGCCAAGTCTCTTCTGTCCGAATCCCATCGGAACCTCCCAGAGACTCGCACGGACTCCCGCACCGCCTGATCCAACCAGTTGTACCGAACTACCCGTTCGATCCATCTTGCCTATTCTGCACCATGCTTGAGTCACATGATCTCACCCGGCATCCATGATCGTTCTGGACCTCAGCTCTCCAAGCGTAGTCCCGATCCATCTCACCGTTGACGTCGTTGACCTGCAAGCCACCAGCACAGCAATAGACAAACAAATCGTTTCCAGGAACAAATTCTCAACAACTTGACCCACGTTAGTTCCACAATGCAATATGCAACAATAAAGCATTGACATCCATACAATAACCACAATCAAAACACATCAATGCAAAGAAGGCTCAAGCTTCAAGTGATCGGCGGTCTGACCGCCCCACTCCACCGGTCCGACCGATTTCAGGCCGGTCCGACCGATTCCATAACGGCGGTCGGACCGCCCGAAAAGACTTAGCCAAATTTTCAGCTCAAAATTCCGAAACCTTCTGGAAATTTCAACTGAATAGAACTTTTGACTGGGAGCTCCAAAAATGATGTGACCACATCCAGGAGACTCCCCTCACTTGCCTACACAACCTATTTTTGGCTCAGCCCAAAAACCACTTTTAGGTTAGGACGGTCCGACCGGCAACCACGGCCGGTCCGACCTCTCCACGGGCGGTCTGACCGCCCCACACAACCGGTCAGACCGCCTGTGGTCTGACAGCCTTGGAGCAAACTCGAAAATGCGAGATTTTGCACACCAACAAAGCCATTGCCAATTGACTCATCATCCTGAGATCGTGCACATATCCTCACGATATCCACAAAACTACTTTTCAATGCTCTTTTCCAGGATTAGTCATGTATCTACTAACAACATAAAATGCATGATATAAATCAGGACGAGAACAAACCATGGCATACATAAGAGAACCAACTGCACTGGAATATGAAACTCTAGACATGTACTCAATGTCATAATCTGACTCAGGACATAAAGCTGAAGATAATCTGAAATGCGAAGCTAATGGAGTACTCACTGGTTTTGCATCACGTATATTAAAACGACGAAGGACCTTCTCAATATAACCTTGTTGACTAAGGTATAACTTGCTATATTTTCTATCTTTCATAATCTCCATACCAAGAATTTTCCTTGCTGCACCTAAGTGTTTCATCTCAAATTCATTACTCAATTGTGCTTTCAGTATTGCTATTTTTGACTTATCTTTTGCAGCAATCAACATATCATTAACATAGAGAAGCAAATAAATAGCTGAACCATTGACAGTCTTTAAATAAACACAGCTATCATAATCAGATCGCTTAAAATTATGAGAAAACATAAAAGAGCCAAATCTCTTGTACCATTGCCTAGGAGATTGCTTCAAACTATAAAGAGATTTCTTTAATCTATAAACAAGATGTTCTTTTTCAGGAATAACAAAACTCTCAGGTTGGTCCATATAAATATCTTCTTCCAACTCCCCATGTAAGAATGCGGTCTTAACATCTAATTGCTCAAGTTCATAATCATGCACGACAACAATACTGAGTAAGGTGCTAATAGAACTATGTTTCACAACTGGGGAAAAAACATCATTAAAGTCAATACTTGGAATCTGACTATAACCTTTAGCAACCAATATTGCTTTATACCATGCTGGTTAAGTAGGAGAAATACCTTCCTTTCTATTGAAAATCCACTTGCAATGAACATGTTTATTCTCCTTTGGCAATTTCACTAGTCCCCAAGTGCCATTGTTTTCAAGTAACTCCATCTCATCATGCATAGCAGTTATCCACTTATTACAATCAGTGGAATCAATAGCCTCGGAGTATGATGAAGGTTCTTCATTACCTCCAATTTCTTCTGCTACACTCAAAACATAAGCAACAATATTAGCTTCTTCAATAATCTTTTGGGTGGATTAATCGCCCTTCTAGGTCTGTCAACTGCAATAGACCATTGTGGTGGCTGCTCAACAATAGGAGGATTCTCAACAATAGGTGCATCATGAACAACAATATTTTCCTTATCTAATGTGTTATTTGAACCAACAAAGTGATCCACCTGAACACTTGAATTCTGCTCATTCTCAACAGGAAAATTAGTAGGCATTTTATCATGAAGCATAGCAGATTCATTAAAAATAATATTTCTGCTAATCACAACCTTACGTGTTTCAAGATTCCACAACTTATATCCTTTAACACCAGATTTATAACCAAAAAGATGCACTTAACTGCTCTAGACTCTAATTTACCGTTATCAACATGAGCATAAGTAGTATAACCAAAAATTTTAATTCTGAATAATTTGCTAGAGAACCAGACCATACCTCAATTGGAGTCTTCTTTTCAATTGCAATAGAGGGTGACTGATTAATAAGATAGCAAGTAGTGGAAGCAACTTCAGCCCAAAAAATGCTTATGCAAACCTGCATTAGACAACATGCAACGGGCCTTAGAAATGATGGTCCTATTCATACGCTCAGCTACACCGTTTTGTTGAGGAGTATGAGGAACGGTGTAGTATCTGATAATGCATTCAGTCTTGCAATATGATTCAAATTCATTATAATATAATTACATCCCATTATCAGCGCGAAGTTTCTTTACCTTCTTTTCAATTTGCCTTTCAATCGTAGTCTTCCACTCTTTAAATGTTGAAAATGCTTCTGATTTATGCTTTAAGAAATAAGACCACAACCATCTAGAGTAATCATCAATAATTGTTAACATATAGTTAGCACCTCCTAGCGATGTCTTGGTAGATGGTCCCCATAAATCAGAATGCACATAATATAAAATACAATTTGTAGTATGAACTGAAGTATTGAATCTCACCCTCTTGTGTTTTGCCAAACACACAATGCTCACAAAAATATAGTTTGCCGATGCTATGTCCATCAAGAAGTCCTATCTTACTCAATTCTGCCAAACCAAGTTCACTCATATGCCTAAGGCGCATATGCCAAAGATTAGTAGCATCAGAATCAGATAATGAACTTGAAATCACAACAATATTACCTGATATTGTAGTACCTCACAGATGGTGCAGATTGATAGATTTAATATCAGCTTTCATCATAACAAGAGAGCCTTTTGATCCCTTTCAAACTCCACTTTCACCAGAATACTTGTACCCTTTAGTGTCAAGAGTACTCAAAGAGATGAGATTCCTTTTCAAATCTGGAATGTGCCTCACATCTGTCAAAGTTCTGACAATACCATCAAACATCTTAATCTGAACTGAACTAAGTCCTGAACCTTACAAAATGAGTTATCACCCATTAACATAGTACCAATTTCAATAGGTTCATAGGTGGCAAACCAGTCCCTATTAGGACACATATGAAAAGTACATGCAGAATTGAGAATACATTCATCATTGGTCTTAGCACATCCAGCAAAGGCAACAAAAATTTCTCCATTAGGACTATCATCACCAACAAGGGAGGCTTTACCTTCATCATCTAGTTTAATTTTTGGCTTATAATAGCCATCTCTCTTTTCTTTATTTTGCAGCTTCCAGCATTCGGAGATGGCGTGCCCACTTTTTTTGCAATATTTGCACAACTTGTACTTGCCTCTTGATTTCGACCAGTTCTTGTAGCTGTTCAAACTTTTACCTCGAGATCCATTGTTTGAGTTCTTCTCATTTTGCCTGCCACGAATAAACAAGCATTCTCCTTGTGAGCTTGAATTTTTAGAAGATACCATCTGTTTCATTTTCTACTTAGCATGCAAAGCTTCATAAACTTTATTAAGAGTGAGAGTATCTCTACTATATAATATGGTATATCTGGAATTTGAAAAAGAACTCGGCAGTGAACACAAAAGAATAAGACCTAAATCATCATCATCATATTTTACATCCATCGACTCGAGGTCGGCAACGATCTCCTTAAACATTGAAAGATGATCAAGCACAGATCCTCCTTCTTGCAATTTATGAGAGTATAGTTTCTGCTTAAGATGCATCTTACTGGTGAGATCCTTTGTCATACAAATTTATTTCAGCTTCAGCCATAATGCAGCAGATATCTTCTGCTTCAAAACATCATGTAAAATACCATTTGATAGATGAAGGTGAATCTGAGATAAAGCCTTACGGTCTTTACGCTTCTCCTCTATGGTCCATTCGATAGGTTGTTTCTCAAAACCCTTTCAATGCATCATCCAAATTCATCTGTGCCAACACAGCCCTCATCTTGACTTGCCACAACGAAAATCTTGTGCTAGGGGATGCTACCTTGATGGGTTTGCTTGTGGACGTGAGCTGCTGGACTTTTGGCTGTTGAAGTTTTTCACGCGTGCTTGTTTGGGTGGCTGATGGCGACGCACGCAAAACAATGAACAACGCGTGGAAGCTCACGCCGAAGAACTGAAAGACCGAGGTTGTGACTGATGATTTCGCGCGCTGTCGCTCGGCTTGACTGCGAGGCACCGCGGGCGGATTGAGGATTTAGCGCCTGTGGATGACGCGCATGATGGCGTTGGACAAAGGGTGACGCGCTGCGGGAGCGCCGATCGTGACGATGGCGGACGAAGCCCGAAGCGACGCGAGATGCCGGTGGCGGCCGAAGACCGATCTGCTATATTTTTTTTCTTCGTATCTCTTCAGACCCTAAAATCTCCTGCGCTCTGATACCACTTGTTAGAAAAATAGGGACAAACGGAGACATGAATTTTTATGTGGAAAACCCTTGCGGGAAAAAACCACGGGCACCAACCGGCGATGATCACTATATGAGTAGTGTTTACAAATCGCAGGGGATTACAATGATGCGTCAACTCTCCTCGTGCAGCATACAAGAGGTATATAAAGGGTAAATGATTTAGAGTTCAAGTAGGAAACTTATGCGCTAATATGAAAACTAATTCAGACTTATTCATATTAGACAATTCAGGTCACAATATCAACACTCTGCTTCTCGCGGAGGCACCACATTATCCAAGAGAGAACACAACAAAAACAACTCAGCTCACTGATCATTTTCCTCAGATTCAGCTCGGTTCAGTACACCTCCAGTCTCACCTGCAACTAATCGACCAAGGTGGACAAACCACTCCTAATTCAACGTAAAAGGCAGAAAATTTCATCTCAACTGACTCCAATTGGAAACTAAACTCGCAGCAATGATCAGTCTATCTCAACCTTATACCATCAGAGCACAGTGCCTGGAAGAAGCAGAACCCCACACAGACAGACAAGCAGGCTGGTGGTAGAAGCAAAGCTTCAGTCTACTTTGGCACCAATATTGCTGTCACTGCAGCCCAACAGAAATCCACAACAGGGCAATTGCATAGGAAGCTAGCAAGCCGACAAGGAAATGGAGGCAGAATCATCTTATTATACTGTGAACAAATTTACACACATGAGGCATTGACATAAGCCAGCAGCAGCTGCAGCTGGGTGGCAAGCAGGATCCAAAACACTGAATAGTGAGTGACAACAACTGGAGCATATCCCTGGACCCTGTCTGATCCAAAGGAAAAAGGAAGGAAAAATAAAATACTACTCACCAGGCAACAGCTGAGACATGTCTGCTATCTAGAAGCAGGCAACAGCTGTTGGCACCTAAACTAGACTATTTACACTGGTGTAACTGTATGGGGAGGAAACCAAGTGTAACTGTATGGGGGAGGAAACCAAGTGTAACTGTATGGGGAGGAAGGGAAGACTCCGGGGACCTCCGATGCCTCCTCTGGTAACTTCTTCCCTCCATGTCTCGTCGTCTCCTCTCCTTCTTGCCCTCCTCCAAGAAACGTGGAGGCGGGCAACGGGAGCTCGGCTCAGGCCTGGGCCTCGAGCTCCTTGCCGGTGATGAAGGTGCCGTGGAAGCCGTACGGCACGCGGGACGGCAGTTGAATGGTGGCCTCCAGGCGCATGTCGGCGGCATTGACGACCAGGAGCTCCGACGTGCCTGCGAGCTCGTCGTGGACGAAAGATAGGACGTACCCGTCGTCCTCGCTGCGGGGCGTCGCGGCCGCGGCGTCCATCGGCACGAAGCAGGGCTCGCCGCCGAACCGGCCCTCGCCGTACTCGAACTTGGTGAGCTCGCCTGTGACGAGGTCGACCTTGGCGAAGCCGGACACCTTGGGCCATGGCTCGGCGACGGCGAGGTAGGCGTACCGCGTCTTGCGGCCCAGGAGGTTGCGGTTCACCATGCCGACCTCGAGGTTCACCTGCCGCGACGGTGGCAGGATGGCGTGCCGCGTCGACTCGCCAGTGCGGGTGTTGAGTCGGATCTCCGTGAGCACGCTCTCGAGGCGCTCGTCGGACTCGTTGAAGATGGAGTCGGCAGGGGACATGCAGGAGCCGATCACCACCACCTCGCCGGTCTCCTCGTCCTCCCACGCATTCCAGAGGTGGAAGCAGAAGCAGTCCGGGACGTCCACCCACACCATCTCCGACGCGTCCACGGCGTGCTTCGGCAGCACGCCGAAGCGCGACGTCTTCTCCTTGTCGAGCACGACGGGCGAGCCGCCGCGCAGCATCTCTTGGAGCTTGAACACCACCTGGTGGTCGGGCACGACGACGTAGCTCTCGGTGATGGCGAAGTCGTGGATCATGGTCGGCTGCTCGAGCGGGATCTCAACGTCGGCCGACTTGGTCCCGTCGGTCGCGAAGTAGAAGTACTTCAAGTACGGCTTCTTGATCACGTCGTAGCTGAGCGCGTGGAGCTCTCCGGTGACAGGGTCGAGCTTGGGGTGCGCGATCATGGCGCACCCGAGCTGCCCGTCGAAGTCGTAGCGGCCGACGGTCTCTAGGTCGCCGTCAGCAGTGACGCGCACGTGGTACGGGAGGTCGTCCTCGGACATGGCGAGGAGCCGGCCGTTGAAGTAGACCAGCCCGGCGTTGGCCACGCCGGTGCCGTGCGACGGGTCGACGAGGCCGCAGGCCGCCCTCGCGTAGAACAGAGCAAGCCGAGCGATCCCGGAGTGGCCATGTAGCTCACCGATGGCCTTGGGGAACATCGGCCGCCCCAGCGAGCATTCCTGGCGCAGGCGCGCCGTCTCCGTGAACCGGCAGGCGTACGTTTCGGCAGCGCCGTTGCGTATCCGCACGGTGTGCACCATGCCGTCGCCGTCGAACAGGTGGTGCCCCGCGACGGGGTCGAAGTGCGGGTTGGCGCCGTTGCGCGCGTACACGCCGTTGACGAAGGGAGGGATGCGCCCGGACACCGGCAGCGCCTGCGCGGGAGGGGTCTCCCCCACAGGCGCGAAGTTGCCGGCGATCTGCACCGCGGGGTCGGCCATCCTGGGCAGCCCGTGCGGCCGCTCGAGGACATTGGTCACGAACCCCTCGAACGCATCGAGTGCCATCCCCGCCGCGCGCTGGAAGAAGTTAAGCTTCTTCCCATCTCTCCGCGGTGAGTCCTCCACGGGCGCCTTCGGAACGCCAATGACAGGCTTCGCCGAGGACGGCGACGGCGCGTCGGCGCGGGGCACGAACGGGGCCGGCAGGTACGTGGGCTGGTGGGCGGCGCCGGAGGGCACGTCCGGCACGGAGCTGATGGCGCGAACTGAGAACCTCACCGAATTGGGGGCCTTGGGCTTGGCCGTCGGGCACGTCAGGGCGCGCGGCCTGTGCCGCAGTATGAAAACAGAGCTGGGCGTCCTGAGAGTTGGCATCGGCACGGCAGTATCGCTGCGACTTTGGCTAGGTTTTGCGAGCGCGTACGGGAGTGAGCTCGTTGGTTCGGAATGGATTGGTGGTTGAGGCAGCGATTGAGGCAGCGAGGGGGAGCGTATATATAGAGTTGCGGGGGGGTTTCATCGCAGGGGGAGGGAGGGAACCGGTGCCAAGTGGAGCATTGGGAAATTGAGGTAAGGGAGGGTAATACGATGGACGGTGTTAGAGAAATAGGGGGAAAAAAAAGGAGGTACAAATATTTACGTGAAAAATTTTGTAACAAAAATTATAGGTGTTAATTGGCGATGATCACTATATAATGAGTGTTTTCAAATCGCAAGAGATTACAATGAGGCGTCAACTCTCCCGTGCGACTTACAAGAGGTATATAAATGGGTAGAAGACTTAAAGTCCAAGTAGAAAACTTATCCACTAATATGGAAACTAATACAGACTCATCTATATTAGACAATTCGGATCACAATATCAACAATCTCCACCTTGAGATGAATTTTCTCTTGTAGCATAATGAAGAATCATCAATCACCTAAAATATCTCCACAATAAGATAAAAATCACCGTGCGCCAATTAGTCTCTAGGAATAAACTGTAATACCAACTATAACAAGAACAGGCTTTATCATCATATCAGCTGGATTATCATGAGTATTTATCTTACATATTTTGACATCACCTTGAGCAATAATACATCGAATAAAGTGATATCTCACATCAATGTACTTTGTTCTCTAATGGAACATATGATCCTTTGTAAAGCATATAACACTCTGACTATCACAAAATATACTAGTGCAAGAATTATCTCCACAAAACTCAGTGTACAAACCTCTCAACCAAATAGCTTCTTTACAAGCTTCATAAATAGCCATATATTCTTCTTCAGTGGTAGATAAGGCTACAATAATTTGCAAACTTACCTTCAAACTAACAGGACAACCACCAATAGTGAAAATATAACCTGTGAGAGATCTCCTATTGTCCAAATCGCCAGCATAATCAGAGTCAACATAACCAACAAGTTCATCCCTTGAATTTCCAAACTGCAAACGAGCCTTAGAAGTGCCACGTAAATATCTGAAAATCCACTGAACTGCTTTCTAATACTCTTTTTCAGGATTAGCCATGTATCTACTAACAACACTCAGTGCATGAGATAAATAAGGACGAGAACAAACAAACCATGGCATATATAAGAGAACCAACCACACTGGAATATGGAACTCTAGACATGTACTCAATATCATAATTTGACTCAGAACATAAAACTAAAGATAATCTAAAATGCGAAGCTAATGGATACTCACTGGTTTTGCATCATGCATATTAAAACGACGAAGAATCTTCTCAATATAATCTTGTTAACTAAGGTATAACTTGCCAGATTTTCTCTTTAATAATCTCCATGCCAAGTATTTTCTTTTCTACACCTAGGTCTTTCATCTCAAATTCATCACTCAATTGTGCTTTCAGTTTTGCTATTTTCAACTTATCTTTTGCAGCAATCAATATATTATCAACATAGAGAAGCAAATAAATAGCTGAACCATTAACATTTTTTAAATAAACACAGCTATCATAATCAGACTGCTTAAAATCATGAGAGAGCATAAAAAGAGTCAAATCTTTTGTACCATTGCCTAGGAGATTGCTTCAAACCATAAATAGATTTCTTTCATCTACAAACAAGGTGTTCTTTTTCAGGAATAACAAAACCATCAGGTTGGTCCATATAAATGTCTTCTTCCAACTCCCCATGTAAGAATGCAGTTTTAATGTCTAATTGCTCAAGTTCATAATCATGCATAGCAACAATACTAAGTAAAGTGCAGTAGAGATATGATTCACAACTGGAGAAAAGATATCATTAAAGTCAATACCTAGAATCTGACTATAACCTTTAGCAACCAACCTTACTTTATACCTTGATGGTTCAGTAGGAGAAATATCTTCCTTTCTTTTGAAAATCCACTTGCAATGAACATGTTTCTTCTCCTTTGGCAATTTTTACTAGTTCCCAAGTGTCATTCTTTTGAAGTGACTCCATCTCATCATGCATAACGGTTATCCACTTATTACAATCAGTGAAATCAATAACCTCAGAGTGTGATGAAGGTTCTGCATCATCTTCAATTTCTTATGCTACACTCAAAGCATAAGCAACAATATTAGCTTCTTCAATCAACCTCTTGGGTGGATTAATCTCTCTCCTAAGTCTGTCAGCTGCAATGGACCATTGTGGTGGCTGCTCAACAATAGGAGGATTCTCAACAATAGGTGCATCATAAACAACAATATTTTCCTTATCTGATGTGTTATCTGAACAAACAAAATGGTCTAACTGAACACTTGAATTCTGCTTACTCTCAACAGAAACATTAGTAGACAATTTATCATGAAGCATAGCAGATTCATTAAAGATAACGTTTTTGCTAATCACAACCTTATTTGTTTCAGGATTCCACAACTTGTATCCTTTAACATCAGATTTATAACTAAGAAAGATGCACTTAACAGCTCTAGGCTCTAATTTTCTATTATCAACATGAGCATAAGCAATACAACCAAAAAATTTCAACTCTGAATAATTTACTAGGGAACCATACTATACCTCAATTGGAGTCTTCTTTTCAATTGCAATAGAGAGTGGCCGATTAATAAGATAGCAAGCAGTGGAAGTGGCTTCAGCCCAAAAATATCTATGCAAATCTGCATTAGACACATGAGTATTTATCTTACATATTTTGACATCACCTTGAGCAATAACACATCGAATAAAGTGATATCTCACATCAATGTGTTTTGTTCTCTAATGGAACATATGATCCTTTGTAAAGCATATAATACTCTGACTATCACAAAATATACTAGTGCAAGAATTATCTCCACAAAGCTCAGTGTACAAATCTCTCAACCAAATAGCTTCAGTGGTAGATAAGGCTATAATAACTTGCAAACTTACCTTCCAACTAATAGGACAACCGCCAATAGTGAAAACATAACCTGTGAGAGACCTCCTTTTGTCCAAATCGCCAGCATAATCAGAGTTAACATAACCAACAAGTTCATCCCTTAATTTCCAAACTGCAAACGAGCCTTGGAAGTGCCACGTAAATATCTGAAAATCCACTGAACTGTTTTCTAATACTCTTTTTCAGGATTAGCCATGTATCTACTAACAACACTCAGTGTATGAGATAAATCAGGACGAGAACAAACAAACCATGGCATATATAAGAGAACCAACCACACTGGAATATGGAACTCTAGACATGTACTCAATATCATAATCTGACTCAGAACATAAAACTAAAGATAATCTAAAATGCGAAGCTAATGGATACTCACTGGTTTTGCATCATGCATATTAAAACGACGAAGAATCTTCTCAATATAATCTTGTTAACTAAGGTATAACTTGCCAGATTTTCTCTTTAATAATCTCCATGCCAAGTATTTTCTTTTCTACACCTAGGTCTTTCATCTCAAATTCATCACTCAATTGTGCTTTCAGTTTTGCTATTTTCAACTTATCTTTTGCAGCAATCAATATATTATCAACATAGAGAAGCAAATAAATAGCTGAACCATTAACATTTTTTAAATAAACACAGCTATCATAATCAGACTGCTTAAAATCATGAGAGAGCATAAAAAGAGTCAAATCTTTTGTACCATTGCCTAGAGATTGCTTCAAACCATAAATAGATTTCTTTCATCTACAAACAAGGTGTTCTTTTTCAGAATAACAAAACCATCAGGTTGGTCCATATAAATGTCTTCTTCCAACTCCCCATGTAAGAATGCAGCTTTAATGTCTAATTGCTCAAGTTCATAATCATGCATAGCAACAATACTAAGTAAAGTGCAGTAGAGATATGATTCACAATCGGAGAAAAGATATCATTAAAGTCAATACCTAGAATCGACTATAACCTTTAGCAACCAACCTTACTTTATACCTTGATGGTTCAGTAGGAGAAATATCTTCCTTTCTTTTGAAAATCCACTTGCAATGAACATGTTTCTTCTCCGTTGGCAATTTTTACTAGTTCCCAAGTGACATTCTTTTGAAGTGACTCCATCTCATCATGCATAACAGTTATCCACTTATTACAATCAGTGAAATCAATAACCTCAGAGTGTGATGAAGGTTCTGCATCATCTTCAATTTCTTATGCTACACTCAAAGCATAAGCAACAATATTAGCTTCTTCAATCAACCTCTTGGGTGGATTAATCTCTCTCCTAAGTCTGTCAGCTGCAATGGACCATTGTGGTGGCTGCTCAACAATAGGAGGATTCTCAACAATAGGTGCATCATAAACAACAATATTTTCCTTATCTGATGTGTTATCTGAACAAACAAAATGGTCTAACTGAACACTTGAATTCTGCTTACTCTCAACAGAAACATTAGTAGAAAATTTATCATGAAGCATAGCAGATTCATTAAAGATAACGTTTTTGCTAATCACAACCTTATTTGTTTCAGGATTCCACAACTTGTATCCTTTAACATCAGATTTATAACTAAGAAAGATGCACTTAACAGCTCTAGGCTCTAATTTTCTATTATCAACATGAGCATAAGCAATACAACCAAAACAATTCAACTCTGAATAATTTGCTAGGGAACCAGACTATACCTCAATTGGAGTCTTCTTTTCAATTGCAATAGAGAGTGGCCAATTAATAAGATAGCAAGCAGTGGAAGTGGCTTCAGCCCAAAAATATCTATGCAAATCTGCATTAGACAACATGCAACGGGTTTTGGAAATGATGGTCATATTCATACGCTCAATTACACCATTTGTTGAGGGGTATGGGGAGCGGTGTAGTGCCTAACAATGCCTTCAGTCTTGCAATATGATTCAAATTCATTATAACATAATTCCATCCCATTATCTATGCGAAGTTTCTTTACCTTCTTTTCAGTTTGTCTTTCAACCATATTCTTCCACTTTTTAAATGCTGAAAATGCTTCTGATTTATATTTCAAGAAATAAGGCCACACTCTTCTAGAGTAATCATCAACAATTGTTAACATATAGCTATCAACTCCTAACGATGTCTTGGTAGATGGCCCTCATAAATCAGAATGCACATAATCCAAAATACCTTCCGTAGTATGAACTGAAGTATTGAATCTCACTCTCTTGTGTTTGTCAAACACACAATGCTCACAAAATTGCAGCTCGCCAATGCTATGTCCATCATGAAGTCTTCTCTGTTCAATTCTGCCAAACCAATTTCACTCATATGCCCAAGACGCATATGTCAAAGATTAGTAGCATCAGAATCAGATAATGAATTTGAAATTACAGCAACATTACCTAATATTGTAGTACCTTGCAGATGGTACAGATTGATAGTTTTAATATCAGCTTTTAGCACAACAAGAGAGCCTTTTGATACCTTTAAAACTCCACCTTCACCAGAATACGTGTACCCTTTAGCATCAAGAGTACTAAAAGAGATGGTGTTTCTTTTCAAATCTGGAATGTGCCTCATATCTGTCAAAGTTTTGACAATGCCATCAAACATCTTGATCTGAATTGAACCAATTCATGCAACTTTACAAGATGATTTATCACCCATCAACACAGTACCACCTTCAACAGGTTCATAGGTGGCAAACCTGTCCCTATTAGGACACATATGAAAAGTACGCAGTAATCAAAAATTCATTCATCATTGGTCTTAGCACATCCAGTGAAGGCAACAAGAGATATTTTACCCTCATCATCTAGTTTACCTTTTGTCCTATAATAGCCAGTTCTCTTTTCTTTATTATGCAGCTTCCAGCATTCAGACATGTCATACCCACTATTCTTGCAATATTTGCATGACTTGTACTTATTTCTTGATTTCGACCAGTTCTTGTAGCAGTTCGAACTTTTGCCTCGAGATCCATTGTTTGAGTTCTTCTCCTTTTTGCCTGCCACGAATAAACAAGCATTTTCCTTGCGAGCTTGAATTTTCAGAAGATACCATCTGTTTCATCTTTTCCTTAGCATGCAAAGCTTTATAAACTTCATTAAGCGTGAGAGTATCTCTACTATATAATATGATATCCCTAAAATTTAAAAAAGAACTAGGTAGGGAGCACAAAAGAATAAGACCCAAATCATCATCATCATAATTTACCTCCATTGACTCTAGGTCGGCAACAATCTCTATAAACACCGAAAGATGGTCAAGCACAGATCCTCCTTTTTGCAATTTGTGATAGTACAACTTTTGCTTGAGATGCATATTGCTGGTGAGATCCTTTGTCATGCAAATTTGTTCTAGTTTCAGCCATAATGCAGCAGATGTCTTTTGCTTCAAAATATCCTGTAAAATATCATTTGATAGATGAAGGTGAATCTGAGATAAAGTCTTACGGTCTTTACGCTTCTCATATGAGGTCCATGCGATAGGTTATTTCTCAAAACCTTTCAATGCATCATCCAAATCCATCTGTGCCAACACAACCCTCATCTTGACCTGCCACAGCGAAAATGTTGTGTCTCGACCCAGAAGTGGAAGATCATACTTCAAAATCGCCATGAGGAATAAACATAAAATTTGCTGGTACTGATCTGTGTAAACCTCGCAAAAAATCACGACCTCTTTGGTACACCTTCTGTGTACGCAAATGAAAGATCTTTGAATTTCCTGGTACGTTTCTCGTGTGAACACTTCACGTGAAGAATCCTTGAAGCTTGCTGTGAGATTTAATAGAAAACAATTCTTCTTGGCACTTGTGCTTGAGAATCAAATCACCGTAAATGTGGATGAAGCTTACTGTGTTGCCGGAGAATCTCTCTTGGTCGAATGTCTTTGTAATCTGTGCGTGTTGGTCTCGGCTGTTGGTGCGCACAAACCGCGGACCGAAGACTGCAGGCACTGCTTGGACCGGAGCGAGGCGAGGTGATGAACGACGTGCGCCGCTGCTTCTTTCTGCGCAGTGAACAGGATGCGAGACACAAAGGATGACGCCTCCTGTGCTGGACAGAACACGCCGACAGACCGCGGCGGCAAAGGCGATGCCTGAAGCTGACGCGAGACGGCGGTGGCGGAACCGATCTACTACTTTTTTTCGTATCTCTCTTCAAAATCATAATCTTCTGTGCTCTGATGCCACTTGTTAGAGAAATAAAGACAAAAAGAGACATGGATTTTTACGTGAAAAAACCCTTGCGAGGAAAAAAAATCACGGACGCCAACCGGCGATGATCACTATATGAGGTGTGTTTACAAATCGCAGGGATTACAATGAGGTATCAACTCTACTCGTGCGGTTTACAAGAGGTATATAAAAGAGTAAAGGATTTAGAGTCTAAGTAGAAAACTTTTTCGCTAATATGAAAACTAATTCGAACCCAACCATTCGAATCACGATACCAACAGCTGTTGTGTTGCCGTAGTGGGGAGCGTGGGCGTGGGTTGAATGCCCACGTGGTGCACTCCGGGGGCGGCAGCGCGACGGGCTGACGGGGACGTGTGCCCGAGCAGCGAGCGCCTGCTGCGATGTGTTGCCGTGGTTTTTTTAACGATGGAAACAGTAGGAACGAGTACCGACTCACGATCGAGTCTCTCTGGCTGCAGTCAGAACCCGGAGGTTGTCTGCTTCCCTCCTCCAGGCCCGGCCTTGGTATTTGCACCTTGGAGTCGCCCCCCGTGCTATACTGTGCTGCTGCCAAGCTTTCTCATTTAGTCCTCGTGTTTGCAAGAGAACACATTAGGGAGCACTCCTGTAATAGAATAGGATGTCATCGATCCAGTACGCAGATTCGACGCTGCAGAGTAGTTATAGTTCCTGTTCTCTTGTTCAAATGTGACCGAGCGTAAGCTTGGACAGACCGCAGCCGACCACCCGCGACAGGCACCCACACCGCGGCTTTGTTCTCGTCCGGGGACAGCTTAGACAAAACCAACCGCCGAGGTCCTAATTTGCTGCCCGTTTGGCGGCACAACGCTCGTCGATCGTGCCCGGTCGGCGAAAAAGTAGGAGTAACCGGCTCGACTGGAGCAGCAATGAGTCCGTCACAGCAAAACATCCTTAACCAAAAAAAAAAAAAAATCAACTTAAGCCAGTCCAGTCCAGTCCAGTCCAGTCCAGTAGTAACCGCCAAGGGGGAGGCGAGGGGACAACCGTGGCGGGGTCGGCCAGTCTCCGGCCGGGCAGCGCGAAATGGTGGGCTCAGGTGCCGGGAGCGCGCGCGCATGGTCCCCTGCATGGCCGCCTTGGCGCAGCGCGCCACGTACATCATCCGGTTGGGTCCCGCTGCCGCGCTGGGCCTTCACCGTTGTGTCCGTGACCTGGGCACCCCACGCGCGCGGCCATGCCCCCTTCTTCCCTCTCGAAACCCCACAAGCGTCGCGCATATGCGTGCCGCGTGCGCCCCTCATTTTACACGAGCTCTAGTTTCACGCGTTGTCTAGCGAGTAAACGGTGATTCTGTCAGTGCAGCGTGAGCTAGCAGCCCACCTCGTCGGTGAATCTATTTATACTTTCTACTGCCGAAACATGAACCAAACTGATCTTTTGTGATGGTTTTACGAGGATTAAATTTTTTATGTATTATTTTAATTATATAGTTAAAAGATTATATATCTCTATGGTCGTAAATTCTAAGACAGATGACCTCCGTGGTCTTAAGTATTGTATACCCTAAGGCCAATGACTCCGTGGTTGTAAGAGTCGTAACCCCTGAAGTTAACGACCTCTGTGGTCATAAGGTTCCAGAGGTTACTTATAGGTACCCTGGTCGGACGAGGTTATGTAGCTAGTCCCCGACCAGATAACTGCTTGTACAAACAAAGAACTGACATCTGAATTCAGCTCTCAGCATATCCCTTACCGTATGATGAATGGAGCATATATCATATTAGCTCCATACCATGCGACGCTTCATAATCCTAAGACACTAGTAACAAACTACCGTGCGGTTTAGTGGATCACAGACGTCAACCACCGAATGGTTGATGCTTCATCAACCATTATCTCGCTTTGACCAGTCGCGACGCTTCCAATAGCCGTCTTCTCTAGAAGTAACCGCCACCATTCAAAGGTATTTAAGGATAGAGCACGGAGGAACGGAGAGAGGAGATTGGATCATAACAATTAGCATTAGATTCATGTTCCAAGTCTGATTCAATAGCATAGCAAGCATTACGCTTAGTGTAATTCGGATTAGTCATCTGCCTTGTCAAGGGCACCCCCGCAAAGGATCCAGTTCATAGCAACAAAGAGCAGTCCCATCATCTCCCAAAAACTCCTTGCCATTTTCTTCTGTTTTATTTTGTAAGATCGGCGACTCGATCGTCGACAGCTGGCGCCGTCCGTGAGAAAGAAAGTATTGAGTTCTTGAAGTTTACTTTGCTCAAGCATTCCTCATCCACTCATTTTGCCTCATCATCGCTCATGTTAACATGGCAGGGACATGAGATGAGAAAAATTGGTTCGACCTGGTGGACTACTCCGACCTCGATATGGACGCATGCATCCGCGCCATGGAAGAAAATGGGATGTCATCATCCTCCTCCTCCACCGGCTCGCTAGTCGTAGATATTAGCAGAATCGACCGAATGGATGAAGATACACTGCCGCCATCAATGGCACTCCCAGAGGAACTGCTCGTTCCGACTAGTTCAGAATGTCCGAACGCTTCTACAAGTCCGGTCGACCTGACCGACAAATTTGGCAATAGAAGCCCAGCGCTGCAATCAGAGAGTCCATGTACTCTTGATATTGTCATGGGCGACCAGTATTCGCCAACGGCTCCTACGTATTCCGGAGGCCAACCGACATCTGGTAAGGGTGTCGCTGAAGTTATCACCGATCGTAGGTCAAGTGGGCATGGTGAAACTTAGCATACGATCGGCAATTTGCCGAATCAGGCTGAGTTCGCCACAAAGCCCACCAAAGATGGTAATCTCCGACCGCTCCCCATCATGGAGGCTTCTTACAAAAGTACTGTAAGGCTCTCCCTTAGCTAGACGGGAGTTCATCGGAAGATCACTGCTGGCACCACAAAGTTAACACAATCGGAGATACCAATCCGGATACCATGCACGATCCTCCATGTGTAAACTCGTCACCACTAACTAGTGGAAATGGAAAGGGTGCTCAAGCACAAACTACTGGAAGCAACCGAGCTGATCGGCGTGCATCAGTTAATTTACCTGCTCCTACACCACTACAAGTAAGGGCTCAGACAGGGCCCATCGGAAGGTCGAGGAAAAATTCACCTCATCGAACGCTCACTGCAAGCGGGAATCCTCCATGACCTTCGGTAACAATACAAAACCTGCAACGACCTAGGATATTCTGAATAATCCAGATCCTGCTTTAGTAGGAACTCCAGGTAATGCTCAGCTTGCAGGTCAGGTGTCGGATATTCTCCAACAAACCATGCGGCGTACGAAAATGTACCAGGAGCAATGAAATTCATAGAGTCACACGATGACTTCATCCCATCGCTCCTCTCTCAGTAGGGGACAACATGGTCGAGCGGATGACTGATCAACACCAAGACACCATCGTAGGTTTCGAACAAAAAATCATGAGGGAAGACGAAACTTCACAAGCGACTCCTCCTCATCATCAAGAGGAACGACCACTTAATTCAGGCAATCTCAGGCATCGTCAAAACCAAGCTGGTGGTCAAAGACGTTATCATAACGTCCACGACCGATTTGGGACACCGGATCCTAGGTATCCAACTATGAGGAACCGACCCCCAACAGATTACAATCTGACTCCTTTTTAGAGAAGGTATCATGATTCCATTATAGGCTACCGAGCATTTTCGGCAGGTCTCCAAGCTATTCGTGGGCTAGACAGGTTCCGATCAACCAATATAGAAAAAATCAATGGGACCCAGAACCCATTAGAATTTCTTTAAATTTATACTACCGCCATCAAGGCTGCTGGTGGTAATGACAACGTGATGGCAAATTACTTGCCTACGGTCCTTGAAGGGTTTGCCCGCTCGTGGTTGCTTAACCTACCAGTCGGATCTATATATACTTGGGAGTAGCTCTACGATACTCTGATTGCCAACTTTCAGGGGACATATGACCGTCCCGAGAAGGAGGATGATCTTCACCAGATGAAGTAGAAAACCAACAAAACTCTTCAATAATATATCAAGAGATTCAGTCAGGTTCGAAACTCTATACAAGAGATTGCAGAATCTTCTGTTATTCAGGCTTTTAAAGCAGGGCTAAGGAATCACCGGTTTACAGAGGATATTGCAATAAATCCTCCACGGACGACTGTCGAACTTTTCGACATGGCAGACAAGTATGAGACCGCTAGTGAAGCGGTCGAATGGTGCGATGTTATTGATTGAAAGGACAAAAATCCCCAGTGAGGCATGGAGAAGCAAGAGAAAAAAAAAAGCAAGAAGTCTCTCAAGAATAAAAAGAATCGTAAGCTCGATAACAAGGAAGTCCTTGCGATTTCTGAAAAATTACCAAGGGCAAAAGAGACTTCACTGGTTGAAACAAGGCTAAGGCTCTGACCAGCGATTACAAGAAAAGGAAGAAGTGGTGTCCACGTCACCAGGCAGCAGGGCATGATTTGTGCACCTACTGAGCTTGGCAAAAGAAACTAGAGGATTACTACTCAGGTAAAGGCATGTTCCCCTCCATAACAGAACTCAGAGAACCAAGCTCCAATAAGGACAAAGATGGCGACGAAGAGATGGAGTACCAGGAGCCGCAGCCGACAGTCGATATGATTTTTGGTGGATCCTCCTCGTACGAGTCCAGACGTCATCTGAAGGCCGTGGAACAGGAGGTGAACATTGCCGAGTCTCTGATCACCGTCCAGCCGTCCATGTGGTCGAAAATTGTAATCTCCTTCAGCAAAGAGGACTGTCCCATCCCGTCGACTCGACCAGGTAGGTTTTCTATCATAGTAGAACCTACTATTAACAATTGTAAAGTTAATTGAGTCTTAATCATATCACTGTCTAAGGTAAAACTCGTGAAGTATGCCTTCCATGGTATAGTTCCCGGTTCTACCGCCAAACCGATAGGACAGCTGTCCCTACCGGTTACGTTCGGAAGACCCAACAACTTCCGAACAGAAAAGGTCCATTTGATGTGGTAGATTTTGAAACCGCATACAATGGAATACTCGGTCGTCTGGCTTTAGCAAAGTTTCTGATAGCCACGCACTACAGTTATCATAGTTTAAAAATGCCAGAACCGAAGGGAATTATCACGGTTCGAGGAGATCGAAAAATAGCTTATCCATGTGATAAAAATACTTAGAACTGGTCGATGAGCTTTCAACCAGAGAAACTAATCCGCCTACCACGTACGTCAAACACTCGAGACCAAAGATAGCCACAAAGCCTTCCAACCAGACCAAGGAGGTACCACTCGGTAAAGGTGCTCCTCTGGAAAGCTTCAACACATTGTTTGGCTCAAGAAACGGTAATACGTCTGCCCAAAAGGTACTTCTCGGGGCAGGACTCGACCCAAAATAGGAAGAGTCGCTCGTCTCCTTCCTCCGAGCAAACCAGGATGTATTCACCTAGCAAGCGTCCGACATACCCAGAGTCCACACGGAGGTGATCGAGCACAGGCTAGCTCTCCAGCCTGACAAAAAACTTGGTCAAACAGAAGCTAAGACATTTCGCATCCGATCGGAAGGAGACAATCCAGTCAGAGATCGACAAGCTCCTCAAGGCTGGATTCATTCATGAAGTTGACCACCCAGAGTGGCTCGCTAGCCCTGTAATAGTTAGGAAAAGCAATGGAAAATAGCGAATGTGTATTGACTTCACATGTCTTAATAAAGCTCGTCCGAAGGATGACTTTCCCTTTCCACGCATTGATCAACTTGTAGACTCTACTTCCGTGTGTGAGTTGTTAAGTTTTTTAGATGCGTACTCAGGGTACCACCAGAATATTATGAGTAAAGATGACGAAGAGAAAACTTTCTTCATCACTCCATATGCACTGCTATGTTAAGATGCAATTTGGCCTAAAAATGGTGGAGCAACTTTCCAAATATTGATGCAAAAACCTTTAATCCTCAGATAAGTCAAAAATTAAAAGCTTACATTGATGACTTGGTTGTTAAAAGCATCGATGCTAGTGACCATATTTTCGACCTGCACGAGAATTCCAATAACTTAAGAAGGCATAACCTTTAATTAAATTCAGAGAAGTGTGTGTTTGGAGTTTTTTTTGGGAAAACTTCTTGAATTCCTAGTTTCGGCTAGAGGTATTGAAACAAATCCAGCAAAAATATCAACCATCGACTAGATACGCCCTCCGACCACAAAGAAAGAAGTCCAAAAACTAACCAGGTGTATGGCAGCGTTAAGTCGTTTCATATCACGGTTAGGTGAGAAAGGATTACCTGTCTTCAAACTTCTTTAAAAATATGGAAGTTTCGAGTAGACTAAGGAAGCAGATAATGCCTTTGAAAAAATTAAGAAGTACCTTACGAGTACCTCGATCTTAGTTTCTCCAAGATCGGGAGAAATATTACTGATTTACGTGGTTGTAACGCCGCAAACAATCAGTGATGTACTGGTTGTAGAACGCGATAACGTCCAACGACCAGTGTATTACGTAAGCGAAGTCTTACATGGACCAAAAGAAAGATACCCTTTGGTATAAAAGTTGCTCTATGGTCTCCTTATGGCTTCAATGAAACTAAGGCATTACTTTAAATTCTACAAAGTGGTTGTACCAACCGGATATCCCCTTGGTCATGTTCTCGAAAATAGGGAATCACCAGGACGAATAACCAAAATAGGCGGTCGATCTTGGGGCATTCAACCTCCATTTCATCTCACGAACAACAATTAAGTCCCAGGCAATAGCAGAATTCATTGCTGAATGGACAAACCCTGAACCCACCCAAGGGCCCGAGTACGAACACCATGACGAGTGGACAATGTACTTTGACAGTCCTTGATGCTCAAAGGCTCGGGGCTGGAGTCATCCTAATCTCCCCTACTAGAGAACATATCAAATACGCCATTCAACTAAACTTTCCTGCAAAAAACAATGTGAAAGAATATGAAGGTTTACTAGTAGGACTCCGAGCAGCCAGAGCGCTTGGGATTCGTAAATTACTAGTGAAGGTGATTCTCAACAAGTAGCGAATCAAGTCGGGAAAGAGTATCAATGTTCAAGTACCATGATGTCATCTTATCTGGCGAATGTACGAAAACCCAAAAAGCACTTCTTCGGTTTCTAGATCCAACATATTCCTAGAAATGAAAACTTTCAGGCAGATCAATTGGCACGGATGGCCTCCACAAGGCCACCTGTCCTGCCCGGAGTTTTTCTCGAGCAACTCGATTCACCCTCGATGGTTGAGCATTCCGAGGATATAGATGTTCCAATAGAAGTCGTACAAATCGATCCTGCGAACATGGATGCTCCACAAGAGGTCGTCACGCACGACCTCGGTAGAGATTGGATGACGTTGATCTATAATTATTTTCAGCATGACATTATTCCTAAAGATGATGTGGAGGCTAATCGTATTGCTCGAAAAGTCAAATCATACACTCTGATCGATCGTACCTTGTATAAACGAGGATCTCACAGAGTGTTGATGAGATACATATCTCAAACGGATGGCATTACGTTGCTATCCGACATTTATAGAGGAGTCCATGGAGCACATCATTCCTATATAACACTGGTCGGTAAAGCCTTCAGGCAAGGATGCTACTGCCAATTGCCCTTCATGACGCAAAGGAGCTCGTGACGAAATGCGTACAATGTTAATTTCACAGTCGACAAGTACATCAGCCGGCACAAGCTTTGCAAACAATACCTCTTTCTTGGCCTTTTTAACCTGGGGACTAAACATTCTGGGACATTTCCCAACAGCACCCAGAGGCTTCGAATTCCTTTTCGTCATGATTGATATGTTTACAACTGAGGCTGCTAAGAGGTTTCTCACCAAAAATATGATCACACGATTTGGTGTACCTAGTTGTATAATCGCATATAACGGTGCGCAGTTCTCTAGCAGAAAATTTTAGAAATTATGCAAAAATCTAGGTATCAAGATACATTTTGCTTCTGTTGCTCACCTGCAGAGCAATAGAGCAGTCGAAAGAGCCAATGGGATCATAATGCAAGGGGTGAAATGCCGAGTGTTCGACCAGTTAACACAACGGTCAGGAGCTTGGGTTCAAGAATTTCATTCTGTATTATGGGCCGTTCGAACCACGACCAATCGTGCGACCAATGAAACACCATTTTTTCTCGTTTACGGTGCTGAAACCATACTTCCTCCGGAACTTAAAGTGGGCTCCGCTCGAACTGATGGTTACAAAAAAACAATCAAGAAGAACGACGACTCAATTATATCAATGTTCTTGAGGAATGACGAAACCAAGCCCTAATACGATCGATAGTTTACCAACAAGCCATGCGAAGGTATCAAAGTCATAAGGTACAGCCTCGCAGCCTAGCTGTAGGTGATCTGGTTCTTAGAAAAATTTAGAGCTAGGCTAATCGCAACAAACTTTCTCCCAAATGGAATGGCCCATACACTGTGGTCGAAGTCACCAGACCTGGTTCGGTATGACTAGCTATGTCAGACGGGCGTGTTTCGTTAAACTCCTGGAATATTGATCAATTGTGTATGTTCCTTGTATAATTTAACTTTCACATTTTGTCATATTTCAATAAAGTTTATCATTTCTTTATTTTCTTCGATGGGTGATATTGTTTATATGTTTATTCCCAAACTCTGGTTGCCTACTATTATTGTTTACAATGATCGGAGAAGACCAACTTCTCTCCGATATCCTTTAAAAGGATCTCTGTTACTCTCTGGCTCCGACATCTAAGTCAAATGCCACAAGGGTCCTAGTCGTGACCATTACGTCAATGGTTATCACACGCAACCACACTCTTTTCTTAAAGAAACATGCGAGTACAAAGAGCTCAACACAAACAACTACATATAGTGCTTTACATGCTTAAGATTTAGAAGACTACATTTGTTCACTTCAACATTATGTTCTAGTCTTGTTTGGCTACTGGTCAAGACATGGAAAGCCTCCTAGTCGAAGTCTCTCCTCTCCACACGTTGTCCTACCCACTAGAAGGAGCTTCCTAGCGACAATTCTTTTCCTATGATCTTCGATGTCAGTCGGACTTGAGCATGAGCACGTTTTGCGGAGTGTTTCTCATGTCTTTAGTTCTTAGCAATCATTACGATCAGTTTGGATACTACATATAAATAGGATCACTTATCTTTTATTGTATAGATCCTTGCATATTTTCTTTTTCACCAAGACAAGTCTTATCTTCCGACCATGTAACCTATCATTTGGTGTTTCGATTATGGATAACAGATCTACAACTAGTTGAACTCACATATTGGTTCCGACCACAGTTGATTTTCTAGTATTAATACGATCAGTTTTTATCATATAATCAGCACATACTATCAATAGTGATCGTGACTTTTACTCTTGTTCTTGGCTTACTGTTTCTTTAGTAAAGATCTTCTACTATATAAGCAGTCGGGGGCTAGGAAATATGTGAGTGCTTCATAAGTTAAAAGGATAAACAAAAGACTTTATTGATGAAAGAAATGTGAGTTTTTATATTCATACTTCTTATATTACAATAACCTACTCCTTAGAATCAACAGACTAATCTCTGCGTGTCGGAGATCCGACCTCCATTTCTTCTTCAACCTTATTTCCGAGAAGTGTCATTTCCTTGAAAAGTTTGGTTGCATCGTTTCCCGAGCAATTGAAGTCTTCCTCAACAGCTTGGACATTTATGGTGGGGTCAAAGGCCTTCAGCTTTGCCAAAGCAAAACTGACTCCATTTTTAATAGCTTCAAATAATGTCTGTGCATGATTCTCCTGAGTAGTTTTGAGCAAGCTTCTAAGATCTTTGAGTCGTTGGCCAAGGAAGTTGATCTGGGCAGTTGAGTTTCCGATCCCATGTCGAAGAGCATCTTGTTGAAGGCCTTGACCTTCTCTTCAAGATTATGCCCAAAAGCTGCCTCCTTATCACGTTCAAAGTCAAGATTTTTTTCTGCTCTCTTTAATACTTGAGTTTGCTCTGCACGAGTAGTCCAAAGAATAAATACATATAATTAAAGATAGTACACTGGTCGAGTCTACAACCGGTTACCTTCAGCTTTCTTCTCGATAGCCTCAAGGACTTCCTTGTGTCTGGTTGTCAAATATTTAATTGACCGGTCCTTGTTTTAGAATTCCTCTTTAAGCTTGGCTATTATGGTCTCTTTTGCTATAATCTCTTTTTTAAGCTTCTCCGAATCAGTCAAGTATGATAAAGAGAGAAGTTAATCAACAAAGAAGGAGCAAAATGGTAAAGAAGGAGAGTCGAATACATGAAAAGGTGCTTACTTCTAATTCAAAGTTCTTTTGCTCCAAGTCTTTTATTCGCTGGGACAGTCCTCCGACCACATCGAAATTCTCCACCAAATACTACAAAAATAGCATACTCTTTAATTTTTTGACAAAGTTTAAAGTGAAAGGCTATTAAAGGTGGTCGTGGAAGCTTACCGGATTGCCATGTTATTATATTCAACAAAAAAAGAGTCCAGACTCATCTTTGAGTGACGATCTGATATTCTTCCCCAAGCCCTCGAAAAAGACAAGGGAAAGTAGCAGGAAGAGGAGACTTTCCAGCAGAGGTCGGAACCTGCTGGAATTCCTCATATACCACCACCTCCATAGGTGGGGTTGGAGCTGCCACGGGTTTCGGAACAGGCACCGGCTCTGTCACCTGCTTGGGGGCTGGCTCGGCCTCTTTCTCCTTAGGAGCCTTCTCCTGAGGGATGCTCTGGTCGAAAGCGACCGAAACACCAGAGGATCTATAAGCAAAGAAGAAAAGAAGATCAAGACTCTAGAAACACTAAAGGTAAGTATTTACATAATTTTATTTTTCATGTATACATAACTTGTTTTCTTAGTCTTGAACCTGAAGCGCGCTGAAGCAAAATCTGACACGCTCGCTTTTCTTTTCTTTACAACCGACTTCACCGATTCCAAATCGGTAGGGTTGGTTAGACCCCTCACATCCACCGACAAGAGGTCAGAAGCAATATCCTCGACCAGCTGGTCGAGAATAAGATCCCTGACCATAGGGTCGGATTGTGCGGTCTCGTCGACCTCCACAGCGGTTGCTTCAATAGCAACTGACGGGTCGTAGTGGACAAATTGTGTGGTCCATTCGTTTTATCTAATTGTTCAAATTAGTTTGAATTTAGTTATACTACACCTGACAGTATAAGTAGGAAAATCTCGATGGATTAGAATTATAATTGTCTATTTGGAATCGCTTGAGACAAGAGTAATATTTTCAACTCTGGTTGGAAAAGAGTATAATGCCCTCATAAAAAAATATAAATACACATAAATTTTTTATCATGTTCTTAACAAATAAATTATCAAATTTATTTTATACTATCATCATATACTACTAATAGAATGTACTATAAAATTTCTAATTCTATTTTGTTGTTGTTGAAAGCATTGGTGATGGATTTTGTTGGTCGTGCACAAGGTGACGGGCAGCGCGTAGAAAAGGGGATCACTAGCGTGGAGTTTTTTTTGTTGCCTAAACGACATTGTTTCGAGGTGTAATTGCAATAGTGGCTCTCCTTGTGCAACATTTGCAAATTTGGTATCTCGTGTGCATGGCCACCGTGCGGACGAGCAGCACGAGCCGACACATGCGCAATGTCGTATGGCCATCGTGCAACATTGCCCCGTGTCGGCTCGTGAGTCTCGCCTACACAGTGGCGGTGTGAACGAGGCTCATCCACACGTGCGGTATTGCGAACATGTCGAACATGAGGCTCATCTGCAAGGTGGTCGTGTGGACGAGGTGTCAAATTTGTAAATGTCACGCGAGGAGCGCCACTCATTACAGTTCGAAACAGTGCCATTTAGACTAAAAAATCAGCATAAGATCTGTGTATACTGTTCGAGTACTGACATCCCCATCTCGAATTTGGAGTGCGGTGAAGTAATGTCCCCATTTTTAGGGCCGTCAAACTCTTCATAACCGCCTAGGATGTGCAATTGTTAAGTAGTAGCATCTCAAGCAAGCTTTCAATTATTACAAAAACTAAACTTTTATTACATAAGATTAAGGCTTAACAGCCAGTTTTAACACTAATACGGGCTTCCAAGCCAACGTTAATATATTACAAGACAAGAGAACTTCAAATCACATGCACGCTTGAGCACGGATGAGACCTAATAATAGTAATCATTGCCATCTGGTGGTCTACAAAAATCCTGCTCATTGAGATCCTTGGCATTTTCCCATGTTTCCTCCGTAGATGGTTTGCAGACTTTGCAAGAATGAGTACTACTACCGTACTCAACTAGCCACATGAAAATCCAAATTAATTACATGCTAGGATTATCAAAAGAATGGTACAGTTTTACCATACCAGGCATATGTGGATGCATTTTATATTTAAAGAAGTTTGTCTTTACAATAGTAAAACAATAATAAATAATAACACCAGTGGTTTCTCAACAATTGCAAATACAAACTTAATATCTCAAAATCTCTACTTATGTCTCATGTATTGGAATCACCCATGAACACAGCTTCATTAACCAGAAGCACGACGTATTCAAATACCATTTGTTATACTCTTCAGGGTTGCCCAACTTTACTCATAAGATACCTCATGCTCATACTGCCAGGCCATAACCACGTAACACGTTAGCGTGCGACTGAGCTGAGATAACAAAGCCTTTTCACTGCTCAACCCTTTTAGTCTCTACCCGGTAGGTCTTAATCCATATAGCCCTCGGGACACCACCGGCCAACAGTGGAATGCGTACTCCGAGGCTCATGGGTCCATACCGTTGTGTAGATCAGAGTGTGTCCCTTCAGGCCCACTCCTGTCCCACCCCAATTCCTTCTGCTCTATAACACAAGAGCAGTTAACAACCTGTACATATACAATTGGAAGAGAAGTGTACTAACCCAGTGAGTAATGACCACACCTCTAGTTAAACGGTTTTCTGTGTCTGTTACTTTAGCACAAGGTTCTTGTCCTTACTTGTCTCTAGTGAGAAAATGGATCAACACCAACTTGTGGCTGTCCACCTACTTGATCTCACCTTTGAGTCACTTTTAACACAATTCTATTGGGTTCTCCAACTTCCTGATCTCAACCCTCAACTCTCCACTAAAACCATTGGCAAATAGCCAAGACTGCTTTTTAAGATTAAAAAACACATTTGTGTGACAAAGCTAAATATATAGCTGTGGATTTCATGGGGATATGTTCCAGATCTTAGGATGATGTGACAATTGGCAATGGCATTTACGGTTTGTCGTTTCACGTGTTTTCGACAAAGTTACTGAGCTTCATCGATGGGGCGGTCCGATCGGTCCCAAATCGGTCGGACCGCCATGTGGGGATTGGACCGGCGGTGACCAAAGTGGTCAAAACGAGCTGGGCCAAAAATAGGTGTTGTAGGCAAGTGAGGGGATCCCAATGCACTTGGCCTCATGATTTTTGGAGTCTCCAGTAAAAAGTTCTATTGGTTTAAAGTTTCCAGAAGGTTTCGGAATTTGAGGGCTTGAATTTCGGCTAAGTCCCAAAGGCGGTCCGACGGCTCATGTGGAGCGGTCCGACCGCCAAGGAGCGGTCCGACCGCTCACCCGGAGCGGTCGAGACCGTAATAACTTGAACGCCGCCAACTTCGTGGCGATGTTGTTTTGTTAGGTCAAAGTCATTGGTTTCATGGCATATGATTTGCATGATGCATGTTTTGACTAACATGGGTCAAGTTGTGAAGAACTTGTTCCCGAATACATGTTTGCTTGTCTATGGTTGTGCAGGTTGCTTGGTGGTCAACGACGGTCAACGGCGAGGAGGATCGGGACTAGACTTGGAGAGTTGAGGTCCAGAACGATCGACGATGCCGGGTGAGGTCAACGACTCAAGCGTGACACAAGATGGACAATGGTGACCTATTGGCAAATCTATGGTGCATGGTGAAGCGGTTTAGGTCAAAAGGTTAAAGACGGCGCTTTGCGAAGCGTGCGTGTGTGACCCGTTTGTTAGTGGGCCTTAACGGGAGCCCAATTGAGTCAAACCCTAGGAGTTCTAGGCCTCCACTATAAATAGGAGGAGGTGGTGGCTGCACCTTTTCCTCTCGCCTTTTTATGTTTCAAAACCCTAATTGTCTTTAGGGGAGTTGAGGTGGAGGCTAGGGTTCTTGATGGTTTGTGGTGAATTTCGTGATCTTTGATTGTCCACTGATCCATGATGGTATGGATGTAATCCAGCATCAATCACGAAATCAATCTATGCAAGGTTTGCTTGAGATAAGTCTCCTTTCGTTCTTGCTTTCAATTTTGTGATTTTAGGGCTTTCTTTGATCCGCGAGTTTGTGATTGATTCTTTCACGTGAATTAACTTGCTGTGATATGTGTGAATCTATCTAGCATCATCTTGATCATCAATCTCTCACGAACAAGCTTTAGGATCAAGTTTTCGTTCTTGCCCGCTTTAGACCTTCATTAATCAATTGGCAATTGCTCAAGATCGTTCCAAGAATTGTCCTAATATTCAATTGGAATAGGTCCTCAATAGCATATAGAAGGTGTGTGCAAAGTTTCATAAAGATTGGAGTTGAGAATCAAAAGTTTCACCTAATTGCAACTTCGTCATCGGGCTGATTTTACTGTTGCAGATCGGTTACGAAGTCGGCCGGTCGACCGCCATCATCACCGGTCAGACCGATTCAGGAGCGGTCCGACCGCCAGCACAACGCCGGTCAGACCGCCCGGCAATCGGTCCGACCGGTTAGGTCCAGCTGTCAGACCGCCCGTGCTGTGAGTTTGCAATATTAGTTGTTTTTGTTATTTTGCTTAGGGATTTAATTGGATTCAATACTAGTCTTCCATTGATCGGTTTATTGATCTTCATAGCTTCATCATAGCTATTGGAGTGAAATTGTGTTGAATTCATTATTTGGGAAAAGTGAGCATGCTCCTATTCACCCCCTCTAGTCGCCTTTACGGTCCAACAAGTGGTATCGAGCCCTGCTTAGTTCAATCTTGATCTTAACCGGTCACCGAACTTTGGCGATGGATAAGTTTTCTACTAAACCGCATATCTTCGATGGGCACGACTATGCCTATTGGAAGAATCGTATGCGTCTTTCTTGAGAGCGAGGACAAGCTATTTGGGATGTTGTTAGAGCCCCACTGTTATTCCTGTAATTGCTACACCGCTACGCAATTCTTTTGGCTAACAACAATAAGGCTAAAAATCTTTTATATGGTGCACTTGGTAGACAAGAATATGATAGAATTTGTAATCTTTCAATCACATGAAATTTGGAACACTCTTGAAACATATCATGAGGGTTCGTCCCAAATCAAAAAGGTGCGCCAAACAGTTTACAAGCGTGAATACAATAAATTCGAGATGCGTCTTGGAGAGAGCATCGATGACATTTTCAGTCGCTTTAATAAAGTAATTAATCAAATGAAAGCTGTTGATATTGAATATTCTCAATCTGAAAATGCCACCCATCTCTTGGCTGCAATCAACACCAAGGAGTGGGAGATGAAGGCTACTGCTATAGAGGAAAATGTTGATCTTTCAAGTCTTACTTTAGAATTGCTTTATAGTAAACTCAAGACTCATGAAATTAAAAGAGTTGATCATCCCAAGAAAGATAATTTAGCTTTGGTAGCAGATCCTCTCAAAAAGGCTTTTGATGACTCTTTTGAATCTTCTTCTGGATTTTCATTTGCTTGTTTATTTGCTATTCATGAAGAGGAGCTTGAAAGTATTCCTGAAACAGAGTTAGCTCTTCTAGCTAAAAAATTCACACGGGCCTATAATAATGTGAGAAACAAAAAGAGAGGTGGTCCGGTGACATGCTATGAATGTGGTGAGCTCAATCATATCCGGGCAAATTGCCCCAAGCTGAAAGGTAAGAGCAATCATAAGGAAGGAAAGCCAGCTTGGAAGAAGCCTCCTTTCAACAAATCAAGGTATGAGGCTAATAAGCTTGTGAAGGCTGCTCACCGGGTCCTTGCCGCTTTTGAGAATCAATCCTTGAGCGATGTGGATACCGGGAGTGAGGATGACAAGGAGGAGGAGATCCCTCAAGGCAAAAAGAAAGGGAAGGCCAAAGACTTCACTGGCATGTGCTTCATGGCTGACACGGACGACATTGATGATAATGAGGTATCTTTTTCTTATGATGAGCTTTCTGCTAAATATGATTCTATAGTTGAGCAATTGCTTAGTCAAGATGAAGCACTAGAATTTGTCATGACAAAAATAAGAAATTAGAGTCAAAAATTAGCAAACCGAAAGTAGAGCTTAAAAATGCTAAGACTCTTGAACTCGATGAATGTTTATCTTGTCATGCTATGCATTGAAATTACCAAGTTACAATCTGCTCATAATATTTCTGTACAACAACTTGAGAATGCTAGATCTGAACTAAATGAAATTAAAAGTGCTCCTTGTGAAAATGTTTAGAATCTAGTAAATTGATTGCTTTTGATGTATTTGATTCTAGCCCTTGCACTTCATGTTTAGAAAAGAACGTGAAATCAAAGATATCTTAGAAGTCGCTAGAGTCAAATATGCTAAGCTTAAGGACAATATTGAAAATACTACTTGTGCTTCTTGTTCCGCTCTTAAGCTTGAAATTGCTTTATATAAGGAGAAATCTATGGATAAAACTTGTGATGCATGTGTTAACTTGAGAAAAGAGAATGCTTACCTTCATGATACATTAGAGAAATTTTCTAAAGGTAAGAAACAATTAAACATGATTCTTGACAAGTCTAAAACTCCTTATAAGAAGCAAGGTTTAGGATTCAATTCTTTTCAAGACAATTCAAACCCAAAAGTCATTCAAGTCTTGGAAAAAGGTTTAATTGAATTCAAAACCCAACCTGCAAAAATATCTTTTAAATCTGCAGGTTTTGCCCAACCTTGTTTTAATTCAAATGGTGCTTCTTCTAGTGGTACCAAGTACCATTGCACTTATTGCAAGAAAGGTGGGCATTTGATTGAATTTTGTTGGCGTAGGTTGAAAAATGATAGAAAAATTTTTGATAGAATTTCATTCATGCAACCTAGAGCTTCTATGAGACATGGTGACACTGAAAAGATTAAACCTGGATTATGATTTTTCTCTCATGCAAATCGTTATGTTTCTAAATATCCTAATTCTAATGTTTATCGATCAAGGCGGTCGGATCATTGAGGTGATCACCGGCCGATCGACCGCCAAAGACAACGCCACGACCATCCATGGACAGTTTAAGTCTTATGTTAATTTAAACATTGCTCATAACCGAATGTTAGATGAAATCAAGGATAGTACTTGTGGTTTGTATACTCCTTGCAGACGTGTGTCTCAGTACTGGATTCCTAAATCTTGTTTATCTAACCCCAGTATTGAGACACATCGTTCTTTTGTTCCTTGATTTTCAGGATTACCGTGGAAAGGGGAAGAACACATGGTTCGTCGACTCCGGGTGTTCACGCCACATGACCGGAAACTCAAAATGGTTCACCTCTTTCACGCGGGCAACAGGTGATGACTTCATCACCTTTGGAGATGATACACAAGGGCGAATTGAAGGAACATGATCAATTAAAGTAAACAACAAATTCATTCTAAAGGATGTCGCTCTTGTGGACAAGCTTAGGTATAATCTCCTTTCTGTTTCTCAGCTTCTTGATGATGGCTATGAGACTGTTTTTAAGAAAAATGCTTGTCGTGTGCTTGATTCTATTGGTGAGCTTGTGTTTGGAATCTCTAGAGTTGGTAGAATTTTTGGGCCGATTTTTCGAATCTCTTCTTTGGATCTCTTAAATGTTTGCTTACATCTTCTTCTAATTTCTGGCTTTGGCATCGACGTTTGGGGCACATTGTTTTAATCATCTGACACGAGTTAGCAACCTTGATCTCATGAGAGGTTTGCCCAAACTCAAAGCTGTCAAGGATGTTGTATGTCGCCACATAGGCATGGCAAACAAGTTGCCGCCTCACACCCTTCTCGTGACTATGGTTATGGTAGCGGACCGGACGGTTGCTTCATATGGATACTTGTTGGTCCCGCTAGAGTCCGTCGATCGGTGGAAAATGGTATATTCTTGTCATAGCCGATGATCTTTCTAGATATACTTGGGTGTTCTTTCTTACTTCAAAAGATGAAGCTTTTGGTTATTTTCATGACCTTGTTCTTCGTTTGGCTTCTGAGCTTCCTGGTGCTTTGAGAGCAATTCGCAGTAATAATGGCACGGAGTTCAAAAATGCTTCTTTTGCTTCTTTTTGTCTTGGCGTGGTATTGAGCATCGTTCTCCTCTCCACACGTCCCTCAACAAAATGGCGTGGTGGAAAGGAAGAATAGGATCTTGGTCGAAATGGCTAGGACGATGCTAGATGAGTATAGCACACCGAGGAGATTTTGGGCCGAAGCTATTGCTACTGCTTGCCATATTGCAAATCGTGTCTTTTTGAGACCTTCTTTAGGCAAGACTCCTTATGAGCTTCGTTTTGGTAGAAAACCATCTGTTTCGCATTTTCGAGTTTTTGGATCAAAATGTTTTATTCTTAAGACAGGCAATTTAGATAAATTTGAATCAAGAACTTTTGATGGGATATTTCTTGGTTATCCTGCTCATTCGAGGGGTTTTCGGGTTTTTCATCCTGAGACTAACATTATTCAGAGACTTGTAATGTCACTTTTGATGAGACTAGCTCGAGCTAGATCTATTGCTCTGAGATGATTTACAGTGAGAGAGCATTTTTGTGGAGGAAGATGAGGACGGCTAATATCATTCCTTCATCTGCCGCTCTTCAAGCGCCCATATCGATACAAGAACACCTCTACGCCTACTTCACCTTCGCTTGAGGCTCTGCTGATCTTCATCATCGCATGACTGCGGAGGTCGAAGAAACGCAGATCTCACCCGGCGCTCCACTTCGCATTCAGAGACAGCATCCTCCGGAACAGATAATAGGTAATCTACATGAGCGAGTCACTCGCTCCAGGTATAATGATCCAAATCTCTACTCTCATTTGGCTTTTGTTGCTTCTTTTGAACCCCGCGATATATCACATGATTTATCTGATTCTAGCTGGGTAAATGCCATGCATGAGGAGTTAGAAAATTTTGAAAGAAACAAAGTTTGGAACCTAGTAGAACCCCCTAGTGGTCATAATGTTATAGGAACCCGTTGGGTGTTTAAGAATAAACAAGGTGAGGATGGTTCTGTGGTTAGAAACAAGGCCAGATTGGTAGCTCAGGGTTTCAGCCAAGTTGAGGGGTTAGATTTTGATGAGATATTTGCTCCTGTTGCTAGACTAGAAGCCATTCGCATTCTACTTGCATTTGCTGCATCAAAAGGTTTTAAATTATTTCAGATGGATGTTAAAAGTGCCTTTTTAAATGGTTTCATAGATGAGGAAGTGTATGTTAAGCAACTCCTTGGTTTTGAGGATCCTAAATATCCAAATCGTGTTTTCAAGCTATCTAAAGCATTGTATGGTCTTAAACAAGCCCCTAGAGCCTGGTATGATAGACTTCAGACCTTCTTGCTTAAAAATAATTTTGAAATGGGTAAAGTGGATAAAACTCTATTCATTCTTAGACGTGACAATGACTTCTTGCTTGCTCAAATTTATGTGGATGATATTATCTTTGGTGATTCCTCTAATGCTCTTGTTTCCAGCTTTTCTGACACTATGTCCAGGGAATTTGAGATGAGTATGATGGGAGAGCTTAATTACTTTTTGGGACTTCAAATCAAGCAATGCAAGGAAGGAACTTTCATCCATCAGACGAAGTACACTAAAGATCTACTCAAACGCTTCAACATGGGTGACTGCAAGCCAATTTCCACTCCCATGGCAACCGATTTTTTGGATCCGGATGAGGAAGGAGAAGTCGTGGATCAACGCGAGTACCGCAAAGATGATCGGCTCCTTCATTTGACGGCCTCGAGACCGGACATTCACTTCACGGTATGCCTTTGTGCAAGATTTCAGGCGTCTCCGAGAACTTCCCATCGCCAAGCCGTTAAGCGCATATTCAGGTATTTACACTCTACCCTCTTATATGGCATTTGGTATTCCTGCTCTTCACTTTGTCCATTAGAGGTTTTTCGATTCGATTTTGCGGTGTCGGTTAGATAGGAAGAGTACCTCGTGCACTGTCACTTCCTAGGCACTTCTCTTGTATCTTGGTCCTCTAGGAAGCGGTCTTACATTGCACAATCCATTCTTTGAAGCGAGTATGTAGTCTTTGCTAGTTGATGTAGCTGATTTTGTGGATGACGCCCACTTTGAAAGATTATGGGTTAAACTTTGCTAGTGTTCCTCTTTCGTGATAACACTTCGCTATTAATATTGCTAAAACCCAGGCAACATTCTAGGACTAAGCACATAGACATCCACTTTCACTTCCTTAAAGATCATGTTGAAAAGGTGATATTGTGATGCACTTCGTAGAGTCCAAGCTCAATTGGCGGATATTCTTACCAAGCTTTTAGATCAAACCGATTTTCCTCCTTAAGAAGCGAGTTAGGGTAATTTATCCTTATGGGTTGGTTTGATGGGAGTTTGATCTTTTCTTATCTTTCCTTGTTCTTTTGATCTTTTATTGTTCTTTTTCAACTTAGTGATCTTTTGAACTTTTTAGGTTTTTAGGCTTTTTAATTGCATCTCATTGTGTCATATTGCATTCATATGAAAACTCCAACAAGTGGTTACAACAAATGGTATGAAAAATCCAAAAGATGCATTGTAATATAAGTTTTTCTGCTTATCTTTTAAAATTGATGAAGCTTTGCCTATTACCCTTTGGAGCTTTTGTATTTCAACTCTTGCTCAATGTCATGTCTAGTTCTTTGACTTGCTAGAATTATCATGCTTTTACATGTGTAGCTAAGTCTTTGCTATATGAGCTAGAACTTTTTAAACAACTCAAATTAAGAAATTGCAATTTGTGGATGTTTTAGCGAGTTGCGCAATTAGTGCTCCTCTTGTGACATTGGCCTGTCGTAATTGCTTTGTTAGCTCTTTGATCTAAAATTGACCATTACTTGAGCTTTTGTGTTCTTGAGATTCTAAAACTGCTCATGTGAAAATGAAAATCAAGATTGTCTTATGCTTAAATTGTGCCAAACTATTCTTACGAGACCGCTTGTCAAATGACATGAACTTGGAGATAGTTTGATGAACCGACGATCTCATGGGGACCGCTTGTCGAAATGACATGAACCTCAAGATTTGTCGCCCGTAGAGAAGCTTAGAAAGAGTTTGTGGATGGCTCCTAGTCCGGGATCTTCTTTACTAAGATATACCTTTAATCAACTTTTGGTCGAAGCTTAGGATGAGTTTGTGGATGGCTCCTAGTCCAGATCTTGTCACTAAGTTAGATCATTAGTCAACTTCAATATTCAATGCAAATGAGAAAAATGTTGACAAATGGACGTTTACAAAATATTGAGCAAAATGATTCAATACGGGACTTGATTGACTCTTAATGTGGTCTTTGTTAGATTTTTGATCTCACTTTGACATTTTGACATGGCCAATTTCACTTTAGGATCCTGTTGATGAACTTCTTTGAATTTGAGCGTTGCTTAAATTGATCAAATCTATCGCTTTACTTTTGAGCCTTTGTGCTTAGCTTTGATATATATGTCTTATCATGATCTTGCTAGCGCTGTCAGGCTTGATATGCTGTTTGTGCAATATTAGAGATACTAGCTTGCTCTTTTGGGTAATCTCCAAAGCTTCTTGTAATCAAAAATTGAAAAATACAAAAAATAAATAAATGAAGCCACTCCATTGCACTTCATGCATATTCCTCTTTATGCTTCTTTTGTTTCTGCTTCTTCCTTTATTCTATATTTATTATCTCTGGATGAGAGGAAGGCGTGATTCCTTGATGAATCCATTGTCAAAGGGGGAGAAGATGTGTTAAATGAGAAAACAAGATGTGTTAATAAGAAGATATTTCTTTATTAGGGGAGAAGTTTATACAAAGGGGAGAAACTGAAAATTTGAAAATTGAGGATCATAGTGAGGGGGAGTTCTTGAGTTGCATTCTTATTGTCTTATTGAATATTCTGAACTTGAATTGCATTCTTTTATACTCACAATGATCATAGGTCAATTGAACAATTGTTCTTTCATATGGACCTCATGTGAGAATTTTGACCCTTTTACGAAATCAAAGTTTTTATGCTTTCTTTTGCCTTGTCTCACATGCCTATACTATTACGATGCCGCTTGGTCATTTTCATTGCTTTTTCTTGCTTATGGACCAAGTTGTGCCTTTGTGCTAAACCGCGAGTAAACTTGTTTTCAAACCTCTTACTTACATTTTCTGGATAATTGCCAATGTGTTCATCAAGGGGGAGATTGTGGATTTCATGGGGATATGTTCTAGATCTTAGGATGATGTGACAATTGGCAATGGCGTTTACGGTTTGTCGTTTCACGTGTTTTCGACAAAGTTCTGAGCTTCTCGATGGGGCGGTCCGACCGGTCCTTACACGTGTCCGACGGTCCCAAATCGGTCGGACCGGCCATGTGGGGCGGTCGGACCGGCGGTGACCAAAGTGGTCAAAACGAGCTGGGCCAAAAATAGGTGTTGTAGGCAAGTGAGGGGATCCCAATGCACTTGGTCTCATGATTTTTGGAGTCTCCAATGTAAAAAGTTCTATTGGTTTAAAGTTTCGAAGGTTTGAAATTTGAGGGCTTGAATTTCGCTAAGTCCCAAGGGGCGATCCGACCGGCTCACGGGAGCGGTCCGACCGCCAAGAGGCGGTCCGACCGCTCACCCGGAGCGGTCGACCGTAATAACTTGAACGTCGCCAACCGTGGCGATGTTGTTTTGTTAGGTCAAAGTCATTGGTTTCATGGCATATGATTTGCATGATGCATGTTTTGACTAACATGGGTCAAGTTGTGAAGAACTTGTTCCGAATACATGTTTGCTTGTCTATGGTTGTGCAAAGTTGCTTGGTGGTCAACGACGGTCAACGGCGAGGAGGATCGGGACTAGACTTGGAGAGTTGAGGTCCAGAACGATCGACGATGCCGGGTGAGGTCAACGACTCAAGCGTGACACAAGATGGACAATGGTGACCTATTGGCAAATCTATGGTGCATGGTGAAGCGGTTTAGGTCAAAAGGTTAAAGACGGCGCTTTGCGAAGCGTGCGTGTGTGACCCGTTTGTTAGTGGGACTTAACGGGAGCCCAATTGAGTCAAACCCTAGGAGTTCTAGGCCTCCACTATAAATAGGAGGAGGTGGTGGCTGCACCTTTTCCTCTCACCTTTTTATGTTTCAAAACCCTAATTGTCTTTAGGGGAGTTGAGGTGGAGGCTAGGGCTCTTGATGGTTTGTGGTGAATTTCGTGATCTTTGATTGTCCACTGATCCATGATGGTGTGGATGTAAACCAGCATCAATCACGAAATCAATCTATGCAAGGTTTGCTTGAGATAAGTCTCCTTTCGTTCTTGCTTTCAATTTTGTGATTTTAGGGCTTTCTTTGATCCGCGAGTTTGTGATTGATTCTTTCACGTGAATTAGCTTGCTGTGATATGTGTGAATCTATCTAGCATCATCTTGCTCATCAATCTCTCACGAACAAGCTTTAGGATCAAGTTTTCGTTCTTGCCCGGTTTTAGACCTTCTGTTAATCAATTGGCAATTGCTCAAGATCGTTTCAAGAATTGTCCTAATATTCAATTGGAATAGGTCCTCAATAGCATATAGAAGGTGTGTGCAAAGTTTTATAAAGATTGGAGTTGAGAATCAAAAGTTTCACCTAATTGCAACTTCGTCATCGGGCCGATTTTATCATTGCGATCGGTTACGAGTCGGCCGGTCGATCGCCGTCATCACCGGTCAGACCGATTTTGGAGCGGTCCGACCACCAGCACAACGCCGGTCAGACCGCCCGGTAATCGGTCCGACCGGTTGAGTCCAGCGGTCAGACCGCCCGTGCTGTGAGTTTGCAATCTTAGTTGATTTTGTTATTTTGCTTAGGGGATTTAATTGGATTCAATACTAGTCTTCCGCTGTACTGGTATATTGATCTTCATAGTTTCATCATAGTTATTGGAGTGAAATTGTGTTGAATTCATTATTTGGGAAAAAGTGAGCGTGCTCCTATTCACCCCCCCCTCTAGTCGCCTTTACGGTCCAACAATAGATATCATTTTATATAACCTAATATTGTCAAGGTGAATATGGCCTACAAGAATAGGTGGGCTTGTATGTGGGGTAATAGGATTATTCTAACCATCGTGACATTCAAAAGTATTATTTCAATATTTAAGGTAATTAGCACAAATACGGTAATGAAAGTAATAATATAAATACATAAAATATAGGTTCAAAATGATCAAAAGAATGTGACTTGCCTCCTTACAAAAATTCTTCTAGTAGCTCGTCTTGTCTGGAATCTTCCGGAGCTTGGTCATTGAAGTCGGGACCTAGCGCAAAATAAAATAAAACAAACCAAATAAAATACGGACACGACTAGGAATGAGCTGGGAACAATATGTAATTAAAAATAATTCAGAAAAAACATAAAGGAAGGTGGTGTCGGAGGGTAGGAATTTATTTGGTGTTTAATTGGACTGAACAAAGCTGAGATTTGGATTCACGGGCTCGAAACGATCGAAATATGTATATAATGTCAAATTAGGGTTTTGGGGGTGAATAGTGTTGGACACTAAATAGTGTTGATTTTACTATTTATGGATGAAAACGAGTAGTGAACAGTAATTAGGGTTACTGTTTTTACGCAAATGAACAGTAATGACTGTGAAAAGTAATCAACATTGTAGGATAGTGTTTTGTCCTAATTTGAATGAACAGTAGAAGTTTTTACTGTGCTGTGAACAGTGTCGGGCTGTACATGGATGAACAGTGATTGGCTGGCGGCCCACAGCCAAAAAGGCCAACCCTTAACGGCCCAGCTACTGGGCAGCCTTGAGCTGCGCTCGGCTCGCCCAAGCCAATGCCAGCGGCGACACTGGCAACGGCGGTGGTCAGCGGCAGCAGGGGGAGTGCAGTGAGCACCAGGGTGGCGCGAGGATTCTATTTTGGGGCTTTGGAGGGGCAGAGGAGGTGTGCAGGTGGGGCGGCGGCTGTAATGGCGCACGGCTGGAGTAGGGGAAGGAGGCGGTGGCGCTACGACCAAGCTCCGACCAAATTAGTCGGCCGGGAGCAACAAGGGATGAAGGGGAATCCATTGATGGTGGCGGTGGATCTCAAGATGGTCTATGGCGGCTGGCAGTGGTGGCCGTGAGAGGCGTGGCGGAGGAGCTCGGTGTCAGTGAGACTCCGGCGAAATTGGGAGCGTGGGAGATGGGGGAAAGATTGGTCGTGGTGAGGTGATGCTAGGGATAGAGGTAGGAGAGGTCGAGAGGAAGGGAGTCAGCGAATTTCACCTAATGCTCGTTGGGGAAGAAACACAGGCAGCGGTGAAAGCTTGAAATCCGGTCGGCGTCTGAGGGGTTATTAGCAGTGGGGGTGAGGAAGTTGGGGACGGAGACGGAGGCTTGCCCGGGGTGGGTTTTTATAGCCCTTGAGAGGCGGTGGGGGTAGGAACGAGACGTAGAGCATGCGGCACGTGGGCGGCGATGTGGTTTGCCAGGCACGGAAATGGCACTAGGCGGTGAGAGGTGGCGGCATGGGCGGGGTGAGGTGGAGATGCGTGAAGGCGGTGGAAGGCGCTGGTGGCGGTGCATGGCGCGGGAGCTGGCGGCTGACAGAAGCGGCGCGAAGGGTGCTGGCGTTGGGGAGGTGACGACCGGGAGGAGGGAGAAAGGGAGAGACTCCCAGGGATAAAGCCGTTCTTGGCTGAGAGAACTGGGATTCCGAAAAGGGAAAGCGAAACTTGGTGGAGTTTTCGAAATGGGAAAGAAATTAAAAATGAAGCAAAATATTCAAAAAGTTTTGAATTTTTTCAAATTTTGGGTTGTTTCAACCTACCCCCCTTAAAAAGAATCTCGACCCCGAGATTCACTCAAAGCCAGGGGCTAGGTTGGAAAATCAAGCTGCATTTATGCAGCGGTTTTGACCAAACACGGAAAGGTAAGTAAGATCCGGACATAAGTTAAGTCGATAAAGATCGTGGTAAGAATTAAGACGAAAAGAAGGAATTCAATTTTGACAAGAACGATATACAAGTACTGATAAGAAAATAAATTATCAGTAAATAACATAGCTCTTTTATTTATACGAGTTGTATATGCACTACTTAGAGTACATAGTACAACTTGTGTTACAACCAAAAGATCATCTATTTTAGGGTTTACTTTGTTTAACACTATTCTAGCGTACTTTGAACACTGCTTGTTCCACACTGTAACTTCTGGCGAAAAGTTGAAATTAGGTGACAAGAAGATAAATATTTTATAAAAACAAATTGAGTTTTTGAAAATCTAAGTTAGATAAGATAGCATTGGGGAGGGGAAAGAGATAGCAATAATACTTATATTTTTGTTTTTTTAGAAATTCTTTTATAATTTTACAAATTAAGATTTTTGAAGGTCTTCATGACCTATTTTCCTAAAGCCAACTTAAGGTTTAAACCTACGGTCAGGCTACGCTCTGATACCACTTTTTAACATCCTAAGTTTTGGGGGCTGTCAAACTCTTCACAACTGCCCGGATGTGCAGTTGTGAAGTAGCAACATCTTAAGCAAGCTTTCAATTACAACAAAAAACTAAACTTTTATTACATAAGATTAAGGCTTAACAACCAGTTTTAATACTGACACGGGCTTCCAAGTCCAAAGTTAATATATTACCAGACAAAAGAACTTCAAACTAAAGGCACGCTTGAGAGCGGTCAAGACCTAATAACAGTAATAATTACCATCTGGTGGTCCACCAAAATCCTGCTCATTCAGATCCTCAGTATTTTTCCATGTTTCCTCTGTAGATGGTTTGCAGATTTTACAAGAATGAGTACTACTGCTGTACTCAATAAGCCACATAGAAATCCTAATTAATTACATGCTAGAATTATCAAAGGAATAGTACAGTTTTACCATAACAGACATATGTTGATGCATTTTATATTAAAGCAGCTTATCTTTAAAACAGTAAAACAATAACAAATAATAACATCATGGGTTTCTCAACAATTGCAAATACCAACTTAACATATCAAAATCTCTACTTATGTCCCATGTATTGGAATAACCCATGAACACAGTTTCATTAACCGGAAGCACGGCGTATTCGAATACCATTTGTTATACTCTGCAGAGTTGCCCAACTATACCCACAAGATACCTCATGCTCATACTATCATGCCATAAATACGCAACACGTTAGCGTGCGACTGAGCTGATATAACGAAGTATTTTCACTTCTCAACCTTTTTAGTCTTTACCCAGTAGGTCTTTATCAGTACATCCCTTGGGAGACCATCGGCCAACAGTGGAATGCGTACTCCGAGGATGACAGGTCCATACCGTTGTGTAGATCAGAGAGTGTTCCTTCAGGCCCACTCCTATCCCACCCCAATTCCTTCTGCTCTATCACACAAGAGCAATTAATAACATGTAGATATTCAATTGGAAGAGCAATGTATTAAGCCAGGGAGTAATGACCACACCTCTGGTTGAGCTGTTTTCTGTGTCTGTTACTTTGGCACAAGGTTCTTGTCCTTACTTGTCTCCAGTGAGGAAATGGACCAACACTAACACGTGGCTGTCCACTTGCTTGATCTCACCTTTGAGTCACTTTTAACACAAGTCCATTGAGTTGTCCAACTTCCTAGTGTCAACCCTCAACTCTCCTCCAAAACCATTGGTGAATTACCAATACCGCTTTTCAAGATTTAAAAACACATTTGTGTGACAGAGCTAAATATATAGCTATTATTTTATAGAACCTAATCATGTCAAGGTGAATATGGCCTACAAGAATAGGTGGGCTTGCATGTGGGGTAATAGGATTATTCTAACCATCATGCATTCAAAAGAATTATTTCAATATTTAAAGTAATTGGCACAAATACAGTAATGAAAGTTATAATATAAACACATGAAATATAGGTTCAAAATGATCAAAGAAATGCAACTTGCCTCCTTGCAAAAATTCCTCTTGTAGCTCGTCTTGTCTAGCGTCTTCCGTAGCATGGTCCTCGAAGTCGGGACCTAGCACAATATAAAATAAAACAAACCAAATAAAATACGGCTCGATAAGGAATAAGCTGGGAACAACACGCAAGTAAAAACAATTCAGAAAAGAAACATAAAGGAAGGTGGTGTGGGAGGGTAGGAATTTATTTGGTATTTAATTAGATTGAACAAAGCTGAGATTTGGATTCACGGGTTCGAAACGGTCGAAAAGGGTATTGAGAGACCACGTGAGTAGGGTCCCCTTTTGAGTGATGAGTATTTGACGCTATGTTGAAAAATTTGTGATTGGATTCATTGCGTTTGCGCTGCTACCGGTGTGGTTACATGATCGCGGAACTTCCGGTTACGAATCTGAAGTTAGATAATCGGAACTTCCGCCCTGGTAAAACGGAACTTCCGATTATCTTGACGATTGTGTTCTGGTGTGTCAATGTGCGAAACTTCCGCCCCTGGGATCGCAGAACTTCCGATAATCCTGACAAGTGTGTTCTACTGTGACGATAATCGGAACTTCCAACCTGGGAGTGCGGACGTTCCGATAATCGGAACTTCCGCCATGGTAAGTGCGGAACTTCCGATTGTGGGCAGAACTGTGCAGAGAGGCTAGTTTTGATTTTTGAGTTGTGAATGGATTTAAGTTAAATGCAAATGATGATTCTATTATCTTGAGCAATGCTATGTGATGTGTTTCTTGTCTGTGCTGGTTGCAGGGCATCGAGGTGGAGTCGTGGCGAGACACGTGGAGACCGGACTAGACGCAGGCGGCGTTAAGGTCAGAACGGTAAAGATGTGTCGAAGACGGCATGCACTCGAGGCGGTTGCGAGTCGTGGACAACAAGGAATGCGGGAGCTTCCAGAAGGTGTGCGAGGGGCGAAAGGGTAATTTCGCAAGGTGGCACAAGTGGAAGCGGGCTCCGTTAGGGTTTAGCCGGCTTAACGGGTTGGAGACCCGTTAGCCAAGGGCTATAAATAGAGGTGAACCCCTGGTTGTTTTGTTGGACTTTTTGAGAGAGAAAATTAGGGTTAGCTTTAGCTAAAGAGCCTTTGGAGAGGTTGTTTTGCTTTATAGCTTTAGTTGTTGAGATTGAGAGGATGAACTAAACTTCTTGTAATCATTCCTCTTTGTTTACCTCTGTAATCCTTATTTCGAGCAATGAAATCTTTGTTTGGTTATTTGAATATGCATCTTTTCTTCTCTCTGTTTTTGGCTTGAATACCTAGGGTTTTGGTGAAACTTTTGATTCTTCTTATGAGATGGCATGAAACTTGATATCTAGAGTCTTACTGATATTGCTAACTTATCCTCAAAGTTTCATGAGCCAAGAATCTAAGTATCTTGCGAATTGTAGTTTTTGGTATCTCTTGTCAAATATTCAAGAAATCCGTTTTTGCTTTGATTAATGGATCTTTGTCCGCGATTCCTTCTCAATGAGGTCAAGATGTTGTTTAGGATGATGTCCTGCAAGACTTGACCCGAGAAGAGCAACAATCTTTGACTATTTCGGATTTTTGGAGATTTCCAGTACGTACTGTTCTTCGGTCAGAACAATCGGAACTTCCGCTATCTACAAGGCGGAACTACTGCTAGCGGAACTTCCGCACTGAAAGCCGGAACTACCGCAGTGCGGAACTACCGTTAGGTAGAATCGGAACTTCCGATATCCGACAGAACAGCCCAGTTTTGTTTAAACCTTTTGGATTTGATTCACTTCACGTCTCTTGTTTATCAGAAGTTCTTGGATTGCTGTGTGGACACTTGAGAGGGGAGGATCTTAATTTTTTTTAAGGCACCATTCACCCCCCTCTGTTGCCACTTCGGTCCTTCAGGTATATAATGACAATAGTGTTGGATGATGAATAGTGCCAATTTTACTATTTATAGATGAAAATGAGTAGTGAACAGTAATTAGTGTTTCTGTTTTTTGACGATGAACAGTAGTGATAATGAATAGTATGAACAGTGTAGAATACTGTTTGGGCCGAATTTGAATGAACAGTAACTATTTTTACAATGCTGCAAAAAAGTGCCAGGCTGTACATGGATGAATAGTTTTGGGCCAACCCAATTACTGTGGTGGCCCATGGCCAAACAGGCCAGGCCTTAATGGCCCAAATTTGGCGACCTTTGAGCTCTTCAAGAGAAGAGAAAAGCCTTCGGCTCGCCCGAGCCGTCGGCAGCGGCGACTCGAACAGCGGCGGGGGAGGGTGCAGTGAGCACCAGGGTGGTGAGGGGATTCCATTTTGGGGGTTTGGAGGGGTAGAGGAGGTGTGGAGGTGGCGGCAATGACGCACGGCCGGAGCAGGGGAAGGAGGTGGCTGGGGAGTTGGGGAAAGATTGGTTGTGGTGAGGTGATGCCAGGGACGGAGGTAGGAGAGGAGGGGAGGAAGGGATGTGGCGAATTTCACCCGGGGCTCATCGGGAAAGAAACACAGGCGACGGCGAAAGCTAGAAATCCAGCTGGCGTTGAAGGGGATAGGGGCAGTGGGGGTTCTGACATTGGGGATGGATATGCAGGCTTTCCTGGGGTGGGTTTTTATAGCCCTTGAGAAACGGTGGGAGTAGGAACGGGACGCGAAGCGCGCGGCGTGTGGGCGACGATGTGGTTGTCCGGGCGCAGAAACGGCGCTATGCAATTCGAGGTGGCAGCATGGGAGGGGTGAGGTGGCGATGCGCGAAGGAGGTGGAAGGCGCTGGTGGCGGTGCGTGGCACGGGAGCTGGCGGCTGACGGAAGCGGGGCCTAGGGTGCTGCCGTTGGGGAGGTGACGACTGGGAGGAGGGAGAAAGGGAGAGGCGCCCGGGGAGAAAGCAGTTTTCGATTGAGAGAAGTGGGATTCCGAAAAGGTAAAGTGAAATTTGGGCTAGAGTTTCTGAAAAGGGAAAGAAAATCAAAATCAAGTAAAATATTCAAAAAGTTCTAAAATTTTCAAATTTTGAGTTGTTTCATGCATGCGGTGTCGGGAGAGTGTTGGTGGACGCGTGCGGCCGGGGGAAGATCTAGTACTAAAACTGGTGCTTGCCTAGTTGTACATATTTCATTATGAATTGATTATGGGAAAAAACGGCCAATTTCAATGATATCAAATTGGATGAAGTGTGTCTTGGATGCAAGTTGGTGGACGTGTGTGCTGCCGTGATTGGAGCGTGCGTGGTGAGGTTGCGCCGTGGACCAATGCAACCATCGGCTGTTGCGTCGCGTGGGTCCACTTGTTGCTCGATCATTCGCTCGAGCGCCTGCGTGCTTTCCATGTTAATACTGCTGCCTCCTTCCGTTTTGTGGTCGTTTTGGTGACCGGGACGTGTTGGAAACTATGAACTTAGCTTAGCAGTTGGTTTATAGGTAGATGTTTTATCTAAAATTTAAGTAGGATCTATAGACTATAAATAGCGGGTGTTAATCATTGTAAAAAGCTAATCGCTTGAAGAAGGAATAAAGAAGAAGAATACCCTTTATAGTTTTGTCTCTCTGTGTTCAATCTATTATTTATTCTTGCATTGTTTGATGTGCTTCTACGTTTGTCTGTGAAGTGATCATTCGGACTGGACTTGCCAGCAACGATTCCTCAACACGTTATCAGTACGATCGACTCCGGCCTACCTCTAGTCCTACTTTACTCGGATCGAAAAGTAACCGTGGAAAAACGACGCTCGTAGATCGAATCGCTCTTCTAGATCACTTTCAATTCCGCAAATTTGGCTTTCTAGATTATTTCATATGGTGCAAATCCGCTCTAATCTACAGTGAGCCGACTTGAAGTTGCCAGTCAAACCGATCAGTGGATTGCATGAAAGAGTATATGTCGATTGTCATGTGGATTGTTGATTACAAATCCGCTCTATTCTACTGCATGCCGACTTGAAGTCGTCGACCAAGCTGATCACTAGATTACACGAAAAGAGTAAATGATAATTGCACAATTCATGGATGAACAATAAAAGAATAAAAAAAAAATCAACAAACGCAGGCATGTATAGTCGCTACTGCAACGGTATCTCGCCGACCACCAAAGACGCGGGGCGGCCGCCATCGCAGCGTGCCACATGGGCTACTGCGGCTGAGCCACGCTACGCCGCGCTGCACCACCGGCCCGAATATGCTCGGTCATCCTGCATGAGGCGCCGCCACCGGCCTACAGTAGCCTTGCACGGCCACTGTGCACTCCGCACCACCCCCGTACACATCGCCGTACCCGAAATCGGCCGCATTTACCGTCGTGCGCCCCTACACAAGCTCCACCGCGACGCCCAAAGCTGCACGCATCGTTGGCATCCTGGGCCGAGCCGTCGCGACACACGTATAAGCCTACAAGCGCACCGCCCACAGCTCCCGCGCGCTCCGACTGTTGCACCAACCGCGCTCGCCGGAACAGCCCGGCCACGCACCATCGTCGGCCAAACCGCGCCTGCTCGCCCCGCTTGAAGCGCCACCACCACACGTGGCTCTGCACCCGCACCGTGTCGTGCTCCCGTTCGCCGACGAGTCTCGGCCGCCCCGTAGATGCAGCACTGCGTCGCCCGCATGTGGCACGCACCGCCAGCTCTGCAAGAGGCACTCAACCACCGGCCTCTGCACGGCACTCCGCCTTGTGCTGCGCCACTGGGAGTAGCTCCGTGCGCCCCGCCATGCGTATTCGCTGCCGTGCGCTCCAAAGGCCGCAATAAGCTGGCACCGCCCCCGCGCAAAAGATGGCTCGAAGCCGCCTCCGCACTGCGCCGCCCGTCGCTCCTTGCATCGCCGAACCACCAGCGCCGTCGCATGTCGTCGCCCCGGCGCAGCGTAGTTCGCGGATCCGCTGCCGCCTCCGCTGCGCGTGCTCTATCTTAGCCACATCGAAGTCGCCGCCTTCGTCGCGCCGTGGCGCTTGTAGCGCCTACACGCCGGTCGTTCGTCCGCCGCGCCACGTTGCGCCCCCGGCTCCCGTGGGATGCGCCTGCGCCGCCGCTTTGATGCATTGGGCACGGGAAACCCTATGCCTCCCCTGCCCTTTTTCCCGTTCGGTTATGGGCCGGCATGGGCCAAGAGAAGTGGGCTCGGGCCTATAGAATTCTGAAAAGAAAAGAAAATACGGGAGATAGAAAAATACTAAATTTTGTTTTGTAAAAAGGCCCTTGGGTTTTCTGAAATTACGTGAAATATTTTTTCTCAGAACAAAAAATTCGCGGTTTAGCCCCTGGAAATTGTAGAATTCACTAAAAATTCATATTCCAGCAAAAAAGGGCCCTGTGAATTCAATTTTTGAATCATTATGAGCATTTGAAGCATGTTTAACTTTGTTATTATTATTTCTATGCAATTTATGTATTGTATTTATTGTTTTAATTATATGTGATTGTTTTATTGTTTTTAATAACTGAAAATAGCAGTGAATCATGAAAAATACATAGAAAAATACGGGATCATGAACTAGGAGTTCGAAGAGCATTATGAGAATTTTTTAACTATTTTATGCAAATTACCATAAGTAATCTTATGAACTCTTTGCATAAATATGAAGATGACTAGCATCACGAACCGGGAGTTCGAAGAGCTAGCCCATCGCATGACCAGAATGTGTACCAGTCTTCAACTCTGTGGTAAGGTAATCACAGATGAGCAGAAGATTGAGAAGACTCTCTCTACCCTTCACCCGAATGTGGTCAAATCTACACGCAACTATTGTCAAGATGGCTACAAGGAGTATGCCGAATTGATTGACATAATGCAAGTTGCTTAAGCTCAAGATAATGTTCTAAGGAAGAACTACATCTCACAGCCACCTAGTAGTAATGTTGGCCATGAAGCCAATACTTGCAGCTACAAGGTGAGGAAGTCTCTCATGAATGAGAGGGGCAAGAAGGGTAAGGTCGCGGGTCGCACGTGATTGATGCTTTCTAGTATAAGAATAAGGGCAAAGAACAGCATGAGGCACAAATCGCTATTGCAGGCACGGAGTATACACAACCATTAGTTGCACTTACAGATGTGGACATCCCAGTAGCAGCCCCCATCACCCCTCCTTTGGATATTGCAGTGGCCGCAACCGTAGTTGCCCAAGAGGAGAAGATCGCCATGGAGCAGATTAAGGTAGAACATTGAATTATTTTATCATTTGAATAATGGTTATAGGCTCTAGGAGAGCAAAATATTAAATTCTTATGATGAGTTCTGAAAAACTTATTTTCCCTGTATTTATAATAGCAAGTTATGCTCTGATATTTGAAGTATTAGAACGCGTGTGGCGCCCTATGGAGGAAGTGTGTTTAGTGGATAGCTGCACAACGAATACTATCTTCAGAGAGATGAAGTTTTTTTAGTCGACCAGCAAGAATACTGGTAGTCTTACGACAATCGCAGACAGTGACACTTGTATAATAGGCTTAGGAAGGGCCACAATTATATTACCAATGGATATAACTTTGGTCATTGAAGAAGTCTTATTGTACCCAGAATTGACCAAAACTCTCAAGGATATTCGCTCTAACGGTTTCCACGTGGAGACTGAACAAGAGTATGGTAAGGTATACTTGCTCATTACAAAGTACGAAGAAATTAAAAAAAGTATTAGAACGACTTCCTTCATATAAAACTGGGCTATACTACACTAATATTAAGGCACCTGCAGTCTATACTGCCTTGAAAACCGTATTTAGAAGCTCTGAATTTTTCTATCTCTAGCACGATAGATTAGACCACCCAAGTCTTAGAATGATGAGAAATATAATTAACAATTCACAGGGATATAATATCGATGTAAAGAATTTCTGAATCAAAATTTTTTTGTGTACCCCGCATGTGCCACTGGAAAATTAATTACTAGATCTCTTGCTCTGAAAGCGAAGGATGAAGTCCCTACATTCCTGGACCATATCCAGGGAGACATTTGCGGTCTGATTGTCAGGGTCATTTGGATATTTTATGGTGCTCGTCGATGTTTCCTCGAAATGGTCGAACGTATGTTTATTGTTTACAAGAAACCACGTTTTTGCAAAGCTAATCTCACAGAAAATAAGAATAATTTCCCTGATCATCATGTGAAGTCCATCGGAACGGACAACGCCAGAGAATTTACTTCAATGCAGTCCTGCACGCAGCAACTCTCATCAATTTTAGACCATCGGTATATAACATTCATTCACCTATGTAACTAGCGCAAGGTTCAGCACCAAATTTTTTCATCTTCGTAGATTTAGTTGCAAGATTTATGTACCTATACCAGCACCGCATAGAACTGCAATGACCCTCTCCGATAGTCTGTGATATACATTGGTTATGAGACAACATCCTTCATTACGGGGAGGAAATAAACCCCTTGATGAAAAATATCATAAAATAACGTGGCAAGCCACAGGAATCCATGCACATGAACCACACACTAGTGAAACAAATAAAGAAATCCAGAAGATAATTGAAGCCTAGAAGACAATTGAAGTACAGAAAACCAGAGAAGTTTAGAAGATTATTGAAATCTAGAAGACAATTGAAGTCCAAAAAATAATTGATTTGCAAGCATTAACGAATCAACTATCTAACCACTTTAGTGATTTGAAAAGCGTGACTAAGTTGCTTGTGCCTGCACGCAATGTACTGGAGATGGTTGAAATACCAAAGAAAGAAAAAAGGTATCCCTAATCCCGTCCCGATGCCTAAAAAGGACAAGAACTCCGACTCCTCAAATCTAAAGTAACCGGGGATGCCAGGTGAAAAATGATAAGAAAGACTTGACACAACCGATCACTGAAGTTTCCAGAACCAGAAGGGGAGCCAGTTAAGACCTAGCACTAGTATGAAATCTTTAGGAAGAGGCATACAACCAAGTCGCAAACATGCTATGTATTCCTGTATGGTGGAACTACATTTCCATAGAAATCGTTTAAGCAAAGTCTTGTATTGACTTCAACGAGCCACTCAGAAATCATAGCAATGTACGAGGTCTCACGAGAATGTTCTAGGCTTCGGCGGATGATTCACCACATCCAACAGTTGTGTGGATCGAATACCGCACAAACCCCCACTATTATTTATGAAGATAATGCAGCTTGAGTTACACAAGTATAGATAAGTTATGTGAAGAGTTACCTCACAAAGTATAGCAACCCCAAGTTCTTCTATGCTCATGAATTACAAAAGATGGACGAAATTAAAAGTATTGCATACTAAGTCATGTGAAAATCTTACAGATTTATTCACTAAGTCACTTCCAGCGTCTAGCTTTGAAAGATGCATCCATGGAATTGGAATTATGAGATTTAGATAAGTGCAGAATTCAGGGAGAATCTTCACGAACTTATTATTAAAACTTGATCACGAAGATCGAGTACCTAAAGAATAAATCTTAGAGATTAACTGAAATAGGGTGGATTGTACTCTTTTCCCTTAACGAGATTTCTTGAAGTTTTTCGGCTAATATTTTTAATGAGGTAATTTGTGCAACGCAACAAGAACGTGCATCATGTACTCTTTTTCTAAATTTTTCCCACTGGGTTTTTGTGGAGTTTTGACGAGACATGAACATGTGAGGATGTGTGCCAAGAGGGAGTGTTGGGAAACCATGATCTTGGCCCAGCGGTCGGTCTATGGGTGGACGCCCCTTTCAAAACTATAGTATAGTCTGTAGACTATAAATAGCAGTGTTAGTCATTATAAAATACTGATCGCTTGAAGAAGAAATAAAAAAACATATCTCATACACCTTTGTCTCTATGTGTATTCAATTTATTATTTGTTTTTATATTATTTAATATAATTATATATTTATCTATAAAATAATCGTTCGATCTGACTGGTCGCTCAGCAGAACGAGGTTACATTCCGCGCTGTGACCGAAAGGAGTACCAAAAAAAAAAAAGTGTAATTCATTTCGTGCCATTTTATCCGGACCAAGACCACTTTTCCCGAGCGCAGAATTGATTGTGTTTTCGCGCGATCATGGAGTCACACATCAATGTGGTCTACGTAGCGCGCAGACCCGGCCAGACACATGTCGAAAGCACAATTTCCGATTTTCATGGCTGCAGTACAGCTTTCAATTTTCCATCTCAAGTATCTACTCGTTTCATGCGCGCGCGTACGTAAGAAGTGTTACTCGACCCGCTCAATGACTAATCCTCTCACAAACTCAACAATGGCTAACGTGAATGCAAATTTATTTTTGGAAATGAAAATTAAGCTATTACCGAGTTAAAAGCTCTTTTACAACAGACTCAATTCAATAGTTTTCATTTTTTTAATCTAATAATTCAGATTAGTTAGAATCTAATTATACTATACTTGGTAGCATAAGTAGTAGCATACCGGTAGGTGGAATTGTAATTGCACAGGTAGAATTACATAGTTCTAGAATAATATTTTTAATTATAGTTAAAAAAATTCATAGTACCTCACGGATAAAATTATAAATACAAAGAAAAATCTATTAAATAGTTAATAATTAGATTTAATTTATATTATCGCAGTATCCTACCAGTATAATGTGCTGCAAAATTTCTCCTTTTTTTGTGTGCAATAGAATGTGCATGAGTATAGCGCTTCTCTTGAAGTCACTGTCGCACATTGCGCGCGTACCACGGAACTCTTCCGGCGCGCTTTTCCATCCTTACAGGTGCCCATGCTTGGTTGGCGCTCGCCCACGCTTTCTTCCGGCGCGCTTTTCCAATCTCGTCTTTTGTTTTTCGCCCCTCATTTGCTAAGCGAGGGTACCGCGTGCGCGGTGCGTGTCTACGGGTAATCCCAAAAATAAATTACTTAATTAAGGGTGCGACTAGACGTAATATCGTTCTGTAAGCTCAGAATGTGCGTAACATATCAAAAATGTACATGCATCGTTTCAAAAAGAATATCACTGTGAATATCATCTAAACTCAAAATCATCAAAACAAAACATCTAAAAAAACACGTTGATTTTTTTTTGTGCAAAATAGGACATTTACTAGATCTGTGGATAAATGGCTCTCAACTTTGTAGTAACTTCATACTTGCCAAAGCGGCTTAATCAAGAATCACGGGTCTCTGGGTTTTTTTTTTCTTCTCTTTTCTCGCCGGATCGAAGCATAGTATTGTGCCTTTAGGCGCTTTAGGGCGATCGGATCAAGGCACAAATGGCCCGGATCGAGTTGGACAGGACGAGAAGCTTGGAATTTCCGGCGAGATCTCTTCGGGTTTGATCTCGAGCGTTAATTTTCGATCACATGGTCCCCAAAGCTATGCCTTTACTAATGGAGGGCAGAGGTGTGCTTCCTTTTTGCCTACTTAATTTCCATCCGCCTTTTTGCAAGTGTGTTAATTTATCGGATCTTAATTTATTCCCTTCCAGGACTGCACTAGGAGCGCCGTTGCATCGAAATTCAATGGTTCAGATATGAGCAATAGTGTTTATGCTGCAACAAAAAATTCTTTATTGCGTTGAAAACCGAGTACTGTGCTACAGTATCCCTCTATAGTACTGTAGATTATGTGAATCTTCCATAATGGATTCAGTACTGACTTTACATACCAAAAATACAACAGACCAGCATTCTAAAATTGTAGTATCTACAATACTCTCTGAAACTACAGTAGATACTTTCTATGTAACACATAATTATAGCCGTGTGTGGAACGTATAACCTTTATTTGAAGTATCTCTTGTTTCTTTGGTCTACAGTGGTTGGGCTATAAGATATGTGAGATGAGTGTGCCAACCTCCAATATACAGTGGGTTGGACGCCAAAGCCAAAAATGAACTCTGAGCACTGAGGGTCTAGGAGGAGAATTTTTCGATATTTTTATACTGGGGCTGGACTACGTTTAGGGATGCGAATAAGGGATATATCCTAAGAATTAGTGCATTTACGGTGACGGCCAACCGTGGGTTGGAGGAGGGCGGTGGGTGACAGATTCGACAGCGGTAGCCGCCGGATACGGAGAAGAATGGCAGAGCAAGGGAGACGGAGGTCAGTGTGGTGACAATGGCAGAAAAGTTTTCTTTGGGTTGTGTGTGTGTGCTGGTTTGGGGGAGGGATGTATATATTTTGAATTGTTAGTTATAGCAGAAAACGTCCTGAAAACAATAAAACAACAAATGCAAGAGCGTTTGTGCCCTGTACTTTAGAGCACCTTTCTTTATGCGACTTTAGACCACCTTTAGAACCTAAAAAAAACAACTTATGAAAATCATAGAAAATGTAGATCCACCTGACTGGTTGTTGGGTAGCACAACCCCAAAAGGCCATACACGTGCTAAGCCTATCTTATATACGCCCTTACTCGCCGGGTAGGTCTCCTATTTTTTTTAAACTGAGCTTTCTTTTGTAACTAGTGGCACCCTATTCACCTGTTGATTCCAGGTAAGCCATCTCTGTTGCACTTTGGCATTCGCCGGATTTCTATTGGAGCAGCTGCTTCTATCCTGCCCGATTATTTAGGTTGTCAGGTCTCAATTGACCTGAAACAGTATTGCTTTGCAGGACGCGTGTGATTGCACTCGAGCTCTATATATGGACCATGCTGTCACGAGCACGGGCGCGCGACCGTAGGTTGTAGCTGTGGTCGTGCGGCAAAAGAAGCTGCTTTGCGATGATGAATTTACCCAATCAAACCCACTGACCAATGTCAAACTGCACTTCACGATGACGTGTACATCATAATTTGCTGAACCTGAAGCAAGCGAGTATGTATATCGGCCAGCATCTCATTCCTGTCATGAAGAAGATCATCAACGGCTGCTGCATTAGCTGAACCATGATCATAAGTGCGTAAAGGCGGCGGATCACGTCTATACGCAACTTTGAAAGGTGTCTTCCGAAGCGAAGACTGATGCAAACTGTTGTAACGATATCCTGCCCACGGTGGCCATTGTAGCCATTGACGAGGTCGATCTCCTGTAAGACACCTCAAGTACATAGTAATGATTTTATTAACTACCTCGGTTTGACCATCTGACTGGGGATGCAACACCGAACTTCGATGAAGCCGAATCCCCGTCAATCCAAATAATTCTTCCCAAAAATGAATGGTAAAGATAGGGTCACGATCGCTAACAATTGAATTAGGGATCCCATGTAAACGAACCAGTTCAACAAAAAGTAACTTTGCAACTGAACTTGCTATGTAAGGATGAGCAAGAGCAATAAATGTGCATATTTAGAAAAACCATCAACCACAGTTAGTATAACTGATTTTCCACTAAGTTTTGAAAATTCTTCAATAAAATCCATCAAAATATCATTCCATATGTGCAGTGGTACCTGCAATGGTTGTAAAAACCCTGCAGGATGAAGACGACTGCTCTTATTTTGTTGACAAACTTGACAAGCTTGCACAAACTCTTGAACCACTCTACGGGCTTGTGGCACATGAAAGTTAGTACGTAAACGATGAAGAGTTTTTGGAATACCCACATGTCCCATGTGAGCTGTGGCAAGAATTGCCAGCAATGATGGTGAAGAGCCCAAAACATATATTTTACCTTTAAAAGTGATGAGATCTTCAATAATATTCCAATTTGGATCTCCCGTGCCAGCTAGTATGTGAACCTTCAACACTTGCAATTCAGCCGAAGCTAGCGCTCACGCTTAATGTCATAAAAAAGAGTAAATTGAGGACCAGAAAGTGTCAAAAGTGAGAATTCATCATAGTCATGCCTTGAGAGAGCATCGGCCATGGTGTTTTGCCGACCCAGTCAATATTCCACACAAAAAATAAACCCAAGGAGCTTACCAATACAATGATGTTGTGGAATAGTTGCCAAGCATTGATCAAGCATAAATTTCAAACTATAGTGGTCAGTTTGCACCCAAAACGTACGTCCCCACAAATACGATCGCCAATGCCGTATTGCTTGAACCAACCCTATAACTTGTTGCTCATATGCGGCCAAATTCTTATGACGAAGAGCCATCGGCTGACTGAAGAAAGCAATCGGACCCTCTGTTTGATGTAACACAGCTCCAATGCTAGAACCAGATGCATCACATTCCACAATGAAATCATGATGAAAATCAGGCAATTGTAACCCAAGAGCCGACGATATAGTGTGTTTCAACACTTCAAAGGCGCCAAAGAATCTTCAGTCCAAACAAATTTTCTTTCTTTAATAGTTTCGTGAGAAGAGTAGCCATGAGCCCAAAATCTTTAATAAAATGTCGGTAATAGCCAGCCAATCCTAAGAACCCCCGCAACGCTCGGACGAATTGAGGAACCAGCCAATCAACAATTGCTTGAACTTTTTTGCTTATCCATTGCGACCCTTTCTCCACTGATAACATGACCCAAATAAGTTATAGACAATGCTCCGAAGAGGCACTTTGATTTCTTAAGGAAAAGTTGATGATCTTGAAGCAAACACAAAATTGTGCGAACATGTCGGAGATGATTTGACCATGAGGAGCCGTAGATGAGAATATCATCAAAGAAAACCATCACAAAACGACTAATATAATCCCACAAAATCGTATTCATTAGAGCTTGAAAAGTAGTCGGCACATTAGATAAGCCGAAGGGCATAACCAAAAATTCAAACAAGCCTTGATGAGTACGAAAAGCTATTTTTCCACATATTCGGGATTCATACATACCTGATGATACCCAGAACGCAAATCCAATTTAGTGAAATACCGGGCATCCTTGAGTTCATCCAGAAGTTCCTCCACTACTGGAATTGGAAATTTATCTATGATTGTTTTATCGTTGAGAGCGCGGTAATCCACACAAAACAACTAAGAACCATATTGTTTTTTGACAAGTAATACCAGCACTGAGAAGGCGGATGTACTTGGTTGTATCGTACCTTGTTGAAGCATCTCCGCACATTGCCTTTCAAGTTCATTTTTTTAATATGCGGATATCGGTATGGCTGGACTGCAATGGGAATTGTCCCCAGAATAAGACGAATGTGGTGATCTTGAGACCGTATTGGTGGCAAACCATGAGATGCTGCAAATAAGCCATCAAATTCCTCCAACAATTCGGACATCAGATCAGGTGAAGACCTGGTGAGGGAGTGCAATGAGTTAACAGATGATGTTAATCCTTGGCATGTCACCTAGTGACCCTTGTGAAGGAAAGACAACGTCAGCAGTTTAATATCCCATAAAATAGGCCCAAGAGAACTCAACCATTGTATGCCCAAGATAACGTGATGAGGACATCACTAACTTGCCACCTATGACCTGCCACGTAGTGCACCGTCATTGACTACACCACCATCTGAAGCCGCAAAAGCATATCAAGGACCAATTACAAGAAGACGGGCCAAACAAATACTTGATCAGGTGAACGGTAACTTAAGCCTTATTTCAGATCTCAATAACTCAGTAGTGCTTCCAATGTCCTCTTCTTTGATTGAACTCGATGCATTGGAGAGGCAAGGAGGTCCACAGAACCAACGGGTTTTGTATTAAGTTTCTGCATGAATGACAATGATTCTAGCTAGCGTACACCAGACCAATGGATAGCTTGTCAAGTCTATTTTTCTACGCTTCAAACCGTGCATCATTTGGAGTTGTGTAACGAAAGTTATGGTCATTTTCGTGACAGCCGCACAAGCTGATAAATGCTACGCGTGGACTGAAGAATCAGGCTTGAGTTCTACCCAAGAAAACCTTTGAGCTGCTCAAGAAAACTGATGAACTTCTATTTGCTTTCACACCTAAACTAAGAAGGCTATTCCTAGTATAAATATTCTTGTACTCGAACTATTGATCAGCTTTGAAAATCTATGAAAGATAATACTTTGCAGCAAGACCACTGTTGTTCTTACTCCTATGTTGTTGTGAGTTCTCTTGGATTCGCGAGAATGATCTCCATGGGGTCCTCCTAGTTCGTGCTCTTCGGTTCCGGCCATTTTGTGTGGACTAGTCCCGGTTTGTGGTTCTGCGATTGTTCGGACAGCGGGTCGGAGTTCTTGTAGCTTCGGATCGTCTTCCCCATCGCACGAGTCGTAACCAACTTAGGCAGGTATAAAGCTAGTTATCCCCGCTGATCTTTCACAATTTATCCTCAATATCTTACCTACACCGTGAAGATCGGGCCACCCTTATAAACCTATACTCATCAAGTGGTATCAAAGCTTTTTGACACGGTAGGTTTCGCCATCCACATATTAGCCCCTTCGTTCCTTCGTGTGTTCTTGTTATTTTGTTTCCTTCCTAGAGTCCACAATTCACCCACAAAAATACCTAGAACCATTGCTTGGTACTACTAATCTTGTGTTACTCGTGCTCATCTAATTGCTAGTTACAAACATCGTATTTTTTCTTTGTGCACCCCCTTAGAATCAAGTGGCTATCCTGTTTAAAAAAGGAGAAAAACAGAGAAAAAGAAAAAGGATTTAGAAAAAAACAAAAAGTAGCAGAAAAGGGATGTGTTGCAAGTTTTAGATTCATTAATTTGAATTGTAGTGCTTTGGACCAGCAACATTTTGGTTGGTTTACATCACTTGATTTCAGTACTATAGCCCTCTTTGAGTATCCCACCAAGCTCCACTCAAAACCGAGGCTAGTTCTTGCGACTCCTGCTGTTCAATCGCTGAATCACTTTCGGATAAACTACCACATTGCACAATCGCAGTTCAACGAGAACGCATAAGAGCATTGGTGAGTAGGAGGTGAGATTGTGTGATTCCACAAATTTTACCTATACCACTATATATTGGTTCTAACTAACATGGCATGATCTCAGTCAAGTGTGCGTGGAGAAAGTCATGAAGAAGTCGATGCCCCTGTAACACGTGTTGAAGTGCAACAAATGCAGAATAATCTTCTTCAGGCTACGGAGAGGATGTTCAATGAATTTCATACAGCAGCTAGTGGTATGGTTCAACAAACACCAAATCTTGTTGACCCACTGGCCGAGTCGGTGATGAAAATTCAGTGGGTGCTAAAGACGATCGAAAACTCAACAATCTACACCCTTGGGCTGGTCATGGCGCAGGCGCCCGAGCTGCAGCTAGTGTGTGTGGCCGATGAGTGGCTACACAAGCTTTGCAGCAAGGAGGAGGAGCACGCGGGCGAGGCCATGGCCCTCGTGTGCACTACAACAATGGTCAAGTATCGTCTACTCATGATCAATATGACGAGTTTGATGATTATGGTGCCAATGATTTTTATGGAGTGCCGCTGCCACCGCGCCGTGGTGTTGCCCATGGTGATAATAACCATCGCCCTGGCCATTGTGGTCGTGAAGACCCTGATAATGATGCTCGAATCAAGTTGAGTATTCAAAAATTTACAGGGAAAGAGGACCCGATGCTTATTATGATTGGAAAGAATAATGTGATCAGATTTTTCGAGTGCACAAATTTTCAGATGCAAAGATAGTAAATATAGCTTGTGTTGAATTCTCTGGCTATGCCTTGACTTGGTGGAACCAACTACAAGAAAACCAACTTCAGTTGGGACAAAATCATCTAAATACATGGGAAGAAATGAAGCAAGTAATGAGATGATGTTTTGTTCCATCTCAGTCATCAGCGAGAACTCTGGAATAGGTTGCAGCGCCTTACTCAAGGATCACACACGGTGGATGAGTACTATAAGGAGACGGAAACCCTTTTGATTCGTGTCCGGATCAGAGAAGATGAAGAGTCTAAGATGGCTAGATTTTTGTATGGTCTAAATGAAGAAATTTCAGATTTTGTTGAGATGTTACCCTATAATACTCTGCAGGAACTAGTGGACCAAGCAAAGTGAACTGAAAGGAAAGTTCAACACCATGAACATACTCATCCTTCTTTGTCCCGCCCTACTGTGGCATCTGGCGACGTCCACAACAGGGCCAATCTTATGCTAGTTCTCGTTCTCAAAGCACGGCGTAGCGACCAGCATTGCCTGCTGCTAGTGGAAGGCAAGTGGCTTCATGAGCATCTTCTCCTATTGTTCTTAATGGTGATAGACATCCTTCTACATCCACCGGTGCATCATCCGAAACACCAACTCCTAAACGTAGCCATGACATCGAGTGCTTCAAGTGCAAAGGAAGAGGGCACATTTCTTCTGAGTATCCTAGTAGAAGGACCATGTTTACTAATGAGAAAGGTGAATGGGAATCTGAAAGTGACCCTGAGGAAACTGGGGTACATGACGAAGGATTGGTTGATGGTGAAGAGAAATCTCATTATGACATTCAAGCCGATGAGGAAGATAATAATTCTTTTATTACTTGTCAAGTATTAAGTGTTAATGCAGTAAAAGAGGATAAGGGACAGCGGCATAACATCTTCCATACTCGTGGCACTATCAAAGGGAAGGTATGTCAGATCATTGTTGACAATGGAAGTTGCAATAATATTGCTAGTTCAGATTTGGTGGAAAGATTGTGTCTAAAACAGCGGCATCATACCAGTCCATATAAGATGCAGTGGCTCAATGATTGTGGTTCATTGCGGGTTAACAATATTGTTACAATTCAATTCTCTGTAGGAAAATTCAGTGATCAAGTGGAATGTGATGTGGTTCCAATGCAAGTATCCTTGGATATATGATCGTGATGTTCAGCTTAGTGGCCAAGCAACAAGCTTACTTTCCAGTACCATGGGGAGCGTATCTCCTTGCTTCCTTTAGCACCGGAGGAGATAATGATGGACGATCTGAAAAGAAAGAAGAGGGAGAGTGAGAAACACTTGAGTGAGAACCAGCAATATAGTGAGTGAGTGACTCCAAAGACAAACAAAAATCCACAGCCAAAATTAACCAAACCAAGGGGAAAAGAGGGTTTAGTGATGATCGCTAGGAAAGGGGACATGAGAGAATTAAGAGAACCCAACTCTATATTCTTTATACTCATGTACAAGGAAAACCTTTTATCTGCTATCGACTTACCCTCTACCTTGCCTAGTTTTGTTCTTGACATTTTGTAGAACTACGAGGACGTGTTTCTCGACGAAGTACCACTTGGACTACTACCCAAGAGAGGCATTGAACATCAAATAGACTTGGTACCTGGTGCCCCATTGCCGAACCGGCCACCATATCGCACCAACCCGGCAGAAACTCAGGAGATCCAATGTCAAATTCAGGACCTCCTCAACAAATGTTATGTAAAGGAAAGTCTTTCTCCTTGTACTATACTAGTTCTTTTAGTTCCAAAGAAAGATTGATCTTGGAGAATGTGTATAGATTGTAGAGACATTAATAATATAACTGTGAGATATAGACATCCCATACCTAGACTTGCTGACATGCTTGATGAACTCAGTGGTTCTACCATCTTTTCAAAAATTAATTTACGAAGTGGCTATCATCAAATAAGAATGAAAGAAGGTGATGAGTGGAAAACAACTTTCAAAACCAAATTTGGCTGGTATGAGTGGCTAGTTATGCCCTTTGGTTTAACAAATGCACCCAACACTTTTATAATACTAATGAATCACGTGCTTAGAACTTTCATTGGGAAGTTTGTTATAGTTTACTTTCATGATATTCTAATTTACAACCAATCTCTTAAAAAACATCTCGAACATATAAATTGTGTGCTTACTATCTTGAGGGAACAAAAATTATATGCTAATCTTGCCAAGTGCACTGTTTGCACCAACAAGGTTGTTTTTCTTAGCTTTGTTGTTTCAGGATAAGGTGTGGAGGTGGATGATGAGAAAGTCAAGGCAGTTCGTGAATGGCTGGCTGCCTCCACAAAATTTAAGACAAGTAAGGAGTTTTCTTGGGCTTACCGGATTCTATCGACGATTTGTGAAGGACTTCAGCACCATTGCTGCCCCGATCAATGAATTGACAAAGAAAGATGTCCCATTTCAATGGGGTGAAGCGCAAGAGAAGGCATTCGAAGAGCTGAAAGCTAAGTTGACATCAGCACCACTCCTTTCACTACCGGATTTCGGTAAGATATTTGAGATTGAATGTGATGCGAGTGGTATAGGAATCGATGGAGTGATCATGCAAGAAGGTAGGCCTATTGCATACTTCAGTGAAAAATTAAGTGATCCAACTCTTAATTATTCTCTTTATGATAAAGAATTGTATGCTTTAGTAAGGGCTTTACAAACAAGGCAATATTATTTATGGCCCAAAGAATTGTTGATACACTCAGACCATGAATCTTTAAAACATCTTAAGGGCCAACTAAAACTGAATCGAAGACATGCAAAATGGAGTGGGTTCATAGAAACTTTTCCTTATATTGTGAAGTATAAGAAAGGAAAGGATAATGTTGTAGCTGATGCTTTGTCTAGGCGCCATGCTTTGCTTTCTCAGCTTGATGCTAAAATTCTTGGTCTAGAAAGTATCAAGGAATTATATGTCGGTGACTCATATTTTGCTTAACCATATTCTAAGTGCACAAACGGAAAGAGTGGGGAAAGGTTTCATTTGCATGATGGATTCTTATTTAGAGCTAGCAAGCTATGCATTCCAGATTGTTTTGTTCGATTACTGTTATTGCAGGAGGCTCATGTTGGAGGACTTATGGGACATTTTGGTGCAAAGAAAACTGAGAGTGTTCTGGCCGATCATTTCTTTTGGCCAAGGATGAGGTGCGATGTTGAGCGTTATGTGCTGCGATGTGAGACATACCACAGAGCTAAGTCCCATTTGAACCCTCATGGATTGTATACATCTTTACGTATTCCTAATGCTCCATGGGAGGATATCTTAATGGATTTTGTTCTAGGTTTACCTCGATCTAAGTGGGGAAGAGATTCAGTTTTTGCCTCTTTTGTGGAGGACTCTTTCGACCAAAGTATACATTTTGGACTTATGGGATAGGCGATCTGCCTCGAGATCATCATCGGGTATTGTACCCTTCTGAAGATACTCATAGAGGGGATTCATCCATGTATCGTCGTTTCGGGCTAAAATTTTGGCTAAGTCCTTTCGGGCGGTCCAACCGCCGTTGTGGGATCGGTTCGACCGGCCTGGAATCGGTCGGACCGGCCGTGTGGGGCGGTCAGACCGTCGATGACTTGAAGCTTGGCCTTGTTGGCATTGTTGTGTATTGATTGTGTTTATTGTATGAACTTCATTGCTTTATTGTTGCATATTGCATTGCGGAACTAACGTGGGTCAAGTTGTGAAGAACTTATTCCCAGAAACGATTTGTTTGTCTATTGCTGTGCAGGTGGCTTGCAGGTCAGTGACGTCCACGGTGAGGTGGATCGGGACTACGCTTGGAGAGCTGAGGTCCAGAACGATCATGGATGCCGGGTGAGGTCGTGTGACTCAAGCATGGTGCAGGATAGGGAAGATGGATCGAACGGGTAGTTCGATGCATACCGGTTGGATCAGTGGTGCGAAAGTCGGTCGAGTCTCTGGGAGGTTCCGATGGGATTCGGACAGGAGAGACTTAGCGACGTGGTGAGAGCCGCTGATTAACCTACACGTGGTGAAGCAGACGATTGCTTCAATAGTTATGTGTGTGTGGGTCCCATGTGTGAGTGGGTCCCAAAAGTGAAACCCTAGGCTTCTCATATAAATAGAAAGCGGGGAGATGTAAAACCCCCAAGCATTCATTTGGCCCCCTTCTTCATTTTCTAGGGTTTGGAGGAGAGGAGAGGAGAAACTAGGGTTTGGAGAGATTGTGAGTGTGCTCCTTGTTGAGCTCTTGTCCTCCTTGTTGGAGTGGCTTTGTAAGCATCTTGTGAGATCAATCAATCTTGTGATGCTTGCTTGAGGGTTCATTTGTCTCCCTTTGTGTTCTTCTCTCTTTTGGATGAATTTGGTGCTTCCTTGATTCAAGTGGTTAAGCTTGGTCTCTTGACCTATTTTCTCTTGCTTTGATGTGTGGGAATACTCCTAGAATCATCTGGACCATCAACCCCCACAAGCAAGTCTTGAATCAAAGTTTTTTATATTTCTAGGGTTTGTGCACTTCTTCGGTAAAACATTGAGAGATCGTTTCTACGAAGTGGATCTGAAGGATCGTTGCTAGAAATAGGTCTCTAATATTTTTAGGGAGGTGTGCTCGAAATTTGGTCTAGTTTCATTGGTTGAATCAAAAGTTGGATCAAATTTCGTTTTGGATTTGGGCTTAGTTTTTCAAGATCGGTGAATCGATCCGACCGGTTTGATCGCTGGTCGAACCGATATCCAACGGTCTGACCGCCAGTTAGTAGCCGGTCCGACCGCTCGTTAAACGTCGGTCCGATCACTTTGTCTCGGCCGGTCCGCCAAGATCCACCCGAGCAGTGAGTTCAATTCTCCACTTTTGTGTCGTGTGGTTGAGGGGGTTATCGAATTCAGCACAAAACTTACTCTGTGCACTTACTGATCTTCTTAGCTTTCATAGCTAAAGGAGTAAAGTTCGTGTTGAATTTGATTAAGGCGAGAAAGTTGAGAAAGCGCCTATTCACCCCCCCTAGTCGCCTTTACGGTCCTACAAGTGGTATCAGAGCCGGTTAGCTCTTCTCATAGATCTTAACCGGTCTTTGGAGCCATGGCGACTGACAAGTACTCAACCAAGTCATATATTTTTGATAGAGTTCACTTTGCATATTGGAAGGCTCGCATGCAGGCTTATATCGAGGCTCAAGGGCACGCTATTTGGCTTAAGGTAAAAAACCCTTATGTCGTGCCAGCCGATGACGATATGATCACTCCGGATGTGCAGCCAACAAGAAGGCTCGAATTATTTGATCTAAGGCCTTAGTCGATCCGAGTTTGAGCGTGTTGCTCACTTGCATGGTTCGCTCATGAGATCCGCGGACTCTTTGTGACTATCACGAGGGGTCCATCGCGATCAAGGAAGTGAGAGAACCACCAAGAAAGTATACTCTAAGATCGAACAAAGGCCTGGGGAATCTTTAGACGAGCTGTGGGGAAGATTTTCTAAGATTCTTCATGATCTTCGCGCTGTTGACCTAGTCTTTTCTGAGTCTGAATATGCACGCCAGCTTTTGGGTGCTCTTGATGTGAAGGCCTGGGGAATGAAGATCACTTCCATCAATGACAACACTGTCATGAGTGAGCTTACCATGGATAAGCTATACTCGAGGTTGAAGACGGATGAGATTGATTTTATCTTGCGTCTCCCCAAGACAGAGTCGATGGCATTAGTGGTCGACAAATGCAAGGGTTGTTCTTCTGATTCTCTCGATTGTAGCTCATCTGGTTTTTCATTATCTACTTTGTATTCTTTGAGCGATGAGCAACTTGAGAAACTAGCCGAGGATGACTTAGCCCTCCTATCCACCAAATTCACGAGAGCGTACAACAAGGTGAGGAATAGGAGGAGAAGTGGACCTATCACGTGCTTCGAATGTGGTGAGCCAAACCACATTCGTTCCAGATGCCCCAAGCTAAAGGGCAAGGAGGAGAAGGAGACACGAAGACATCCCCAGGAGAGGGATGCAAAACCCAAGAAGACAAACTATCGCAAGTTTGTCAGCCGGTCCTTGCCGCTCTAGAGAATGTAAATATGAGCGATGTGGACTCGGAAACGGAGGACGACGAGAGTGACTCCCGTGGCAAGAAGAAGGCTCATAACTTCACAGGCATGTGTTTCCTGGCCAAGAACAGCCACGACAGCGACTCCTCCAACGATGAGGATCCTTTTAGTGATCCTGATGAGGTATGCCCTTCAATTGCTGACATGAAAAGGGCTTTGGTGCTTGCTGAACAGAAATTGCATAAGCAAGTAAAAATGATTAAGAAGCAGGACATTATGATTGATAATTTGAACCTAGAAGTTGTTAGGCTTAAATATATTAATCCTGATGATATTTGTGATTCCTGCACTAGCTTGCTTAAAAAATTGACAAGCTTGAAATCTGCTCATTCATCTTTTGCTAATCAACTAAAAGATGCTCTTGATGAACTAGAATCTCTCAAGTCTAGTTCTGTTTGCTTAGATGTCATTTCACTTGATGTGACTGCCATGGAAGCTATTCCTTTAACTTGCTCTAACTGTGCTTTACTTGAATTAAAATTGGATAGCGCCCTGAAGGAATTGCAAAAATTTGATGCTAGTCACACATACTCTCATTGTAAGAATAATATGATTAAGATGCAAGAGATGACTGAAATGGTTGTTTACTCTAGAGCTGCCTCTTGTGAAAATTGTCCCAAGCTTACAATTGAGATTGAAGCTTTAAACAAGACTCTTGAAGAAAAAGCTAAAATTGAAAAATTCATGTCTTTTACTGCTTCTAAGAAAGTCATTGATTCTAACACTCGTGTTTTGAATACTGAAGTTGAAACCATGATTGGTCAGATTCAAGAGGCATTTAGAGTCAAATTTAAGGAGCAGTTGAATAGGATTAAGGAATGCTATTGTGTGTCTTGTGAGGCCTTCAAAGTGGAAGTGGCCCTTCTTAAGAGTAAACGTGATGAGGTAATCAAGTCTAGCAAGTGCACTAGATGTGAGGGTCTAATTAAAGAGAATGATTACCTCAAGGTGACTCTTGAGAAGTTTTCGAGTGGGAAAAAGAAACTCAACATGATTCTTGATCAATCCAAGGTGAGCGTAAAAAATAGTGGCCTAGGTTTCAATCCCCTAGAGCATTCCAAGAAAAACCCACCTAGGATTGCTAGAGTTGTGAAGAATGGTCTGTTTGAGCTAGAATCTCCTAGGCCATCCAGGGTTGTTTTCAAATCCGCTGGTTTTGCTCAAACTCTTTCTGGCAAGAAAGGTGCTTTTACTCCTTCAGTATAGACTCCTCAAAAGGTCAAGTACCATTGCACCTTCTGCAAGAAAGAAGGCCACACTGTTGAGTTCTGCTTCCAGAGAGCAAAACTTGAGAGAAAAGAGAGGATGAGCACCTTGAGATCCATTAGAGGAGTCCTTCTCCAGCCATAGTCTCTAGAGCTAGGCAGCCTGCTTATCGTACTACGTATAGGCCTAGATTCGTAGAGAACTTTTTAGACTCTTTTGGTGGGTCTAGGCGGCATGTTGGATTAGGATATCGTGAGGAGAGACTACGGGTAGCACCTAGATAGGGGGAGTATCGATCTTTTGGTAGATCGTTTCGGAGAGGTCTAGGTGGTTCTCCTGTGCATGCTTATGATTTTATTCCCGATCATGTTTCTGCTATTTCTACTGCTGCTCCCAGACATCGTGCTTCTCAGTACTGGATTCCTAGATCATTTATCACTAACCCCAGTACTGAGGTATGGATGTTTTCTGATTGTGCTTTTTAGGTCCATCGTGCGAGGAAGGAGGACATATGGCTTGTTGACTCCGGGTGTTCTCGACATATGACCGGAGATTCTAGATGGTTCTCCTCCCTCACATGTGCATCCGGCAATAAATTGATTACATTTGGGGATGCTTCTACCGAGACCGTGACTGCAAAGGGCACTGTGCGCGTCAACGACAAGTTCGTGCTTAAAGACGTCGCTTTGGTAAGTAAGCTGAGGTATAATCTTCCATCTGTTTCTCAACTGCTTGATGAGGGTCTAGAAGTGAGGTTTAAAAGTGGAGAGTGTAGAGTTCTAGATTCCTCGGGTGAGCTTGTTTTTGAGATCTCCATATTTGAGAAGATCTTTTGTGCAAATTTCAGTATTTCTTCAGTTTCCAGTCCTAGGTGTCTTGTAGCCTCTGATTCTCATGATCTTGTTTTGTGGCATCGTAGACTTGGGCATATAGGTTTTGATCATTTGTCTAGAGTCAGTTGCAAGGACTTGATTAGAGGTTTGCCTAGGCTGAAGGCTGTTAGAGATCTTGTGTGCTCGCCCTGTAGACATGGTAAGATGGTGTCTGCTTCCCACCCACCTCTTACCTTGGTAATGACTGATGGACCTGGACAGCTGCTTCACTTAGACACAGTTGATCCTTCTAGAGTTCAGTCAGATGGTGGGAAATGGTATGTGCTGGTGGTTGTGGATGATTTCTCCAGGTATTCATGGGTTTATTTTCTCACTTCTAAGGACGAAGCATTTGGATTCTTTAGAGATTTGGTCCTTAGACTTGCTGTTGATATTCCTAGAGCTTTGAGAGCCATTAGGAGTGACAATGGGACAGAATTCAAGAATTCTTCTTTTTCTACCTTCTGCGTTGATAGGGGAATTGAGCATCAGTTTTCTTCTCCTAGAGTTCCCCAGCAGAATGGTGTTGTAGAAAGGAAGAACAGAACCCTTGTAGAGATAGCTCGAACCATGTTAGATGAGCATTCTACTCCTATGAGATTTTGGGCTGAGGCGATCTCTACTGCTTGTTATATCTCCAATAGGGTTTTCTTGAGATCTGTGGTTGGGAAGACCTCTTATGAGCTTAGATTTGGTCATTCTCCCAAAGTCTCTCATTTCAAGATTTTTGGTTGCAAGTGTTTCATTCTTAAACATGGCAACCTTGATAAATTTGAGTCTAGATGTTTTGATGGAATATTTCTTGGATATCCTGCTCATTCTCGTGGCTATCGTGTTTTTAATGTTGACACTAACAAAATTGTTGAGACTTGCGAAGTCACTTTTGATGAGGCTAGTCCTGGTACTAGACCCGATGCTACAGGTACACAGGTTCCTGAAATTCAAGGAAGCATCTTCGTCGATGATGACTCGAGTATGAGGAACCGAACCATCCTCCGGCTACCTCGAGAGGGTGGAGAGCCTGCTACTACTACTCCAGCCAATGGCGACCTCCTCCTATCCCCACCGACGATCCGAGTGGCTCTGTTCCTACCTCACCAACTCATGGGGTAGAGGCCACTCGCACTGTGAGCACCTCTTCACATTCAAATGACAACATCCACCGAGCGGATGATTGGGGATCTTCAAGAGCGAGTCACTCGCTCCAGGTTTATTTCTCCTGATTCTCATGCACATTCTGCTTTTGTCGCTTCTTTTGAACCCCGAGATATCGCCCATGCTTTATCTGATGCCTCTTGGGTCAATGCCATGCATGAAGAGCTTGAGAATTTTGAAAGAAACAAAGTCTGGACTTTAGTTGAGCGGCCTTCTGATTCTCATGTTATTGGAACAAAATGGATTTTAAAAAATAAGCAAAGTGAGGATGGGTTGGTTGTTCGCAATAAGGCTAGACTCGTAGCTCAAGGTTATTCCTAGGTAGAAGGCTTAGACTTTGAAGAGACCTTTGCTCCTGTAGCTAGATTGGAAGTCATTCGCATTATGTTAGCATTTGCAACATCCAAGGGTTTCAAGCTTTTTCAAATGGATGTTAAAAATGCTTTCTTGAATGGTTTCATAGAAGAAGAGGTCTTTGTCAAGCAACCTCCTGGTTTTGAAAATTAAAAATTCCCAAACTATGTTTTTGAACTCTCTAAAGCCCTGTATGGATTGAAACAAGCTCCTAGAGCTTGGTATGACAGGCTTAAGAGTTTCTTGCTTGAAAATGATTTCAAAATGGGAATGGTTGATAAAACCTTGTTCACTCTCAGGCATGGCAGTGATTTCTTGTTGGTTCAGATTTATATGGATGATATTATATTCGGTGGTTCTTCTCATGCTTTGGTGTCCAGATTTTCAGATTCGATGAGAAGTGAGTTTGAGATGAGCATGATGGGAGAGTTGACATTCTTCCTTGGTCTTCAAATCAAGCAACTGAAAGAAGGGACCTTCGTTCACCAGAGTAAGTATACAAAGGACCTTCTTCGCGCTTCAATATGGGAAGCGAGGCCAATGTCTACTCCCATTGCTACAACCACCGTCTTTGGACCACGATGAGGATAGAGAGCCCGTGGACCGTAAGAGTACCGCAGATGATTGGCTCCTCTCAGTATCTTAAATACGAGGCCGGACATACAATTTGCCGTATGTCCGTGCGCCGCTTCGAGCTTCCTCGTGCTTCTCATCGTCGAGCGATCGTCGCATCTTCAGGTACCTTCAAGATACGCTTGCATTTGGACTCTGGTATTCTTCTTCTTCGGCTCTCTCAATTCGAGCATTTTCTGATACTAATTTTGCGGGGTGTAGAGTGGATAGGAAGAGTACTTCTGGCACTTGTCATTTCTTGGGCACATCTCTTGTTTCTTGGTCTTCTAGAAAATAGTCTTGGTTGCATGACCCACACCGAGGCCGAGTAATAGCCGCACCGTGGTCGCTCTCGTGTTCTCTGGATTTTATTCGCACATGGATTGTGGGTTATCCTTGAGAAGTGTTCCTCTTTTCTGTGACAACACTTCTGCGATTAATATTGCCAAAAACCCTGTGCAACATTCCAGGACTAAACACATTGATATTCGATTTCATTTTCTTAGAGACCATGTTGAGAAGGGTGATGTTGTGCTTCACTTTGTAGAGTCAGAGCAACAGCTTGCTGATATTTTCACTAAAGCTCTTGATTCTTCTCGTTTTGCTGCTTTGCGGGGAGAGTTAGGGGTTATTAGTCCTATTGGGCTGTTTTGAGGGGGAATTTGATCTTTTTGCATTCTTTGTATCATAATGCATGTTTCATTTCACTTGTCTTGCATTGTTTAATAAAATTTGTGAGGTTTTGATCATTATCCTTGTATGGCTTGATTTCATATTCTATACCTTGTCATATCTAGTGATAGTCTGCTAGACTTCTTTTATGACTCTTCTTGTTTAGCTTAGCTTTTGCCTTGCTAGCTTTATATCTGTGAGCAAGTTGAATCAAATCATGTCTTGTTGGATCTTGTGACTAGTTTTGCTCTAGTGATCCTCTTATGATTCTTGCCATGTCATATAGGTTGAATTGAGTCTTGAACTTATTTTGAGATGAAAATGAGCTTTTTAATTTCTTAAGTCAAGCAAATGAAAAATGAGATTTTCTGTGCAAAAAAACTGATGTCACCAATCATTTCTCATGAGACAGCTTGCCATTGCACTAGGCATGAACTCAGGGGGAGTTTTGGATGACCTAGACCACTCTTTTGAGCTTATCGCTTGAGATGGTCACGGCAAGGCTTGAGATCTAGCACAGTGAAAAAAAAAATCCTTTTAGGAAATTACTCAAAATGCTAAGTGCTTGAGTTTTACTTCAAAAGTGTACTCTTAATTCTCAAAATGGCTCAGTTCTTGTTTTGAGTCTTTTTTTACTTATAGACATGGCTTGACTCATTTTTGGTTGCGTTTAGTGAAACTATGACATTGAGCAACCTTTCATGATATTAATTCTGTTAATCTCAGATGACTGCTATGTTGGTTTTAGCTTTGCAGTACATGTTTTGCCGTGATAGACGTCCTTCTGCATCCACCGGTGCATCATCCGAAACACCAACTCCTAAACGTAGCCATGACATCGAGTGCTTCAAGTGCAAAGGAAGAGGGCACATTTCTTCTGAGTGTCCTCGTAGAAGGACCATGTTTACTAATGAGAAAGGTGAATGAGAATCTGAAAGTGACCCTGAGGAAACTGGGGTACATGACGAAGGATTGGTTGATGGTGAAGAGAAATCTCATTATGACATTCAAGCCGATGAGGAAGATAATAATTCTTTTATTACTTGTCAAGTATTTAGTGTTAATGCAGTAAAAGAGGATAAGGGACAGCGGCATAACATCTTCCATACTCGTGGCACTATCAAAGGGAAGGTATGTCAGATCATTGTTGACAATGGAAGTTGCAATAATATTGCTAGTTCAGATTTGGTGGAAAGATTGTGTCTAAAACAGCGGCATCATCCCAGTCCATATAAGATGCAGTGGCTCAATGATTGTGGTTCATTGCGGGTTAACAATATTGTTACAATTCAATTCTCTGTAGGAAAATTCAGTGATCAAGTGGAATGTGATGTGGTTCCAATGCAAGTATCCTTGGATATATGATTGTGATGTTCAGCTTAGTGGCCAAGTAACAAGCTTACTTTCCAGTACCAAGGGAAGCGTATCTCCTTGCTTCCTTTAGCACCGGAGGAGATAATGATGGACGATCTGAAAAGAAAGAAGAGGGAGAGTGAGAAACACTTGAGTGATAACCAGCAATATAGTGAGTGAGTGATTCCAAAGACAAACAAAAATCCACAGCCAAAATTAACCAAACCTAGGGGAAAAGAGGGTTTAGTGATGATCGCTAGGAAAGGGGACATGAGAGAATTAAGAGAACCCAACTCTATATTCTTTATACTCATGTACAAGGAAAACCTTTTATCTGCTATCGACTTACCCTCTACCTTGCCTAGTTTTGTTCTTGACATTTTGTAGAACTACGAGGACGTGTTTCTCGACGAAGTACCACTTGGACTACTACCCAAGAGAGGCATTGAACATCAAATAGACTTGGTACCTGGTGCCCCATTGCCGAACCGGCCACCATATTGCACCAACCCGGCGGAAACTCAGGAGATCCAATGCCAAATTCAGGACCTCCTCAACAAATGTTATGTAAAGGAAAGTCTTTCTCCTTGTACTATACTAGTTCTTTTAGTTCCAAAGAAAGATTGATCTTGGAGAATGTGTATAGATTGTAGAGCCATTAATAATATAACTGTGAGATATAGACTTCCCATACCTAGACTTGCTGACATGCTTGATGAACTCAGTGGTTCTACCATCTTTTCAAAAATTAATTTACGAAGTGGCTATCATCAAATAAGAATGAAAGAAGGTGATGAGTGGAAAACAACTTTCAAAACCAAATTTGGCTGGTATGAGTGGCTAGTTATGCCCTTTGGTTTAACAAATGCACCCAATACTTTTATAATACTAATGAATCACGTGCTTAGAACTTTCGTTGGGAAGTTTGTTATAGTTTACTTTCATGATATTCTAATTTACAGCCAATCTCTTAAAAAACATCTCGAACATATAAATTGTGTGCTTACTATCTTGAGGGAACAAAAATTATATGCTAATCTTGCCAAGTGCACTGTTTGCACCAACAAGGTTGTTTTTCTTAGCTTTGTTGTTTCAGGATAAGGTGTGGAGGTGGATGAGGAGAAAGTCAAGGCAGTTCGTGAATGGCTGGCTGCCTCCACAAAATGTAATACAAGTAAGGAGTTTTCTTGGGCTTGCCGGATTCTATCGACGATTTGTGAAGGACTTCAGCACCATTGCTGCCCCGATCAATGAATTGACAAAGAAATATGTCCCATTTCAATGGGGTGAAGCGCAAGAGAAGGCATTCGAAGAGCTGAAAGCTAAGTTGACATCAGCACCACTCCTTTCACTACCGGATTTCGGTAAGATATTTGAGATTGAATGTGATGCGAGTGGTATAGGAATCGATGGAGTGATCTTGCAAGAAGGTAGGCCTATTGCATACTTCAGTGAAAAATTAAGTGATCCAACTCTTAATTATTCTCTTTATGATAAAGAATTGTATGCTTTAGTAAGGGCTTTACAAACAAGGTAATATTATTTATGGCCCAAAGAATTGTTGATACACTCAGACCATGAATCTTTGAAACATCTTAAGGGCCAACTAAAACTGAATCGAAGACATGCAAAATGGAGTGGGTTCATAGAAACTTTTCCTTATATTGTGAAGTATAAGAAAGGAAAGGATAATGTTGTAGCTGATGCTTTGTCTAGGCGCCATGCTTTACTTTCTCAGCTTGATGCTAAAATTCTTGGTCTAGAAAGTATCAAGGAATTATATGTCGGTGACTCATATTTTGCTTAACCATATTCTAAGTGCACAAACGGAAAGAGTTGGGAAAGGTTTCATTTGCATGATGGATTCTTATTTAGAGCTAGCAAGCTATGCATTCCAGATTGTTCTGTTCGATTACTGTTATTGCAGGAGGCTCATGTTGGAGGACTTATGGGACATTTTGGTGCAAAGAAAACTGAGAGTGTTCTGGCCGATCATTTCTTTTGGCCAAGGATGAGGTGCGATGTTGAGCGCTATGTGCTGCGATGTGAGACATACCACAGAGCTAAGTCCCATTTGAACCCTCATGGATTGTATACATCTTTACGTATTCCTAATGCTCCATGGGAGGATATCTTAATGGATTTTGTTCTAGGTTTACCTCGATCTAAGTGGGGAAGAGATTCAGTTTTTGCCTCTTTTGCGGAGGACTCCTTCGACCAAAGTATACATTTTGGACTTATAGGATAGGCGATCTGCCTCGAGATCATCATCGGGTATTGTACCCTTCTGAAGATACTCATAGAGGGGATTCATCCATGTATCGTCGTATTCTAGAGAGGTTGTCTCAATAGGAGATATTTCTGGTGTTTCGACTAGAGACAGCTTCTGGAGTGGTTTCAAGAAGACTCCTTTTGGTACATGTGATCGGGAAGAAGCCATTCGAGCTAACTGGTCTGCGAGGAAATTATCCTTTTGAGGAATATATTGTACCTCTGTGGATATCGTGAGGATATGTGCACGATCTCAGGATGATGAGTCAATTGGCAATGGCTTTGTTGGTTTGTAAAATCTCGCGTTTCGGTTTGCTCAAGGTCGTCATACCACAAAGTGGTCCGACCGGTTGTGTGGGCGGTCGATCACAATGAGAGGTCGGACCGGCAGGTTGTTTGGCCGGACCAACTGACCTAAAAGTGGTTTTTGGGACTGAGCCAAAAATAGATTGTGTATGCAAGTGAGGGGAGTCTCATGGATGTGGTCACATCATTGTTGGTGCTCCCAGTCAAAAGTTCTATTCAGTTGAAATTTCCAGAAGGTTTCGGAATTTCGAGCTAAAATTTTGGCTAAGTCCTTTCGGGCGGTCCAACCGCCGTTGTGGGATCGGTTCGACCGGCCTGGAATCGGTCGGACCGGCCGTGTGGGGCGGTCAGACCGTCGATGACTTGAAGCTTGGCCTTGTTGGCATTGTTGTGTATTGATTGTGTTTATTGTATGAACTTCAATGCTTTATTGTTGCATATTGCATTGCGGAACTAACGTGGGTCAAGTTGTGAAGAACTTATTCCCGAAAATGATTTGTTTGTCTATTGCTGTGCAGGTGGCTTGTAGGTCAGTGACGTCAACAGTGAGGTGGATCGGGACTACGCTTGGAGAGCTGAGGTCCAAAACGATCATGGATGCCGGGTGAGGTCGTGTGACTCAAGCATGGTGCAGGATAGGCAAGATGGATCGAACGGGTAGTTCGGTATAGCTGGTTGGATCAGGTGGTGCGGAAGTCAGTGCGCGTCTCTGGGAGGTTCCGATGGGATTCGGACAGGAGACTTGGCGACGTGGTGAGAGCCGCTGATCAACCTACACGTGGTGAAGCAGGCGATTGCTTCAATAGTTATGTGTGTGTGGGTCCCATGTGTGAGTGGGTCCCAAAAGTGAAACCCTAGGCTTCTCATATAAATAGAAAGGTGGGGAGATGTAAAACCCCCAAGTATTCATTTGGCCCCCTTCTTCATTTTCTAGGGTTTGGAGGAGAGGAGAGGAGAAGCTAGGGTTTGGAGAGATTGTGAGTGTGCTCCTTGTTGAGCTCTTGTCCTCCTTGTTGGAGTGGCTTTGTAAGCATCTTGTGAGATCAATCAATCTTGTGATGCTTGCTTGAGAGTTCATTTGTCTCCCTTTGTGTTCTTCTCTCTTTTGGATGAATTTGGTGCTTCCTTGATTCAAGTGGTTAAGCTTGGTCTCTTGACCTATTTTCTCTTACTTTGATGTGTGGGAATACTCCTAGAATCATCTAGACCATCAACCCCCACAAGCAAGTCTTGAATCAAAGTTTTTCATATTTCTAGGGTTTGTGCACTTCTTCGGTAAAACATTGAGAGATCGTTTCTACGAAGTGGATCTGAAGGATCGTTGCTAGAAATAGGTCTCTAATATTCTTAGGGAGGTGTGCTCGAAATTTGGTCTAGTTTCATTGGTTGAATCAAAAGTTGGATCAAATTTCGTTTTGGATTTGGGCTTAGTTTTTTCAGTACTGGACTGAATCGGTCTGACCGGTTTTACAACGGCGGTCCGACCGCCGCTTTCGAACCACTCAAGATCGCGGGTTGAACCGATATCCAACGGTCTGACCGCCAGTTAGTAGCTGGTCCGACCGCTCGTTAAACGTCGGTCCGACCGCCTGTCTCCAGCCGGTCTGACCGCCAGTACCCAGTCCAGAACAGTGAGTTTAATTATCCACTTTTGTGTCGTGTGGTTGAGGGGGTTATCGAATTCAGCACAAGGCTTCCTCTGTGCACTTACTGATCTTCTTAGCTTTCATAGTGTTGAATTTGATTAAGGCTAGAAAGTTGAGAAAGCGCATATTCACCCCCCTAGTCGCCTTTACGGTCCTACAACCTCAAAACTGAAAAAAAATACTTTTCAAGCTTTCGAACTACCGATAAGTACCGAGACATGGTTATGTTAGAGAACTAGTACTACTTTCCTACCCGATTCATGACTAGTTGAAAGTCTGCTCTCACGAGTGGTCGTCGAATCCTGAGCACTTTTGCGGCTCGTATGCCAACTAACAAACCTTCGTATTCTGCCACGTTGTTAGTGGAACGAAAGTTTATTTGAATAGCATATTTTAAGGTCTCTCCTGTAGGAGATTCTAGGACCACCCCAGCCCCCGAGCCACATAGCGTAAGTGACCCGTCAAAGTACATCATGCACTGGTCATGAGAATTGTACTAGGGATCCTAAATAGGTTAAGAATTTTTCCATTCAACAATAAAAGTCTACCAAGACTTGGGATTTAATGGCTATTCGGGACACGAAATGGAGGTTGAACTCTCCAAGTTCAACCGACCATTTTGCCATGCGTCTCGCTGCTTCCCTGTTCTGAAGAACCTCTCCTAAGGGAAACTCAACCGACACAATTATCTTGTATGCTTGAAAATATTGCCTCAATTTCCTTAAGGACACGAGGAGAGCATATAGAAGTTTTTGAACCTGAGGGTAACGCTCCTTAGGCTAGTGTAAATCTTCACGCACATAGTAAACTGATTGTTGAATGTTTTCATGTTCGTCCACCAGTATTGCGCTCACTGCCTGTGGCGTGGTAGTTAGATATAGTAAGAGTGTCTCTCCTGGTTTTGGATAAACCAAAATAGGGACACTCGTAAGATACCTCTTGACATCCTCAAAGGCAATATTTGCCTCATCAGACCACTCGAAACCCTCGTGTTTCCTTTTTCTCTTAGTCATGCGATGAAACGACTTAGAGTCGCCATACATCCTGTGAGTTTCTGGACTTCTTTCTTCGTGGTTGGTGGGCGCATTTGTTCAATGGCTTTTATCATTTCAGGGTTTGCTTCGATTCCTCATGCAGAGACAAGGAATCAAAGCAATTCCCCTAATGAGACTCTGAACACACACTTCTTAGGATTGAGCTTCAATTAGTGTTTTCTGATGCTGTCGAATGTTTCTTGTGGGCGGAAATATGATTAAGTCGCTTGATGCTTTTTATGACTAGATCGTCAACATAGGCTTCCAAATTTTGACCAAGTTGAGGTGAAAAATCGTTTGCAACAAGCATTGAAAAGAAGCGCCAGCATTTTTTTAGACCAAACGACATTTTGACATAGCAAAATATTCTGAATGGTGTAATAAATATGGTATTTTCTTCATCATCTACACACCTACTAATCTGATGATAACCAGAATATGCATATAGAAAACTTAATATTTCACAACCAACAGTAAAGTCAACCAACTGATCAATATGAGGAAGAGGAAAATCATCCTTTGAACAAGCTTTATTAAGATCAGTAAAGTCTACACACATACACCACTTACCATTAGAATTTCTAACTATTACAGGATTAGCCAACTATTCTGGGTGGTCTACTTCTCTTATAAAGCCTACCTTATGTAGCTTGTCCAATTATGATCTAATAGCATCTCGTCAATCAGGTGCAAATCCCCATAATTTATGTCAAACCCGGGAACAAAGGATCTCGACTTCTCTGTGTTTCTTTCACTAGTACAGGATTGCTAGTGTACACAGTCAAACAAAAGTGACATCACAATTATATCACACGTTTATTTAATATAAATCAAAGTTTATTAAAAAAAATAGTGCCTGAGGTAAAATAAAATAACGCAATAGAAATAAAATAATAGGTGAGCCACACGATGCGCCACAGCAAACGTGTGGGGGTGTCGGCCTAGTCGTCAAGATCCTCACCGTCCTGATAGAATTCTTCACCTGAATAAATATTATTCAGCAAGAGTGAGCACAATTTTCGTGCTCGCAAGTTACACCCAATAAAAGAATATGATGCTTGCATAGGTAAACAATTGTGGTTGATAGGGTCTATTTTGCATAAAGCAATATTTTCATATTTAAATACTCACACTGAGTTTCATGATAATTTTTAATCTATAACTAAAATTAGATTTTAAATTGACAGTTTTATCGTGGATAATCTTCATATGAAATATAGTGATGGATACCCTCCTATCACATGACTAACCGCCCAATTTTACCACAAAAATTTACCATCCTGAAATAATTTTCTAAAATTATTTTAAAACCAAAAACAAAGTCTAACTTAGAGTGGCATTGCTCAGCATGTGTATGACCATCGACACGGCTATTCGAATAGTTTTCTACTTTGCAGAGGCTATACAAGTTTTCCCACAAGAGATAATTTGCCTAACATGTCGGCCAATACACGCTTCTGTAGGTGTGCGACTAAGCAATTATCATAAGACATTTCCAATGCTCTACCTCAAGGCTAACACGTATGCTAAGATTTCACTTCCATTGGGTTAACCACCCGCGGAAGCCCCCTGTTGCACTAGGTGTGAATACTGTTTAACCAACACCCACTCAACAACATGGCACAGAAGACAATGAGGTATTAAAAATAATTAAGCCTAGGCCTTAATTAATAAGCCTAGTACGGTGGAGCTTTGCAAGATGCGGCTCGAAAACCGGTTCTTAATTAACTTGTGTGACTTCCAAAATAACCCCTAGGTCTCAACCCTACCCAGATTGAGCCCGTGCATAAACCTCCACCAACTATCCTTTTTCCCTAAGTCCAAACCAATTTTTTCATTTTGCTTTTCAAAATAATTTGCAAAATCTTCCATGGCAAAACAAGGCCATATACTTTTAAATAATAGTTGATCTTTTGGCTAAAATTCCCCAAATCAAATATTCTTGATCTAAGCATATAATTATTTTCAAATTTTTATTTTGACTATGGTGACAATGGAATAATAAACCAATTAACAACATTGGCTATACAAAGGAATTGGAATAACTAGAAAAATTAAAACAAGAATTAAAATAACTGAATAAAATTATGCATGCAATAGTAATTTAAAATAGAACTAAATAAATTTAAAATAGTGGGGTCAACATGATCAATAGTATAACTTGAATTGCTGGAAGTCTTGATAATCTAACTCTTGGAAGGGTCAAGCTCTCCGGGGTCGTCAAAATCTATACGCGAAAATATGACAACTTCAAATAAATTCAAATAATACTCAAATAAATTCAAATGAGAAAACAAATTAAATCAAAATCAAATAATTTTAGTTTAGTTAACTAGATCTTGAATGTATATAAATTTAGAAATTTGATTCACCTAAATCGGAGTTCATATGAAGAAATACAAGCTCTTGGAAGTTTAAATCTAAAGAAAACCCTAATTTTAGATTTTATTGATTTTTTGAATTTTTCCAAAGAATAATCGATTTATTGCGCATGATGACATCAGCGACCGAAAAAATCGATTTTTGACCGAATTATTTTTCTAAAGGAAATTATTTATGACTACGACCGGTGGGCCCTGCAGTCAAAGACTGGATCTATGAACGGTCAAAAGTCCACAGTGGACTCGGCTCACGCAACAGTGCAAAGGGGTACGCATGCGCTGGCGTAAGCACCATGCGGCGCTGACACGGCAGCCACGTGGGCACTAGGGCTGATGCGATGTTGAGGTGGCTCAGTCGTGGTGCACATGTGGCTGAGCCACGCAGGCCTGAGGCCGGTGGCGCTCCGGCGATGGCCTCGCTGGCGCTACGCGCCATGACGAGGCGTGAGGGTGGGCGCAAAATGACGAGGGCGACTCACCGAACCTGATGCTTAGCGAAGATGCGAGCGGGCGCGGTGGAAAGGTCGCCGACGACGAGGTTTAGCGGTAGCGGTTTTAGGCCGACGGCGGCGAAGACGTTCCTGAGGTTCTCCGGGGAAGTTGAGGTGCGCACGAGATATGAGTTGGTCGTAGGTTGGTCGAATATGATCACTAATTGGTCGAAACCTGGTCGTGAGGAGTTACAAGCTGGTCGAGACCAAATATGAGCTGGTCTTAGCCTAGTCGAAACCTGGTCGTAAGGAGTTACGAACTGGTTGAGACCAAATAGGACCCGGTTGTATATCAAATTGCATTAAGGTTCGTCCGATATAATTTGTGCGTATTCATGAATCGTTATGTCCTGCTAGGTACCACTAACGACTCGTGGTCGAAAAAGGTTTTCGAGTCACAACCCATTACGCATGAACCTACAGGTTCACACACTTAAAGGGTTGGAACAAACTTGTTCAAAAGGGATACATCATGGGCTCTATTTGGGGCATGAGGGTACATGAGTTGTTCCACCAAGCCGCCATCTTCTTGAGAGGACCATCCCATGCGACTTGGTGCTAGCACACCGACGTACGGCGTTCCTGCCCGGAACGTGTGGATACCGTAGAGGCGCTACTGCGGTTGCTATTACGCTCGAGGACGATCCGTCCCTTTGTAAGGAAAGCAATCGGTTGCTAGAGGAGGCAATCGGCGACGAGGATGTTGGACGATCGACTACGACCACTACATCGACGCGCTCTTCGTTGGACCAAGCTGCTCCTACTCTTCTTTTGCTGCATTGCGCGTCTGGTGGTAACAATCTGTGATCTTCTACTTGCTTGGCTTCCTGGTTTACGTGGTATAATTTTTGAGTTGCTAACTAGTGTAGCCTACCCATATCCCTTCAGTGGTATCGAACCATCCTGCATAGTTTTTGATGTAGATCGATCACATATACTTGATATATGGCAGTAGTAGATTAGATCTATCGCTGGTTTGGTCTGGTAATCTGGATTGCTTTATGTGGATGGAATGGTCTAGACACTGGTCGATAAGATCGATCGATGTTCGGTGATAGTAGATGGGTTTACGAGGAGGTACAAGTTAAGAGCACCAGATGATTTATTCCACATGTTTACGAATGCCTTGCATGATATCAATGCAGTGATCAGATTGGTTCGAAATACGTCTTAATATGATTAATTCGATGATTTCCGAGGCTCGGTTATGTGAATAAGATTCATGTCCTAACAATATTTTCCGAGAGCACTGCCCTCGACCAGCGAGGGACTGTCTCTTCGAACACCTCCGCTAACATGCTAGCAGGACCGCCATAGTTGTACCCGCGTTATATGGTATTATGTATTCATGTCACCGATAGAATTGGATTCTATGCATAACACATTTTTGCAGGGATTGATGTGAATAGTATGACCCATTGTGTATGCGATGCATGCATGAATTTTTCATATCCTGCGTGTTATGCTATGAGATAGCCATCGAACTACATATTATTGTATAACGGTTTGCATACCGACATGTGATACTTGATATTCTTGTATGTAATTCATTACTAGCTCTTAGGAGTAATTGCTTAGTTGATGAATATGGTCGGAGACTGCAAGCATGATGGTCGGAGGACAGAAAATATGGTGACAGAGATCATGTTAAGGGTCATACTATTTCACATTTTAATATGATTATCTGTGAATGTTTATTCCTATCATGCTATTGATCATGTTTATCATTAGATATTTTAACATGGTAGAATAGTATCACTCAAGAAAAATTAAGTAAATTTGATGTCTTTCCAATTGCCGCGACCATCACAATTTTGATCGCTAATTGGCAGGTCTACCAAAGTAGAGTGCCACTGACTATCTTCATAAGATGGAGTGGGTGTCGGACACCCATATGCATAGTATTGGTTTAATTTAACAAGGCAATCAAAACTGTTTTGGGCCTTGGGGCATAGTGTTGGTCACCGGCGCATAGAGATGCAACCCAACAGACAAGAGTCATATGTGATCTGATTGGCAAGACGTTGCCTACCTAAAATCACTAGGTTTCTAGCAGTGACACCAAAGTTCACTAGAACTTAATGATTTTGGATCTTGAACTCACTATATGATGTTAGAGGGAAACATGGTTTAGAACATATAGTGGGAGTATCTTTTATTGACTGTTAATGATTAAGTTCAACCAGGTATGGACTAGTCGTATAGTGACATGACCAGGTCTAGACTATTCGTATGGTGATATGACCAGGTCCATACTATTCGTACGGTGATACGACCGGGTCCAGACTAGTCGTATGAAGATACGATCTGGTCATAGACTGGTCGAACATGAACACCAATACGAGTGTCTCGCAAAAGATCTTTCTTAAACATAGTGCTGAATTTTTGCATATATTTCTGTTGTAGATCTTGGCACCTACTACTTCTTCTGCACCTACATTTAATTTGTGATCTATTCTTGAGAAATAAAAAGTTGAATGGGACAAATTTCATTGACTGGTTTCGTAATCTAATAATTGTTCTCAAACAGAAAAGAAGGAATATATTCAAAGGGTCCCTATCCGGAGGAACCGAGTGCTGATGCTCCTCGTGCTGATAAGAATGCTTATGAGAAGCATTGCAATGACATAGTCGATGTGCACAGCCTAATGCTTGCCACAATAAACTCGAGCTTTAGAAGCAATATGAGACCACAGATGCTTACAATGTGATTGTGGGCCTGAAGTGTATGTTTCAGGATCAAGCAAGGGCAGAGAGGTTTAACACCTCTAAGACATTGTTCTCTTATACGCTGTCAGAAGGTAACCCAGTCAGCCCTCATGTGATCAATATGATTGGTCTTATTGAGAGCTTGGAAAAGCTTGGTTTTCCCTTTAGCCCAGAGTTGGCTACAGATGTGATTCTCCAATTGCTCCCTGCGTGCTTTGAGCCTGTCATATTGAATTTTCATATGAATGACATAGAGAAATCGATGACCGAGTTGCATGGCATGCTTAAGGGTGTTGAGGAGAGCATCAAGAAAAGTTCTAATCATGTGATGATGGTTCAAAAGACTATTAGCTTCAAGAAGAAAGGTAAGTCAAATGGAATGGGATAAGGCAAAGGAAAGACTCAAGATGAGATTAAGAGTATCAAGGTTAAGCTTAAGAAGCTCAAGCTAAGTCCTAAGCTTGAATCAGAATGTTGCCCTTGTCATGAGACAGGGCATTGGAAGAGCAATTGCAAGAAGTACTTAGCATAGATGAAAAAAACAAAGAAAGTAAGACTTCCCGTTCATGTATAAATGTTATACAAATTAATATTGCTACTTCTCCTACATGCTCTTGGGTATTTGATACCGCATCGGTTGCTCATATTTGTAATTCGATGCAGGGATTGATAAGGAGTAGAAGTTTGGCAAGAGATGTTGATCTTCGCGTTGGCAATGGAGCAAGAGTTGCTGCATTAGCTATTGACACTTTACCATTAGCTTTACCCTCAGGATTAGTTATGGAATTAAATAATTGTTATTATGTTCTTGCCTTAAGCAAAACATTATTTCTGATTCATGTTTAGGAGCCGAAGGTCATGAGTTCAGAATAAAGATCAATTGTTGTTCAATTTATTTTGAAGATATGCTTTATGACCATGCTCCATTAGTGAATGGATTGTATGTTTTGAATCTTGAGGACGAGCTCATCTATAAACATTAATGCTAAGAAACATCGACCTAATGATTTGAATCGCACTTTTAATTGGTATTGTCGTCTAGGTCATATAAATGAGAAGCGCATGATTGTAACACCCTGACCCAAAATCGGCTCAATGCCCAGCCCACCGTGGGGCGGACCTGCCCACACATAGCACCCCACTTACACTTTCGTCCTCGCTTCGTGTAAAAGGGTTAACCCGGAGGTGCTACGTTTGGATCCAACAGGCATTATATACTACCACAACTCACTTGAGACAAGCAATGTGGGACTAATCCCACCACACAACTCCTCATGGGCCACATGGGCCACGCTATGAGCAGGCCGGGGTATTACACTCACCTCCCTTAAGGTGGCGCCCTCGGCGACATATCGCATCTGTGCAAATGCCTGTAACCACCCCTCGGTACACGTCCGTGCGTCCAGTGCCAGCACATATGCCATGCCATGTGACCACTCCGGGCCCACATGCGCCATGCGCCATATGCCCGCGCCCCTGTCCCGCACGCGCCCGAGCAGCGAAGGTTGATGCTCTGATACCATTTGTAACACCCTGAACCAAAATCGGCTCAATACCCATTTTCACCGTGGGCGGACCACCACACATAGCACCCCACTTACACTTTCGTCCTCGCCGTGTAAAAGGGTTAACCCGGAGGTGCTACGTTTGGATCCAACAGGCATTATATACTACCACAACTCACTTGAGACAAGCAATGTGGGACTAATCCCACCACACAACTCCTCATGGGCCACATGGGCCACGCTATGAGCAGGCCGAGGTATTACAATGATGAAGCTCCATATATATGGTATTCTAAACTCATTTGATTTTGAATTATTTGAAACATATGAATCTTGTTTACTTGGCAAGATGACGAAGACGCCTTTCACAACTAGAGGTGAGAGGGCAAGTGACTTATTGGCCCTTGTACATTCAGATGTATGTGGACCAATAAGCACTTTGGCCAGAGGTGGTTTTCAGTACTTCATAATTTTGGCTGATGATTTTAGTAGATATAACAATGTCTTTTTGATGAGGTGTAATTCAGAATCCTTTGAAAAGTTTAAATAATTTCATAATGAAGTACAGAATCAACTTGACAAGACAATCAAATATCTACGATCTGATCATGGAGGTGAATATTTGAGCCATGAGTTTGGTGATCATCTAAAGAAGTGTGGAATTGCTCCACAACTTACTCCGTCGGGAACGCCTCAATGGAACGGGGTGTCTGAATGACAGAACTGAACATTGTTGGACGTGCTCGGTCAATGATGAGCCAATTTGATCTTCCATGCATGATAATCAAGTTTGGAACTCTGTTGATGCACCTAATGGTGTTAAAACCATTGAGTGCAAACGGATTTTTAATAAAAAGATAGATCTAGATGGAAATATTCACATTCATAAGGAACGACTGGTTGCGAAGGGTTTCAAACAAATTCAATGTGTTGATTACGATGAAACCTTCTCACTTATCATGATACTTAAGTCTATCCAGATCGTTCTAGCTATTGCTGCATATTTCGATTAAGAAATATAGAAAATGGATGTCAAAACGGCTTTCCTAAATGGAAACCTAAGTGAGGTTGTGTATATGACATAGCCTGAGGGTTTTGTCAATCCAAAGAAAGCTAAGAAGGTATGCAAGCTCCAGAAATCCATTTATGGATTAAAGCAAGCATCTCGGAGTTGAAACGTTTGTTTTGATGAAGTGGTCAAAGGTTTGACTTCATCAAGAATGAAGAAGAACTATGTGTTTACAATAAGGTTTGTGGGAGCAAACTTGTGTTTCTGATATTGTCTGTGGATGACATACTACTAGTTGGAAATGATATTCCAATGCTGGAATCTGTTAAAACTTCATTAAGAAATAGTTTATCAAAGAAAGATTTAGGAGATGCCGGCATATATTCTTTGTATAAGGATCTATAGAGATAGATCTAAAAGGATAATTGGATTAAGCCAGGATATGTAGATAGATAAGGTGTTGAAATGATTCAGTATGCAAGATTCCAAGAGAGGTTTCTTACCCATGACACATTACATTAATCTTAGCAGGAGTCAATGTCCTACGACTACTAATGAGCAAGACAAAATGAGTAGAATTCTATATGCTTCGGCTATTGGATCTATCATGTATGCTATGCTATGTACACGACCAGATGTGTCGTATGCTCGAAGTGTTACAAGCAGATATCAGTCGGATCCAGATGAAGGTCACTGGATAGTAGTCAAGAATATCCTTAAGTACTTGAGAAGGACTAAGAATGCACTCCTTGTGTACGGTGGTGAGGAAGAGCTGGTCGTAAATGGTTACACCGATGCTAGCTTCCAAACCGACCAGGATGATTTCATATCATAATTAAGGTTTGTGTTTTGTCTTAATAAAAGAGCAATGAGCTCGAAGAGTTTCAAGTAAGGAACGGTTGCTGATTCTACAACAGAGGCCGAGTACATTGCGGCTTCGGAAGCTTCAAAAGAAGCCGTATGGATTATAAAGTTCATTAATAAATTGGGTGTGGTTTTGAGTGCTTCCAGTCCAATAGGTCTCTGTTGTGATAACAGTGGAGCCATTGCACAAGCTAAGGAATCTAGATCGCATCAAAAGTCCAAGCACATACTTCGGTGATATCACATTATTCGTGAGATCGTTGAAAGATGTGATGTGAATATATGCAAAGTGCACACGGATTTGAACATTACTGATCTGTTGACAAAGCCTCTCATGCAACCTAAGCTTGAGGCACACACAAAAGCAATGGGTATAAGATACATATATAATTGACTCTAGTGCAAGTGGGAGACTGTTGGTGATATACCCTAGAGGCAATCATAGAGATAATTGTATCACATCTATGTTTATGAGTTATTGAATAAGTGTTTGTCTGTTCCTTGAATGAATCATCAGTTATAAATATTAACGAGTATGTGACTTGTTGGTGAAGCACTTTTAACTTTTGATGATTTCGTTCTAAATGCATCCCTAGTCGAATGTCACTGGTCGGAACACTAGTGACTCCATGGACCAGCACATGTATTGATTAATGACCATGTTTCGCTGGTCATAGATATAGGGATATCGAATCAATAATGTGAACACATATTAAAGAACATGGGTTGGATAGACCCACCTTGAGACACAATTGAGATTGTTATGATTCTATATGTTATTAGTTGGTCTCAAGCAGTGATGATGTATTATCCTTAGACCTGAGATAAATATGGTTTCCTACATGTGTAATAGTATACTTTGGGTTTGCCAAACGCTACTCGTAATTGGGTAGTTGTAAAGGTACTTTAAGTATGCTACGAAACATGCAGAGGAATATGACTAGTTGGATATGGGATTTACCCCTCCTAACATAACACGAGAGATGTCTCTGGACCCTCGATGTGGTCGAATAAATAAAGTGCATTGCAATGCCACTGGTGGTCGAAGAGTTCGACCACATGAAGTTATACGACATTCAATTGAGAAAGTATTGAACAGTTCATGGATGACACAACATCTCACCTAGAGTTTAACCAGATATCGTGAGGCAAAGGGAGAATGCACGAGCTGGTTATTCAGTTCGACAAGATACGGACTAGTCGTATGGAGATACGAGTTGGTCGAACATGATCACTAAATGGCCAAAACCGGGTCATAAGTAGTTACGAAATGGTCGAGACCAAATATGAGCTGGTCATAGGCTGGTCAAAACCTGGTCGTAAGGGGTTACAAACTAGTCGAGACCAAAATAGGACCTAGTCGTAGATCATATTGCATTAAGGTTCGTCCGATATAATTTGTGTGTATTCGAGAATTGCTATTTCCTGCTAGGTACCACTAACGACTCGTGGTCGAAAAAGGTTTCCGAGTCATATCCGATTACGCATGAAACTACAGGGTCACACACTTAACAGGTTGGAACAAATGTGTTCGGATAGGACCCATCATGGGCTCTATATATGGAGATGCTTGAGGCTATTGGGGGCATGAGGATATGTGAGCTGTTCCACCAAACCCTAGACACCATCTTCTTGAGAGAGTCTTTCCGTGCGACTTGGTGCTAGCACACCGGCGAAAGGCGTTCTTGCCCTGGACATGTGGATACCGTATAGGCGCTACTACGGTTGCTGTTGTGCTCGAGAACGATCCGTGACTTTACAAGGAAAGCGATCGGTTGCTAGAGGAGACGATTGGGGACGAGGACGCTGGACGATCGATTGACTATGTTGGACCATCAACTACGACCACTACATCGACGCGCTCTTTGTTGGACTAGGCTACTCCAACTCTTCTTCCGCTTGCATTGTGCGTCTGGTGGTAACGATATGTGATCTTCTACTTGCTTGGCTTCATTGTTTACATGGTAGAATTTTTGAATTGCCAACTAGTGTAGCCTAGTCATATCCCTTCAAAAAGAGATGGTTGTGCGAAGAGAAATAGAATGAGCTAGAAGAAAGAATTAGGCCCAAAGGGATTTTGAGGATTTTAAAGGATTTCCGAATTTTAGAAAAAGAGATAAATCAAATCGAGCTCAAAGAAATAGGAAATGAACTCAGAAAATTCCAAAAAATACTCTAGAACAGGAGGAACTCAAATAAATAGCTTTGAATTTAATTGATGTTTAAGTTATTCACATTAAATTATTTAAATTTATGAAAATTCAAATTAAGCTTTAATTAATTGAAGAAAATTCAAATTGTTAATTTTATTTTGAAAGGCTCCAACAGAACATGAAAATTGGGATGCTATAGGCACAATCTCGTGAACTTATCGCCCCTGCGTCACACAACGGGATATGATGTTCATCATCGACCCCACCATCCACCGGAGGAAGAGTGGAGTGCTGGAAGCACATGATGAGAGGATCAACATTATAAATGGCCAAAGATAGGTAACTGTAATTTGTAATTATAGCAAAATTGAATTTTCTGCAGGTTTGGGTGGAGGGACAGGGCATCCATGCATGCAAAAGCTGGGGCAAACCCAAGGAGGAGGTGTGCAAACGCAGCTGAACTTTTCGCTCAACGGCATTGTAAGTACGTGGATGTACAACTCCCAAGTCGCACGAGATGAAATAACACAATTTATAGTTTTTTAAAAATGACCCAACGTGGCTTTTGCCCATAGTACCAACATGAGAGTATAAAAACCACCAAATCTGATATTATAGCGATCTACAATAGATGGCTAGCTACACTGAAAGGAAAATTCCTAAAGTTAGCTTTTGTTTTGCTTTAACATCTGATATTTGGACTTCCTCTCACGAAAGAACTTGCTACCTTAGGGTTGTTGCCCATTACTTAGATGACAGTACAACCTAAACAAGAGAGTCATATGGTTTAGGTTAATGGATGACGCACACACCGAAGAGGCCACCGTCGAACACATACTTGAGGTAATTCGATATTTTAAAATAGATAATAAGATTATTTCTATCACTCTTCATAATGCTTTGGCAAATATGACGGCCATGCAGTTCCTCACCCCAACTGTAGTCATACATATATGGATATGTTCTCCACTAGAGGTGTGTATGTCACATTATCAACCTCGTTGTCCAAGATGGTATGGAGGTAATTGGTGGATATTTGAAAAATATAAGCAACACTATTTGTTTCATCTCGAGTAATCCCCAAGTGGTGAAGGGATACGGGTAGGCTACGCTACCTGGCAATTGGAAAATTCTACCATGTAAACCAGGATGCCAGGCAAGCAAGAGATCACAGATTGTTACCACCAGATGTGCAATACAGTGAAAAAGAGTTGGAGTAGCCTGGTCCAACGAAGAGAGCGTCGATGTAGTGGTCATAGTCAATCATTCGACATAGTTGATCGTTCAACGTAGTCGATCGTCCAGCGTAGTCGTCACCGATCGTCTCCTCCAGCAATCGATCGCTTTCCTTGCAAAGTCGTGGATCGTCCTTGAGCGTAACTCTAACCGCAGTAGTACCTCTACGGTATCCACACGTCCAAGGCAGAAACACCGTACGTCGGTGTGCTAGCACCAAGTCGCACGAGAAGACTCTCTCAAGAAGATGTCGGCTAGGGTTTGGAGAATCTCACGTCAACTCTTGTCGTGTCTCCTCTCTCACCTCTGCCTCTTCCCAACAGCCTCAAGTATCTCCTTAAATAGTGCCCGTGACGGATCCTATCCGAACACATTTGAATAATAGTATTCGAACTGGTTTGTTCTAACCCGTTAAATGTGTGACCCTGTAGGTTCATGCGTAATCGGTTGTGACTTGGAAACTATCAGCGGCACCTAGCAGGACATAACGATTCCCGAATACACACGAATTATATTAGACGAACCTTAATGCAATATGATCTACTACTAGGTCCTTATCACTAACTACCAGCTCATATCTCTATACGACAAGATCGTATATAGTCTTGACCAGTTCGTAACACCTTACGACCAGGTTTCCACCAGACTACGACCAGCTCGTATCTCTATACGACCAGGTCATATTTGATCTCAACCAGTTCGTCACTCCTTACGATCAGATTTCGACCACTTAGTGATTATGTCGACTAACCTACGACTAGTCCGTATTTGATCGAACTGAAAGACCTGCCCATGTATTCTCCCTTTGCCTCACATATCTGGTTGAACTGCAGGTGAGATATTGTGTCATACATGGACTGTTCAATACTTTCTCGATCAAATGCCGGATAACTTCATGTGGTCGAACTCTTCGACCACCAGTGGCATGGTCATACACTTTCCTTATCCGACCACATCGAGGGGCATAGAGATATCTCTCCTGGTATGTTAGGAGGGACAAATCCCATATCCAACTAATCATATTCCTCTACATGTTTTATAGCATACTCGAAAGCTAATTTTATGACTACCCAGTTACGGAGTAGCGTTTGGTAACCCCAAAGTGTACTCTTACACATGTAAAAAAACCATACTGATCTCAGGTCTAAGGATTATACATCATCATTACTTGAGACCAACTGATGACACGTGAAAGCATAACAATCTCAGCAGTGTCTCAAGGTGGGTCAATCCAACACCATGTTCTCCAACATGTGTTCAAATTTTTGATTCGATATCCCTATATCCATGATCGGTGAAACATGGTCATTAATCAATACATATGTTGGTCGATAAAGTCACTAATGTTTCGACCAGTGACATCCGACCAGGGATACATTTAGAACGACATCATAAGTTAAAAAAGCTTCACCAACAAATCACATACTTGTTAATCATTATAACTAATGATTCATTCAAGGAACAGAATAACACTTGTTCAATAACACATAAACATGGATGTAATACAATCATCTCTATGATTGCCTCTAGGGTATATCACCAACAAGTGGCTGCTAGGTTCGCTGAGTATTTTAAGGCCAATGATATTACACCAAGAAAATTTGGTCTTGACATGAAGGCAAGGTGGAATTCAACGTACATTATGTTGAATAAGTTAAAAGGGTATTAAAATATTATAACTATATTTGTCAATCATAATACTCAAGAGAATGGTTTCATACTTACTAATTCGGATTGGACTGTTGTTAATCATTTTCGAGATTTTTATACTCTTTCTATGAACCAACTAACTAGTTATTAGGTGTTTACTAACCTACCTCATGCTTAGTGATCGATTATATTTGGCTAATTGCGAAGTCATTTGCTAGATATAGACATAATGCACTTGTAGACCCTATTATTGCACCGATGGAGGTAAAATTTCTCAAATATTTCGGTTCTATATCACAATTCTATTATTTTGCTACCATTTTTTTTATCTAAGCAGAAAGTGGGACGGATTGAAAACTGCTATGGAGGGATAGGTCAGGCACTCGATCTGGATTTCTCCGCCGCTTTAAACCATTTGAAAGATGATCTCTTTTGAGTATTTAAATTGTACTACAAAAAGCATGCTGTCGGCGAGGTGAAGTCATATGCTTCGGAGCAAGCGGTGCAGCAATCTCATATATGAAGCCTGTTTTAAAGGCACAAGCAGCCACTGCTTGGAGACTTTATAGAGAAGAGATCATCATAGACGATTTCATCTACAAACCGTCTGTGATACATCAGCTATCACACACGATTTCATCTACAAACCGTCTAGTAATAGTCAACTATCACAGACGGTTCTGAGTTAATAACTTTCTGTGATAGTCTACATCACAGACGGTTCGAAAACCGTATGTAATAACCTCATGTCATTACTGACCCATAAACTCAGATAGTTCACGAAACCACATGTGATGATGTTTTTGAACCGTCTGTGAAGACCTTTTCTGTAGTAGTGGAGGGACAACCATCGCATATTTCCCAGGTTGTGCCATTTCGCACGGGATGTACTAGTTGCTCCAGGGTCGATTGTCTCTTCTGAGGAGACATTTAGCATTGTCAGGAGAATAATTGAAGAAAAGATATCGTTTCTTATGCCCGAGACCGTAGAGGCAATCACCTGCCTCAAGGATTGGTAGAAAGCAGATGAGCATCAACAACAACAATTGGAGGATACTAAGATCGCACAGGCGTTAGCCGATCTCAATATTGAGTAGCCGATAGGTATGCATAAATGTAGTTACTAGACTTTTTTCTTACTAGGGGAGCCCCACTTTATGGCATAAGATTTTTAACGAGACAGTAATATTGTATCCGTAAAATATTAAGAAAATTTCAATTCCCCCAAATATTTATGTGTCCATATTTTTGCACAATTACTAAAATTTCAGCATTTTCCCTCCCCTTCTCTCTCTCTCTCTCCATCTTCTCCCTCCCCAAGCACCAGATCTGCCCGCCCCCACCTCGATCCCCTCTTCCACCCCCCTTCCCATGGCCTAGCCAAGCATAGCGGCGTCGGAGGCAGGCAAGCGTGGCAGTGGTAGCGGACATAGACACAGCCTGACGGTGGCGGGCAAGCACAGCAGCGGCGGCAACCATGGCCTGGCAGTGGCAGGCATGGCCACGGCCTGACGGCGACAGGCAAGCGCGGCAACGGTGACGATCATGGCCTGTCGGCGGCGGCCGCAGCGGCCGAGGTACGCATACAACCGTGTGTCGTGCTACGCCGGCACGGACCAATTGCACCCTGGTGTGTCCACACGTCAAGCTGGGCCCGTGTGACCCAACGAGCTCGATGTGCCGTGCCGACACCGCCTGACTCCCAGGTCTTGGACCAGAGATCTCATGAGATTACCAGATTCGATCGTATTGAAAATTAAGATCGGTACTTTCTCTGCAAATGGATTTTCCCATCACGAGTTTTTGTCGCCCATCCGCGAGAGTTAGATAGCCTCGGCTAACAGTTATTTCTTCCGTGACTATAATATGTCTTGTACATCAATTAGTTCACTTAAAAGTTAAATATACTCGTAGAGAATACTAGATGACTACCTAGCTCATCGGTTGGACAATAACATGGATAACATCCAGCTAGTATGCAACAATGTCGCGGATCCAGCTAGTATGCAACAATGTCGCTGATGTGTCAATTCCCTCATATAATGGAGCTAGCTGACTTTTCATCTCTTAGCATCTTTGCAGGTTGCAAGGCAGTGGGGTTATGATCACATCTACTACCCGTGCGCGATACATATCACAAAGCTAGCTAGGTGGTGTGTGCTCCGGCCGGACCCAACTGGGTGTTCAGCTGAATTTTTTGTCAAAAATTTAGTATATATAAAGTATAATACATGTATATACTAGAAATTGGATTAAATCAACATGTAATATCCTCAAAAACATATTATACTTTGAAAAGTTTCATTTATCCATGTGGAGTTCTAATTGATCGGGAAGATTCTAAGCAATAACAAGCTAATTGTAGAAGATAATAGAATAGTCAGACCATTTTCGCCCAAAGCAACTAAACTTTCAGCTCAGTTGAGAGCATGAGACTAATAGATAACTCTATATTTAAGTTAGATTACCAGGCTGTAGCAAAGGATGGTGGCGTACTCTAGCAATATGAATATATATAAATTCATCCAGACATATCTATATAATTTATTGATGATCTCAACTTCTCAAGTTATACTAATTCATGTGACCAATCAAACTTACAAACTACGAATTCATGGGTCGCGAGTTAGGCTGCATACGTCAATAGCAGCACATGTGCATCCTCAATTCTCCATTCTTCAATTCCTCGGTCCCAAATCGTAAATTCTCAATTCAACATTTTTTCTTAATTATTTTGTGATTTCTCTCGATTCTTTGCGGTGTTATTACTAGTACGGAAAAATTGTACTTTATCTTATTTTTTTTTGCTAGCGTGGACCCTTAATTTTTCCATTGAACAATATTTTATTAACTCTCGACACCCATCCGATAAATCGCAGGTCCGCCGCACCACAAGCCCGCCACAGGGTCATGTACATTACAATTTTTCTCCTTGATCGGAGGGGGCAAAAGGAGGAGAAAACTCACATCAGCTGGTTGCGCGTCGCGATCGATCTACCCAACATTTCACTACTGAACCACGACGTCTCCTGTTTTTTCACATGCATATGATGTACGTACCCTACCGCATTGTATCAGGCAAAGTAGAAACATCTAGTTAGTTAAGTGCATATGCAGTATTTGTTGAAGATTTTTCCCCATAGAGAACTGATTACAAGTGGCTTTCGAGTATGTATTCATGTTTCGTTGGCAACACACAGCTAATTAACTCCCGCTACGCAACCCTCAAATGCATGTATATATATATACATGCATGCACGCACGCGAAGGAAAATCGGAGGAGTCGAAATCGAACACTGACGACCTCCCTTAATTAATTTGCGCGGGCGCAAAATCTAAAAGATTCACACGCGTGTAAGGACAATAGTCCACAGCTAAAAGAGCGTCCTTTCAGTCCAGCTGGCTGCGAGGACCCCCCAACTCTCGCATTCATAATTCACCGGATCAGATTGTGCGACCATGAGTGAGTGCAATAGGACCCCCGCGCCCCCAACTCTCGGGTGTAGTGCATAATTCATTCGATCAAATCAATCCGTCAGAATCGATCAATAGTTCGAGTCGGCAAGAGAACAACGACGTGGCGAATTGGAACATGAGATTCGCTATTGCGAATGCGACGCCGGCTCTGCGCTTTTCATGGCAGGTTATCCCGCAGGAACAGCGTCCCACTAGGTGTGATCTCCAAGTGTTCACTTATGTATGGCAGGTAAAAGGAAACCAAAAATAAAATAAGATAAGATGAAACGATACTCAAGATCACCATGTGCATATATGCCTACCCTTTTGTGGATACAAGCTAGTTTAGTTACTTGGGCGGATCATGCATGTATGCACTTAGTCCACCAGATTTCAATTCTCCGTGGGGTACGTTGGCCACCACCCTAGCCGAATTTGTCGACACTATCCTTATACTCAGTCGTACTTGATTTTTTAAAAGTTAACAAGATATCACTTTAACCACTAAATTTTATTAACATATTTTCCAAAAAAAAAGGTTATAAAAGTGTAATGATAAGGTTATAAAAGTGTAATGTTGAAGGTTTTTCCGTGACAAATTTATTTGTACCATTTCGTACATCCAAACTGCATGCTTTAGATAATATCTTTGATCAAAATTGGTACGATTTAACTACATGAATTCTACGACGACTTCCTTCCATGACCGGAGAGAGTATTATTCTCGAAGAAGCACATAGTCAATCACTCAATTACTACATGTCTGAAAGAACATGTCTAAAAGAGCCTTGCAATAATTTCCCTTAGGAATTCTTGCCCTACATCTTAAGGCCGTGTCTAGTACAGTTAAAATAACAAGGTTATATAGGTTAACTTAACCGGATATTTTGCTGTTCGATAACTAAAATAGCTAGTTGTTTGGCTATATATTTTGAGCTCTTCTACGGTACACTTAATTCAATACGTCCATTCCTTTCTATCTAATAGTTCAGATTAGTTAGAATTTAGTTATACTATACCTGCCAGTATGCGTAGTAGAATCATGAGGGGTTAGAATTGTAATTGCCAATATGGAGATCACATGGCACAAGAGTAGTATTTTTAACCCTAGTTGAAAAAGACTATTATGCAATTAACAAATCAATGCCAAATTTAATTTATACTACCACTATATACTGCTAGCAAAATATACTGTAAAATTTCTCATATATTTTTGGTGTGTGTCACCTAGGTTAGAATTAGAAAACATAACATGTGAGGATTAGTTGTGGTTGTCACCCGTTTGATCCTAGGTTTGGTGTTTTGACGGCGTTAAGTTAACTTTCCCTAACCCCACCCACATGTGTATGGTGGGTTAAACTCCTAACCCACCTCTCGAACCAAACGTGCGCCTGTGAGAATATTAATGTGAAGACCAATCCCCCCATCCAGTCACGAAAGGAAGTCGTTTTGGGTAACGTGCAATTAAATTTTATAAACTTTGGCTATCAATATCTTTTGAATGTTTAGAATGAACACACGAAAGTAATACGCATAGATTTGTCTCGAAGACCACTTTCATGATATTATAATTTTAGAAGGTTTTATAAATATATTACAATTGTAATGAATGGTCAAGGTTGTTGAAAACCGTATCGATGTCCAAAACGACTTCTTTTCGTGACCGGGGGAGTAACAAGTACCCAGCATCAAAACAAGTTTGGATCGCCACAAATGATCAATTCCTAAATTAAGCATCCACTTACCGAATAGTTTCTAACCATCTCGGCACAACCGGTGTTTCTTTAATTAACACAGCTATTAGCACGGGGCTCGAGGCACGCTAATTAGGATAAACCAACTAGCGAGGTTAACCACTGGCGCGCGCGTAGTGCTACGCATGATACCGCGTGCGGTCAGACGATCGTGCCGGCCATGTCGCGCGCTCGGCCGGTCGCCCGGTCGGCTGGCGCCCGATCCAAATCTTGGACGGTTAGGTCACATGGAAGAGTGGAAAGAGACACATAGAGCACAAAATCCTAGCGACATGGGCAACTTGTCGTGGTTAATTACTAGCTTAAACTAACATTAGTCGGGATTTGGGGGACATGCAGGCCAGATTCAGGTATATATGAGTCTGTGAGACCGTGACCCACTTGAAAAGTAGTGTGATGGGTATATATATATCAAGGGTTGAATATATACTTGAGTTGAAAAATAATTTGAGAGCTTGCGTTGCAACTGTAGCTAGCCTTATAGGTCACAGCTAAGGTACGTCCTTTCTTGTATTGTGTCACTGTGCGTTGATTTGACTTGAAAGAATATTCTATGTGTCTCCCTTGATTTGATTAATCTTTGATCTTGGCAGTTAAACTCTGGTCCATCTTGGTCAGAATAGAACAATTAACAACACAACTGACAGCCAGCCGTCCGATCGCCGCCCTGTTAGTTGCTAGCTAATTAACAACGTGTGTTAACATGGTAATCAATTAGCAACTTGGAATGGGCAAATTGTAAACGGAGGAAGCGTGGCTCATAAGCCCTTATGTATTCTACATCTGTGAATCATGAACTACTAAATAGTATTCAAGAATCGATCTCTGCCAATCCCATTGATGTGATACTGTGCCGTTTCTCATCTACTTGGTCTCTGCCCTCCCAATGTACATGCAAATTAATTCAGGCAGGCCGGACTGATAACCAATCGAGAGATCGGATGCTTGAGCTACTACCGTACTATCAAAAAATATATGTTGTTTTGGATATTTACACACTTCTTAAAACACAACTTTGACTGTTAATTTCTTTTATAATATTGTTATAACACAAAATAAAATTACAATATTATTAAAAAACTTTTCGAGACAAATCTATACGTACGATTTTCATATATCTAATTTAAATATTTTAAAAGATACCAATGTAACCAAAATTTTAAAAGTTTAATGGCATGTTTTAAAAAAAACGATGTGGGGTCGCGCGGCGCCGGGTACACGGTGATAACCGACCGATCAACCGGGGAGCCGCCGGCACATGACCCAGCCACCCATCGATCACCACTTCCAATATCATCACCACTCATGTCCTTTCTTGCCGTCCCAAGGAAGATTTGGGCGATCTTCGAGCCAATATTCTATGACCTCATATTGTGTCAATCCACGTGACTGAACAAACAGATGCACTAGTTTGCTAGAAGGCTGTGACTCTGCTGCAAATTAATTAAACAATGATCTGATATCATGGGCGGTCAACAGTTCCTACTTAATCAAGATTCCTCAGATTGCTTAATTTGCTTGGCCCAATTTTATCTCCTTTCCTTTTCCTATTTCTTCTTCTTTTTTTTAAAAAATGTTTTGGTCCGACAGACTCTATGTGGGCTCTTGTTGATGCACGGTACAAGAAGTTAGTGTGTGGCTTGTAGCTAGGCACTCTCACTCATGTGCATGCCCAACAGAACAGCCCACAGCCTCCCCCCCACCGGAAATTACTACCAATGGCCAATACCTTCCGGTCTCTGCTTAAACTGTTCTTTACTGCCCAGGCAGGCAGGCAGGCCCAGTGTACGTACGTACCTGGCCTACGTACGTATTCCATGCGTGCTTCACGACAGCTTCCGCTTCTGACGTTTGCATGCACCAGCTCTGGATCTAATGGTCGATTACACGGCCTACGTACGTACGTACGTACGTACTCTGGTATATATGCACAGGCATAGTTGGTTATCAGGTAATGAATTAACATGCGATGTTTACATGCATAGATGGAGACGAGAAACCTGTTGGATTTGAGGTACTGACAAGGAAACCTGATGGATTCTGATGGATTTGACCACTGACGAAAGGAATGGGCACACACATATGTCTGCTGCATGTGTAATTGGCACATCATGTTAGATACTAGCTAGCAAACCTGCATGCAAGCTGCTGTACTAGCTAGCTACACGAGTACTACTGCACTGTGGCAGTGGCAGCCCTCACACATCAAATAAATGATCGATGCACACCAACTGGTACTACTGCCGCAACACGGTGAAAACGTGCCGTGACCCATTAATTACAAGGACATGTATGCCGGTATAAAGCAAGTCTTTCTAATGGAGTACTTAACACAAGCAAGGACTCCACATAGCGTGATTCATGCAGCTAGGGAAGGAACCCCGGGTAATTAAGATGGTAATTGATTAGTGTCATCCTCTGGTTCCAAAATTCTACTACCGTGCTACCTCCGTTCGGTACAAGTAGATGTTAGAGACCAAACTTTTCTTTGATTTGCTGACATTGACACGATTTCATTTAGTCACGATTTCAAAGGTCACCATTTTCTATTGTGATGTATGTGGAAAATATATTTGTTTTTAAGAATTTAACGGAGGGTTACCCCTCCTGAACGCCTTCGTATTACTCCAAACTTGTCAAGCATTTACATGACGCTGGCATGCTGGTGGACAGATGCCTCACAAAGTACAAGGGGATGGAGGAGAAGAAATATGCATGAGGTGACTACTTCTACTTAGGTTTCTACACCAGTTTAATGCCGGCTTGGAGCTGGAAAATGTAACAAAACTATAATATTATGAAAGTATTTTCAAGATAATTTCTAATCATACTATTTGGTTAGATGAAAATAATTTCAGTAGATTAGTCAGAAAAAAATATATATTTACACAATACCATATAGGGTAAATTACATAAGACACCTGGGTGCCTAGGCATCCACATAATGAACCATCCGATATACGTGTATGCAAATTTTAGAGTTTGGGTATAAAAATATTTATGGGAAGTGGGTTCTAAACTCAATTCAAACTAGTTTGAACTACTTTTGAATTTAGTGCAATTAGAGTGATAATATACCATGAATTAAGCTAGCTAAAATTAGTTAAATTGAGGATGATTTTTTTTGGGAGTTTGACATCTCAAATACACTTATGTATGGGTATGTGAAGATACACACGTCAAACTTCATGAATCTGAAAGCACATTAACGGGTATTGATTTGGGTGGCTAGGCACCAAGGTGAATGAAACACTTGTCCATAACATATATGTTCTTATGGTTTCTAAACAACATGATTGGATCAATTAGTTTGATTCTAGACTTTCACCATGTTCTAAACAACATGATTTCCTCGACGGAACGAGTGCATTACACCCTGATATATTATGCTTCGGAAAGAGTTTGAGAGACCCAAAAAAAATGGACTTTTTCCTTTTACTCAATCAAGCAATTGGCGCGTGTTTGGTTGGGGCCACACCTAGACGTACGGGTTACGGTGCATCTAAAATCCGTCATGCCTAGAGGCTAGAAAACGTCGCCTGTTTGGTTAGAGGCCATGCATGGCCGGAGATGTATTTTTGCCTACGCAATCACGTGCGCCTGTATGTTACTAGCAACTTGTCGTTTCCATTTCATTTCATTTGTACCTGACTTAATTGTCGTGGGGCGTTGCGATTTGGACTTTGGACCCGATCAACCATACAAGTGGCATGCATGCGACGGCCGACTTTTGTACCAGCGACAGCAGCCGTTCTGTCACGTACGACTCTCGCGTACGGCGCAAACCCAAGGCCGGGGTACGTACGTACGTGCATGGTGGCGTACGTAACAAAGAATAACATACAGGCCGGCTTTCATAGAGCCTACGTCGACTCTCTGCTCAAATATTTGTCCGTACGTGGAGATCAAGAGCTTTTCATGAGTATATATACGAGTAATGAATCTTTAGTCCCTCCCTTCGTGTCTACAACGCAAAAAAAAAAAATATCACAGGAGTTGTTTTTCCTTGTGGAATTTCGTTTCATCCCCTGGTAGGGAATCGAAAAAATTCTCGCGTTCCAAACGGGTCTAGCTGCTTTAGCTTACGTACCTGCCTGCCTGCCTGTGAAGTCGTTCGATCTGACTTATACCATGCTGTTAGACATGTGAGAGGGCTTATATATGTCCCAGTATATATATGTAGTGTCGGAGATTTTTCAACTTACTTATTTAAACTGCAGTTAGAAGCGTAAGCCCTCTCGGATGTCTAATACCATGGGTATAAGTTGGATGGAACGACTTCACAGGCAGGTATGTAAGCTGAAGCCGGTCTGTTATTCTATGTTACGTACTGAAAAGCTCTTGATCTCCACCGACAATTTGAGCAGAAATGTAGGCTCTATAAAAGCCGGTCTGTTATTCTATGTTACGTACAACATGCACGTACGTACCCCTTGTGTTTGCGTCGTACGTGAGAGTCGTGACAGAACGGCTGCTCTCGCTGGTACAAATGTCGCATGCATGCCACTTGTGTATATGGTTGCTCGGGTCCGAAGTCTGCAAACCGCAACGCCCCACGACAATTAGTCACGTACAAATGAAATGGACACGCAAGTTGCTAGTTAGTGACATAGGCACACATCTCAAAGTTGTTAATACCGTACCAGGGAGCTCATATCATATCAGTTGATTCTCAGAATGATACATTCCGGTATCGATCCATACCAGTACTATATCCGGTATTGGTCAGTATCAAACCGGTATAATTGGTACAGTACGTAAAACTACTTTGCAACAGTTTAGATGACAGTATAATATATACTGGTTGGTATAGCCGATACCGGTAACATGCGCATACACTTGCACGTGGTCGACACAAGTATTAGCTAGCTAGCTACCGCCCATCGTAGTTGCCTATATATGTGATTGCATAGGCAAAGACTTTTCCGACAATGAACCGATCTTAATATGCACGACCTCTAAGATCGATCGTTCGAGAATTGAACGATGTGTCGGACAAGTTCGATCACGCACGTCCTTCGTTTGCTTGGAGAAATTAAATGCCACGGACCACCCAATCATCAACGTCCTTCAATAGTTATTTTGTTATTTCTTGTGCCTTAGTATCAATAACTTGCTTGTTCTTTATCTAGAAAACAAACTCACTTTCTCTCTTCACCATCCCTCCTCCATATCACCTAAATGATGATGTGTTCATCTCTTAGTAACAAATGATATAGACTATTGTAAATGCTCTTACTACTATCTTTCTTACCTAGCTAGTCCAATAATGCCAAGGTCTAACAATTAATTCCAAGTAATTAACGGCAGGGAGTATATATGGGCGCATATACATGGATACCTACCACACTGTACAACACAAACCCTACACAGATGCATTTTGTTAATATAGTAGATATGTTTTTTCCCGTCTCTGCATATTGTTGTAGATACGATTTTTAAAGCACATGAATGAAGAAACATATTATTAAAAACATCTCTATATTCTTTGAGGCATTTTATATAGACTCTTTATTTTTTGCCTCTAAGAGAATAGAGGCATTTCATAGTACCGTTAAATTGTGCTACTACCGTAGTGCACCATAGAAATTAAAATCTAAAAACTTTGTGGACTCTTGCAAAAGTTAGTACTTGAATTCTAGACCTCATAGGAATAGTACTTCTCTTAGAATTATCGCACTAGCCACCTCAACCTCATCACTTACTAGTATAAAACAGGCTATCCTGGATGCTTCATCACAGACGGTTCCTTTGGAACCATCTGTGTTGTACTCATTACAGACGGATCCAAAGGAACCGTCGACTTTTTCCGGAAGTGTTTCGCCAATGCAAGCTGACAATTGGCTTCGCGTGATTGAAAGGAAGTTGATGATCACTCAGTGATCACGAGAAGGTTCTTTACACTACTCATCAGATGGAAGGTATTGCCACTGAATGGTGAGAGAATTTTTGTGCTGCACATGAGACTCCGCAGAACATCACTTGGGAAGAGTTCTCAACAGTATTTCGCCAGTATCATATGCCAGAGGGAATCATAGATCTGAAAAAAAATGAGTTCCATGCACTCAAGCAAGGAGGTATGATAGTGTCAAATTATCTCAACAAGTTCTCGCGGCTTGCACGTTACGCTGCAGAAGATGTCGCCACCGACAAAACAAGACATAGTCGTTTCCTGAAAAGGATTGAGTACCAGACTACAAGTTAGTCTGATTACTCATATTTTCCCTGATTTCCAGGAGTTAGTCAACAAGACCCTTGTCCTAGAAGATAAGTGTAAGGAGTTGGATGACAACCGCAAACGCAGAATGACCCAGCAAGGAAGCCATTAGTCTTAACAGAGAGCGATGACAGTTCCTCAACAATTTATTGGCTTTTCGCCTCAGAATCCGTTTAAGACGTCTGGCCTGCGCCAATACCTCGTCTAGCTGCTCAGACTTTTCGTAGTCCTAACAAATTCAACGCTAACCCAGGGAGCAACCAGCAGTGGTGGATGAAGCTGACAGGAGAAAGGAGATGCGAGCACAGGTGGCTTCGAGTTCCGTTGGTGATGCGGACGCCCTGCCTGTTATGGAAGAAAATAGGGATATTACGAGTTCTGAGTTCTGACGCCTTTCGCAGCTGTTAAATGGGCTCAGAATTTGGCTATGGAATCATGTTTGCTACCTACTGACAGTAAAACTTCAAAGGTGAGAAAGCTTAGATCGATGGAAGAGGCCGAGCCACGGCTGACACAAAGTTAATGTTGATGCTGTTTCAATACGGCTATTCTGAATCACTACTACAGAAAAGTACATCATAGACGGTTCAGAAACATCATCACAGACGGCAAAAACCGTCTTAATTTTTTTGTCTGTGATAACAGTTGGTTATCAATGACGGTTTTTGAACCGACTGTGATAAGGATCAACACAGACGGTTTTTAGTTGAAACCGTCTGCGAAAGGGCACTACCACAGACGATTCAACCAAGAACCGTCTGTGATACGTAGTGTATCACAGACGATTCTATTTATAAACTGTCTGTGATATGTCGGGTATCACAGACGGTTTGTAAATAGAACCATCTATGATACAAGCGTATCACAGATGGTTGTTGGTTGAAACCGTCTGTGATAGTGCTCCTTCACAGACGGTTCCAACCAAAAATCGTCTGTGATAGTTCATTTATACCTAATTATTTTTTATTATTCTCGGCTAGCCTCAGGAATTGCTAGCCATACCCTCTAAAAACTAGCAAGCTAGCAGAAATCAGATACATCACATAGATGAATCAATTGTTGACACAACTCAAAGTGGTCATTTAAAACTCAAAATCAATTACAAAATATTATGTTCAAGTATATATTGTCGCTAGATTTACATTTGAATTACAACTACTCAAAGTGATCAATTACAATTGAATCAATATTTTTAAGGTTGTTCAATGGTGTCGACGGAGTGAAACTCTCCGTTGGTGTTAACGATCTCCATCTTGATGAAGGCGCAGAGCGTCCCTCGAACCTCCAAGACCTCTTTCATAGCGAGTGCATCTAAATCTATGGTTATGTCCTGTCGCTAGCATGAGTAAAGTAGTAAGTATATATATTTTTAATTTATATTTAAGAAATAATTATTGCGAGATTGACAAACCTCGGGGTCCTTCATCTTAGCACTAACCAATTGCTGCATATGATGGCAAACGTAGAATGCACATATGTGATCTTGTTTTTGCTGGCAGCACTGCAAAAATAGAATTACATATGTAGGTACAGTCAGTTGGAGACGCATTATTACGAAGTATGATATAGCATTATTGTGTTGTAGCACGTACCGAAAATCGCGTCATGTGTTGTAGTGTAGCGCTAGATCCTTTGTATAGCACTCCTTGTGCAACATAGTTGATGAACGACCTGCATGATTCCAAAAAATTATCCTCGACCATTTTAAAAGAAGGAAGACTACAATAAAGTTATGTATAGAGAAAATGAGCATACATGTCGAGTATTTCTTTCAGAAGGGTGAGGTCGTGGTTTTTGTTTAGTAGGGAATCAAGGTATATTACTTTGTTCCTCTTTGGTATAAGGATTATAAGATCTAGTGGAACTTACTCATGTATGTCGCTATAGTCATAAACCAAAGTTCGCGCTGCGTGTAAAGTACAAGTGAAATTTGTATAGCAAGTAGTGAAGCACTTACTTCTAGTTGTACGACACCATTATGTAGTCTTTGTCGTCCTGAGCAAGCAATCCCGTCGTTATGTATTTGACGACGTAGGATGCGTCTTCGTTGATAGTTTGCTCAGAGATGTCGTGTGGGTCGAGGAAACCCACCGGTTCGTTTCGTCGATGGACATGTTTCATCATGTATCTATACATAAGCAATGAGTTGTGATATTTATCGGTATTACGTGAGTGTAGAACTTGATTGTACACACTTACAGTGTCCAGCATCATAGAAGTGAGGTGTCGAGGGCAGCGAGGTTGAATAGGTCGAATAAGTCATCGAAGCCCACGACGAAGTGGCCCAGCTCATGGAAGAAATGCTCCTTCGTGTATTTGACGGTTATTCCAGTATCGTACCCCTTATGTTGGGTCTTTTGCATGTACCAGCAATGCAAAGACTAACAAGCTACTCCAGCGTTTGCTAGCATTGTGTCGGGGGCCAATTGACTTCCGAGGGAGTATTTCCCGGGCTTGGGAGGCACATTAATGTTCTTTGATTTCGATTTGGCCTTAAGTTGCCTGCGGCATGTCTTCCCATGAGACGACACAGGAACCGATATAGTGACATGCTTTTCTCGTTCCTTCAGCGTGTTCTCCACCGGAACTAATGAGGCGTCCTTCTGAAGCGAAGGATGAGGTGGAGTCATTGAGGGTCCTGATGGAGAGACATGATCGTGTCGAGATTGCAGCACTGCAGGGTCTAGAGCGATGTCCTTCTTGGGGTACTGGATAAAAGTGTGCATGGCATCCCCTAGTGTTCTGATGTGCTCGTTCGGGTGAATCTCCAGTGGGATGACCATGAAATTGTCATGTACCATGTCCACCTGGACCCTGGCATAACCCTGCACCAGTTGGGCACCGTGCTGCACTGCCCCTTTCTGGTATGGATAGATCATCCCCCGCCCAGCCTCAATAGGAATGGATCCCCACCATCCTCACTTGGAGTTTGCAGGGCATCGGCTCCTACAAAATGATACGCAATTAGCTAAGGCATCCTATAGGTCTATCTTTGGAGCATTCCAGATATGTACATTACCTTGATCTCGTCGATGGGTAATTGGATGTCGTCATGTCCAGAATTATGTGTGGACGTGACGCTATTCTGATGTTGAGGAGGACTAGCTCTCAAAAAATAGGGGCGGCTTGCGACTGGTTCAGGAGTTGATTTATTTGATCATACAGTCTTGTTATTTGTCCCTAAAATTTTTCAGTAAGCACTTGTTCCAACCGGGCATCGTGTTCGTCCTTGGATCTCTTCCTACTCCTGTACGTGTCGGAGTCGTGTCGGAATCCCTCCCTCCAAGGTGCGTAAAGCCTAACGCCTCGCGTGTGACCCGCGTGCTCCTTGTTTCTCCGGGCCATAGATAGTAGATCCTTCTCCCTGTTCGCTTCGAAGAAACCTTTGGAATACGTGAAAGTCATGCTTCCTGCAAGAGGTCATCATGTTATTATAGATACTACGCAAGAGGTCATCATGTTATTATAGACACTACGTAGTTTGACATATTTACCAGACGTTGGGACACTGCCTCGTCTGCTGGGTTTGTGAAAGAGATGCCACCCGAAGACGTGGCTGATGCCCTCGCTCTTAACCAGGATCGAGCGCGCTCATCTGAGATCTCTACAAATGGTCTTGTAGCGCTCTCGTCCTTTGCCGCCCATTGCATGGTTTTACCAGTGTAACCAGCGGTGCCAAGTTTATGGGGGTGAGTGTTTTGTGCCTGGAGAGCTTTGTACGCCACACTTTGCTCCTGAAATTCGGTCGTCATCTTCATCCGCACAAAGGCGTCCCATATATCACGCAACAAGAAATGATACTTCGTGAAGGGCGTCCAACCCGTGTTCACGTACTTCATGATAAGTGTGCTCTTGAAGGTCCTCCACGCGTGTCCCATCGCGAGCAACGCCTACCGTTGCACGCGTGCCTGGTCTGCTTCTGGGATAACGAACAAGCCTGAAATTTTAGTCCACAGCTGGCCTCTCTCTTCATCCGTCAGAGACTTCCAGCTTGGTGTGGTGATGGGGACCCGTTCCCTTCCAAGTATCTCGAAGATGATCCGGAATCTCGCCGCTGCTTTCTTGGGACTCAGAGGGATCCCAACGTCACTGACCTCTGTGATAGTCATTCGCCCACGGGAAATTTTGATATTCCTCTTGCATCTCGCTTACGTACCACTTTGATTGGAGATTCAGATGCATTCGGCGACATCGATGATGGAGTCGAAGACGTTTCTCTGCCATCTCGCTTACTTGCTATCTACATAAGTTACATACGCAATGAACTAAAATTTCATGGGAGCAATCAATAACCATATATACAAAGGATATAATAAAATTAACAGAACAATTATCCCTGCCTTTGCTCACTAGATGATGACAACCTACTGGAAATTTCTAACCAAACATGTCTTGCTAATCAAATGTATATATATATATATATATATATATATATATATATAAATGTAGGACCGGAAAGGCGACTAGGGGGGTGAATAGGCGCTTTCACAACTTTCTCGCCTAAATCAAATTCAACACGAACTTTACTCCTTTAGCTATGACAACTAAGAAGATCGATAAGCACACAAATGGAAGCCTTGTCTTGAACTCGATAACCCCGACAACCACACGACACAAAAGTGGAGACTTAAACTCAAAAGGCGATCTGGCACAGCGGTCGACCGGCTACCACGGGCGGTCGGACCGACGGTGAACCAATGGTCCGACCGCAACTAATCAAGGTCGGACGGTGGGCACGGTTCGACCCGTGAGCAATGTGCCGAATATACGGACGGTCGGACCGCCGCTCAAACACCGGTCTCGACCGGTTCATCCGAATCAAAAGAACCCCAAATCCAAAACGAAATTTGATCCAACTTTTGATTCAACCAATGAAACTTGACCAAATTTCGAGCACACCTCCTAATGATATTAGAGACCTATTTCTAGCGACGATCCTTCGATCCACTCAGAATCGATCTCTCGAGGATTTAACCAAGAAGTGCACAAACCCTAGAAATATGAAACTCTTGATTCAAGACTTGCTCATGGAGGTTGATGATCTAGATGACTCTAGGAGTATCCCCACACAACAAAGCAAGATAAATTAGTCCAAGGGACCAAGCAAAAACCTTTGAATCAAGGAAGCACCAAATTCATCCAAAAAGGGAGAAGAACACAAAGGGAGCAAATGATCTTTCAATTAAGCATCACAAGATTGTTTGATCACACTAGATGCTTACAAAGCCTCTTCAACAAGGAGGGCAAGAGCTCACACAAGGAGCACACTCCAAACTCTCCAAACCCTAGTTCTCCTCTCCTCTCCTCCAAACCCTAGAAAAGGAGAAGGAATGCCAAATGAGTACTTAAAAGGGTTTTCCATCTCCCCCTTTCTATTTATACTAGAGAGCTAGGGTTTCACTTTTCGGACCACTTACACATGGGACCCACACACACACAACTATTGAAGCAATCGCTTGCTTCACCACGTGTAGGTTGATCAGCGGTTCTCATCACGTCGCCAAGCCTCTCTTGTCCGAATCCCATCGAAACCTCCCAGAGACTCGCACCGATATCCGCACCGCCTGATCCAACCAGCTGTTCCGAACCACCCGTTCGATCCATCTTGCCCATCCTGCACCATGCTTGAGTCACACGACCTCACCCAGTATCCGTGATCGCTTACGACCTCGGCTCTCCAAGCGTAGTCCCGATCCACTCACCGCTGACGCCATTGACTCGCAAGCCACCGCGCGAGAATAGACAAACAAACCGCTTCCGGGAACAAGTTCTTCACAACTTGACCCACGTTAGCTCCGCAATGCAATATACAACAATAAAGCATTGAAGTTCATACAATAAACACAATCAAAATCAACTCAATGGAAACTTGGCTAACCTCCAAGCCATTGCCGGCCCGATCACCCACAAGGCCGGTCCGACCGATTCGAGCGGCGGACCGCTCCCACAACGGCGGTCGGACGGTCAAAAAGACTTAGCCAATTTCAGCGTGAAATTCAAACCTTCGGAAATTTCAAACGAATAGAACTTTTGATCGAGCTCCAAAATGATGGGACCACATCCGTGAGACTCCTCACTTGCCTACACAACCTATTTTTGGCCCACTCCAAAACCTAATTTCATTTTATGATCGGACCGCCACCATGGCCGGCGGACTCCTCCACGGCGGTCGACCGCTCGACACCACCGGCCGACCGCCTGTGGTCCGACGGTATTTTGAGCAAACCCGAAAACGCGAGATTTTGCAAATCAACAACGCCATTGCCAATTGACTCATCATCCTGAGATCGTGCACATATCCTCACGATATCCACAATCTCCCCCTTGATGAACACATTGGCAATTTTTAAGAAAATGTAGTTTTTCGAAATGAAAAGTAAAAACTTCGCCGTTTTCGCATAAAGGCACAACTTGGTCCATTAGCAAGAAAAAGCCTAGGAACCGACCAAGCTGGCTTCAGAATAGTATTAGCAAGTGAGATAAGGCAATGGATTCAAAGCCAAAAATCTCACTTAGGTCCAAATGAAAGACAATTTTTCTATTTGACCTTTGATCACTGTGAGTCTTCTTCAAATGCAAATGAAATCAGGAAAAGGCAATAGAACCATAAGACTTAACTCACTATGATCACAAATTTTCAAAAGGTTCAATTTTTTTTATTTTATGAAGTTCTTATATATTAAACCTTAAGTATGAAACCAAAAGCTCCAACAGCATTTTCTTCACAATCTTTCTCCCCCTTTGACAATGAATTCATCAAGATGCATGAAAGAGAAAGAGCATGAAGGAATGACTTTATTTTTGAACTTTAGTAAAAAGGAGCCATGACCATTATACATGAAGACAGTACAAGTATTATACCAAGCCATATAAAGAGTAGATGCTATATTCAATCATGGCAAAACATGTACTGCAAAGCTAAAACCAAGATAGCAAAGAATCGAGATTAATGTAATTAAAATCATGAAAGGTTGCTCAATATCATAGATTCACTCAAGGCAACAAAAAATGAGTCAAGCCATGTCTATAAGTAAAAAGAGACTCAAAACAAGAATTGAGGCATTTTGAGCATTAAGAGAATTCTTTTGAAGTAAAGCTCAAGCACTTAGCCCTTTTTGGGCAATTTTTCTTTTTCTCCCTTTTTTTACTGTGCTAGATGACCATCTCAAGCGATAAGCTTAAAAGAATGATCTAGGTCATCCAAAACTCCCCCTGAGTTCATGCCTAGTGCAATGGCAAGCCGTCTCATGAGAAAGGATTGGTGAGATCGCTTTTTCAGCATGAAAATCTCATTTTTCATTTGCTTGACTTAATAAGATAAAAAGCTCATTTTTCATCTCAAAATAAGTTCAAGACCCAATTCAACCTGTAAGACATGGCAAGAATCATAAGAGGATCACTAGAGCAAAACTAGTCACAAGATCCAACAAGACATGATTTGATTCAATTTGCTCACAGATATAAAGCTAGCAAGGCAAAAGCTAAGCCACACACGAAGAGCCATAAAAGAAGTCTAGCAGACTATCACTTGATATGACAAGGTATAGAAGATGAAATCAAGTCATACAAGAATAATAATCAAAGCTCCACTAATTTTATTATACAATGCAAGACAAATGAATTGAAACATACATTATGATACAATGAATGCACAAAGAGCAGCTTCCCCATCAAAACAGTCCAATAGGACTAATAACCCCTAACTCTCCCCGCAAAGCAGCAAAACGCGAAGAGTCAAGAGCTTTAGTGAAAATATCTGCAAGCTGTTGCTCAGACTCTACAAAGTGAAGCACAACATCACCTTTCTCAACATGGTCTCTCAGAAAATGAAATCGAATATCAATGTGTTTAGTCCTGGAATGTTGCACTGGGTTTTTGGCAATATTAATTGCAGAAGTGTTGTCACAGAAAAGAGGAACACTTCCCAAAGATAACCCATAGTCCCGCAGCGTGGATAAAATCCAGAGAACTCGAGAGCACCATCGGCGGCTACATACTCGGCCTCACCAGAGATCAGGCAATGTAAGACTGCTTTTCTAGAAGACCAAGAAACAAGAGATTTGCCCAAGAAATGACAAGTGCCAGAAGTACTCTTCCTATCCACTCTACACCCCGCAAAGTCAGCATCAGAAAATGCTCGAATTGATAGAGCGAAGAAGAAGAATACGAGTCCAAAGTCAAGCGTATCTTGAAGGTACCGAATATGTGACGATCGCTTGACGATGAGAAGCACGAGGAAGCTCGAATCGAGCGCACGCACATACGGCGAATTGTATGTCCTACCTCGTATTTGTAAGATAGAGGAGGAGCCAATCATCTGCGGTACTCCTTCCGGTCCACGGACTCTCCATCCTCATCGTGGTCCAAAGACGGTGGTTGTAGCAATGGGAGTAGACATTGGCCTCTCGCTTCCCATATTGAAGCGCCAAGAAGGTCCTTTGTATACTTACTCGTGACGATGGTGCCTTCTTTCGCTTGCTTGATTTGTAGGCCAAGGAAGAATGTCGCTCTCCCATCATGCTCATTTCAAACTCACCGCTCATCGAATCTGAAAACTGGACACCAAAGCATGAGAAGAACCACCAAAATAATATCATCCACATAAATCGAACCAACAAGAAATCAACGCCATGATCGAGAGTGAACAAGGTTTTGTCAACCATTCCCATTTTGAAATCATTTTCAAGCAAGAAACTCTTAAGCTCACATACCAAGCTCTAGGAGCTTGTTTCAATCCATACAGGGCTTTAGAGAGTTTAAAAACATGGTTTGGAAATTTTTGATTTTCAAAACCAGGAGGTTGCTTGACAAAGACCTCTTCTTCTATGAAACCATTCAAGAAAGCACTTTTAACATCCATTTGAAAAAGCTTGAAACCCTTGGATGTTGCAAATGCTAAAAGAATGCGAATGGCTTCCAATCTAGCTACTGGAGCAAAGGTCTCTTCAAAGTCTAAGCCCTCTACCTGGGAATAACCTTGAGCTACAAGTCTAGCCTTATTGCGAACAACCAATCCATCCTCACTTTGCTTATTTTTAAAAACCCATTTTGTTCCAATAACATGAGAATCAGAAGGTCGCTCAACTAAAAACCAGACTTTGTTTCTTTCGAAATTTTCAAGCTCTTCATGCATGGCATTGACCCAAGAGGCATCAGATAAAGCATGGGTGATATCTCGGGGTTCAAAAGAAGCGACAAAAGCAGAATGTGCATGAGAATCAGGAGAAATAAACCTGGAGCGAGTGACTCGCTCTTGAAGATCTCCAATCATCTGCTCAGGTGGATGTTGTCGCTGTATGCGAAGAGGTGCTCCTGGTGCAGACGTGACCTCTACCTCATGAGTTGTGGAGGTAGGAACAGATCCACTCAAATCGTCGGTGGGGATAGAAGGAGGTGAAACTGGCCCGACGTAGTAGTAGCAGGCTCTCCACCCCTCTCAGAAGTAGCTGGAGGATGGTTTGGTTCTTCATCCTCAGAGTCATCATCGACGAAAATGCTTCCTTGAATTTCACGAACCTGTGTACCTGAAGCATCGGGTCTAGTACCAGGACTAGCCTCATCAAAAGTGACTACGCAAGTCTCAACAATTTTGTTAGTATCAACATTAAAAACACGATAGCCACGAGAATGAGCAGGATATCCAAGAAATATGCCATCAAAACATCTAGACTCAAATTTATCAAGGTTGCCATGTTTAAGAATGAAGCACTTGCAACCAAAAATCTTGAAATAAGATACTTTGGGAGAATGACCAAATCTAAGCTCATAAGAAGTCTTTCCAACCACAGATCTCAAGAAAACCCTATTGGAGATATAACAAGCAGTAGAGATCGCCTCAGCCCAAAATCTCCTAGGAGTAGAATGCTCATCTAGCATGGTCCGAGCCATCTCTACAAGGGTTCTGTTCTTCCTTTCTACAACACCATTCTGCTGAGGAACTCTAGGAGAAGAAAACTGATGCTCAATTCCCCTATCGGTGCGTAAGGTAGAAAAGAAGAATTCTTGAACTCGTCCCATTGTCACTCCTAATGGCTCTCAAAGCTCGGGTATATCAACAAAGAATTCTAAGGACCAAATCTCTAAAGAATCCAAATGCTTCGTCCTTAGAAGCAAGAAAATAAACCCATGAATACCGGAGTAATCATCCACAACCACCAAGACATACCATTTCCCACCAAATGATCAACTCTAGAAGGACCAATCAGATCTAAGTAAAGAAGTTGTCCCGATCCATCACCATTATCAAAGTAAGAGGTGGGTGGGAAGGGACACCATCTTACCATGTCTACTGTGGTGAGCACACAAGATCTCTAATGACCTTGACCTAGGCAAACCTCTAATCAAGTCCTTGCAACCGACTCTAGACAAATGATCAAAACCTATATGCCCAAGTCTACGATGCCACAAAACAAGGTCATGAGAATCGAGGCTACAAGACACCTAGGACGGAAACTCAAGAAATCTCAAATTTGCACGTAAGATCTTCTCAAATCTGAGATCTCAAAAGCAAGCTCACCCGAGGAATCTAGAACTCTACACTCACCTCTCTTAAACCTCACTTCTAGACCCTCATCAAGCAAATGAAACAGATAGAATATTATACCTCGACTTACTTACCAAAGCGACGTCTTTTAGCATGAACTTGTCGTTGACGCGCACGACCCTTTGCGATCACGGTCCCGTAGAAGCATCCCCAAATGTAATCAATTCTTTGCGGATGCACGGTGAGGAGGAGAACCATCTAGAATCTCCGGTCATATGTCGAGAACACCCGAGTCAACAAGCCATATGTCCTCCTTCCTCGCACGACGGACCTAAAAGCACAATCGAAAAACATCCGTGCCTCGATCTTGGGTTAGTGATAAATGATCGAGGAATCCAAGATCGAGAAGCACGATGTCCGGGAACAATGATGAGAAATAGCGAAACATGATCGAGTAAAATCATAAGGATGCACATGAGAACCACCTAGACCTCTCCAAACGATCTACCAAAAGATCGATACTCCCCTGTCTAGGTGCTACCCGTGGTCTCTCCTCACGATGTACTAATCCAACACGCCTAGACCCACCAAAAGAGTCTACAAAGTTCTCTACAAATCTAGGCCTATGTGTGGTGCGATAAACAGTCGCCTAGCTCTAGAGACTACAATGGAGAAGGACTCCTCTAATGGATCTTAGGACGCTCATCCTCTCTTTTCTCTCAAGTTTTGCTCTCCTGAGCGTAACTCAACAAGATGGTCTTCTTTCTTGCGTAAGGTGCAATGGTATCGACCTTTTGAGAGGTCTGCATGCATGAGTGAAAGCACCTTTCTTGCCGTAAAGAGTTTGAGCAAAACCAATGGATTTGAAAACAACCCCTGATGGCTTAGGAGGTTCTAGCTCAAACAAACCATTCTTCACAACTCTAGCAATCCTAGGTGGGTTTTTCTTGGAATGCTCTAGGGATTGAAACCTAGACCACTATTTTTCACGCCACCTTGGATTGATCAAGAATCATGTTGAGTTTCTTTTTCCACTTGAAAACTTCTCAAGAGTCACCTTGAGGTAATCATTCTCTTTCATTAAACCCTCACATCTAGTGCACTTGCTAGACTTGATTACCTCATTGCTCTTACTCTTAAGAAGGGCCACTTCCACTTTGAAGGCCTCACAAGACACACAATAGGATTCTCTAATCCTATTCAATCGCTTCCTAAATTTGACTCTAAATGCCTCTTGAATCGATTAATCATGGTTTCAACTTCAAAGATTTAAAGCACAAGAGTTAGAATCAATAACTTTCTTGGAAGCAAGAAATGACATGGATCTTTCAATTTTAGCCTTTTCTTCAAGAGTCTTGTTTAAGGCTTCAATCTCAATTGTAAGCTTGGGACAATTTTCACAAGATGCAACTCTAGAGTAAACCAAAGATTTCTTTCATCTCTTGCATCTTAATCCTATTATTCTTACAATGAGAGCATGTGTGACTAGCATCAAATTTTTGCAATTCTTTTAAAGAGCTATCCAGTTTTAATTCAAGCAAAGCACAATTTGAGCAAGTTAAAGGGATAGCTTCCATGGCGCCACATCAAGAGAAATAGCATCTAAGCAAGCGTAACTAGACTTGAGAGATTCTAGTTCATCGAGAGCATCTTTAGTTGAATAGTGATAGAGGAATGAGCAGATTTCAAGCTTGTCAAGTCATTAAGCAAGCTAGTGCAGATTCACAAATATCATCGTGATTAATAGATTTAAGCCTAACAACTTCTAGGTTCAAATTATCAATCATAATATCACCTTCTTAATCATTTTACTTGCTTATGCAATTTCGCTCAAAGCACCAACGCCCTTTTCATGTCAAGAATAGAAGGGCATACCTCATCAGATCACTAAAAGGATCCTCATCGTTGGAGGAGTCGCCGTCGTGGTCGTTCTTGGCCATGAAACACATGCCGGTGAAGTCATGCGCCTTCTTCTTGCCACGAGTCACTCTCGTCGTCCTCCGTTCCGAGTCCACATCGCTCATATTGACGTTCTCTAGAGCGGCAGGACCCTACCGACAAACTTGCGATAGTTTGTCTTCTTGGGTTTAGCATCCTCTCCCGAGATGTCTTCGTGTCTCCTTCTCCTCCTTGCCCTTTAGCTTGGGGCACTGGAGCGAATGTGGTTTGGCTCACCACACTCAAGCACGTGATTGGTCCACTTCTCCTCCTATTCCTCACCTTGTTATACGCTCTTGTGAATTTGGTGGAAAGGAGGGCTAAGTCATCCTCGGCGGTTTCTCTAGTTGCTCATCACTTAAAGAATGTAAAGCGATAATGAAAAATCGTATGAGCTACAATCAAGAGACTCTGAAGAACAACCCTTGGATTTGTCGACCACTAATGCCATCGACTCTGTCTTGGGGAGACGCGAGATAAAATCAATCTCATACGTCTTCAACCTCGAGTAAAGCTTATCCATGGTAAGCTCACTCATGACAGTGTTGTCATTGATGGAAGTGATCTTCATTCCCCAAACCTTCACATCAAGAGCACCTAAGTGGTGTGCATTTTAGATTCGTAAAATATCAAGTCAACAATACAAGATCATGAAGAATCTTAGAGAATCTTCCCCACAGCTCATCCAAAGACTCACCAGGCCTTTGCTCAATCTTTGAGTATACTTTCTTGAGCTGGTTTTGTCTCACTTCCTTGATCGCAGTGGACCCTTCATGATAGTCACAAAGAGTCCGCCAGATCTCATGAGCAGACCGCAAGTGAGCAACACGCTCAAACTCAGATCGACTAAGGCCTTGGATCAAGTAATTCCGAGCCTTGCTGTTGGCCTCCACATCTGGAGTGATCATATCGTCATCGGCTGGCACGACATAAGGATTTTTCACCTTTATCCAAATAGCGTGCCCTTGAGCCTCGATATATGCTTGCATACGAGCCTTCCAAAGATGCAAAGTCAACTCCTCAAAATGTGTGGCTTGGTTGAGTACTTGTCAGTCGCCATGGCTCCAAAGACCGGTTAAGATCTATGAGAAGAGCTAACCGGCTCTGATACCACTTGTAGGACCGGAAAGGCGACTAGGGGGGGTGAATAGGCGCTTTCACAACTTTCTCGCCTAAATCAAATTCAACACGAACTTTACTCCTTTAGCTATGACAGCTAAGAAGATCAGTAAGCACACAGTGGAAGCCTTGTGCTGAACTCGATAACCCCCGACAACCACACGACACAAAAGTGGAGACTTAAACTCAAAAGCGATCATTGGCACGCGGTCCGACCGCTACCACGGCGGTTTGACCGACGGTCAACCAATGGCCCGACCAAGAACTAATCAAGGCGGTCGGACCGGTGGACAGCGGTTCGACCCGGCAGAACATCGGTCTGAATATACGGGCGATCGGACCGCCGTTCAAACACCGGTCTGACCGGTTCAGTCCAGAACTGAAAAAGAACCCCAAATCCAAAACGAAATTTGATCCAACTTTTGATTCAACCAATGAAACTTGACCAAATTTCGAGCACACCTCCCTAATGATATTAGAGACCTATTTCTAGCGACGATCCTTCAGATCCACTCCGCAGAATCGATCTCTCGAGGATTTAACCAAGAAGTGCACAAACCCTAGAAATATGAAACTCTTGATTCAAGACTTGCTCATGGAGGTTGATGATCTAGATGACTCTAGGAGTATCCCCACACAACAAAGCAAGATAAATTAGTCCAAGGGACCAAGCAAAAACCTTTGAATCAAGGAAGCACCAAATTCATCCAAAAGGGAGAAGAACACAAAGGAGCAAATGATCTTTCAATTAAGCATCACAAGATTGTTTGATCACACTAGATGCTTACAAATTAAGACCAAACTTACACATGGGAACAATTGGGCTACTATTGATCACTCTCTTGTCCGAGATCCATCTTGCCCATCTCGCACCATGCTTGCACACGACCTCACCCAAGATCCATGATCGTTAACTCGATTACCTAGGGGTTTTCACAACCCAAACTCATCCCTTTCATACAATAAACACAATCAAAATCAACTCAATGGAAACTTGGCTAACCTCCAAGCCATTGCGGTCCGACCGCCCACAAGGCCGGTCCCGACCGATTCAGTTTGGATCGGACCGCTCCCACAACGGAATAGCCAAAGAGTAGCAGTCACCGCCACCATGGCCGGTCGGATTCTCCACCAGAATTTTGCAAACCAACAACGCCAATTCCTCACGATATCCACAATATATATATATATATATTCATCTACAATATTGAACAATATGGCACAAAGATGCAACTCATCTCGTTCATTTCAATTCCATGACAAGAAATGTGCCAGTCCGAAGAGAATGGTCCTGTGCCAAAAATTGAACTTTTCCTAAGTACTCTTTCCCCTTATTGAGTTTTTTTAGGAAACACTATTCTAAATAGCACCAAGAGATAACCCTTGCCATTACTTTCAGTTGCACTCTGTAAAATGCACATCAATGTCCCACTTCACCGTTGTATCGTAGATTCGTAGCCATGTCACATAACTTTCTCTAAATGGCATATCTTTACTGGTTATAGACTAAATCAAGCCACAATTAGCAATTTTCTACAACATGAAGCAAAGAACAATTCAAACTCATATGGAAGTAACCTTTAGGTAGGAGATGTCGGGGCCACGGAGCTCGCGACACTTCTTGGCGAGTAGATCGACGTCGATGTCGGGGTCACGGAGAAGGTGCTGTGAGACCCCGGTTTATCGGGCTTGTAATGCTTAACCATCCATTCGGTCATAGCATCACAAATCAAATAATCCGAGACTCGAGACATGTATACTTCTCAGAAATGCAGTATACACACCTCTTTACAAAGTTCATGCATCAATTCCATCCATTCACATAGAACCGAAGCAAAGCAACAACCAGAAGGTAACATAAATAAAGGATAGATATTACAAAAGAGAGGCCGACCGGCCAAATACATATACATAGAAAAAAAAACAGCGGAAGCAAAAGTGCCATAAGATGGCCATAAACAAAAGAGCCGACCAGTGTGCCTTTAACCCACAAGGCAACCGACCGGACCGCCAAGTTAGTCGTCGAATCCACAGCACATTTCACAAAAGTGAGGCCCTTGGGGCTCACCTTCCTCCCTCAACAACAAAGAGCCCAAAGAAAGTCGGGTGAGTACTTTGAATGTACTCGCAAGACTTACGTGTAGAGTAACAGACCTGTACATATCTATATGCAAGCTTTTCAAGTGGAGGTTGTAGGTCTCGTTTTTAGCATACAGCAAATTTTATTTGCAATAAGATAGTACATTTAAAGGAAAGTTAACAAATCAGTTTTTAATGTTCAAATAATCGTAAACGACAACAATATAACAGTAGATAGATGACAGCAACAGTCCTGGAAGTGACTAACCCATTAGTCACCACAACAATAGCATGAATTACCCATTCATACCACCCATGTCAAATTTTAATTTAAAAGGTTGTAGTCTAGTTCTTGCACGGCCTTACCAAGCATGTCCATAACCTAGGACGAGGCTATTCGAATAGTTTTATCCTCGCAGGGTGTACCAATGTACCCACACGCTGCATCGCCTTTTGCCAAGCTATTAAGCACACTTCCAAGGTATGCCAAGCACGGCTAAGTCCTACGAGACCTTTCCAATATTGTGAATTATTCACGAGCCGCCCGTATGGATAGAAACCCATACGTTGTGTCGGAGTCATTGTAAAGCCTCGGTCAACTACCCATCTCAGGTAAAGCCTTGGACAACTACAATGCTCATCGAGGTGGAGAGCCTACCCGGAATCTCCACCACCGCACACCCAACACAAGAACACAAGAACACATATCATGTTTCACACAACACACACAACCCCCTCCTGCGACTCGAAGATAACCCACGCCAAAGTACTAAGTCAAGAGAGGTCCCATATCCCTCTCGCGTGGTTAGCACGCATAAGCGCTTGGCTTAGTGACACAAGTAACTCGGTCCTTGATGACCTAGGCACCATTCCATTCACACCAACAGATCACACCAACATACCATTGTGCCCAAGTCAAAAACAGTTTTATTTTCAGTTTTTGACTTTACAAAGTAACAAAGCACAGGGTGCTGGACATAATGGAGTAGTAATAAGATTTGTGTGATCAAGGTCGTCGACTAAGTCGACGACTGCCCAATACTACCGACATCTAAGCATTTCTAAGCATGACATCGAAAAGACAATAAAAGAGCATAACTAAATCACCGGGCTCTAATCCACCAGCGATATTAATAACTTAAGGTTGTGGCAGGGGATAACAATTTGAGGGCAACAATGCAATAGGAATAACTACCTCTAATCGGGAAAATTAGTTTGACACAAAAGCATGCATACATATGAGTTGTAAACAAGATATTAGACTTGAAAGTAATGGGATTAACATGATCAAACTGCTTGCTTGCTTGCTGAGGGTCAGGATGTTGCGGAGGATCAATTAGGTTGTCAATGTGCTCTTCGGATCCTAACGAGAAAGCAAAAAGAGCCAATAAGAACGAAGAAAACAACAACAAACTTTCTCCAAAAAAACTCTGAAAATTGCACAGTAGCAAGAGCATGATTTATAAAGAATTTAGCAACAAGAACCAATTGATTTGGATTCTTAATGCCAAAAATAAGACCAAAAGATCTTACGATCAGGTACCGGTCGTAGCGGAACCTACGATTGCACAAAAGTCGTAGAAGGATTTACGACCAGGTAGTGGTCGTAGAAGAACTTACGACTGGGTTCTAGTCGTAGACGGACTTACGACTAGATACAAGTCGTGGGAGAACTTATGACCCTGACATATTCGTAGTAAGACTTACGACTACGTACAAGTCGAAGAAGAACTCGTGACCCTGACATAGTCGTGATAAGACTTACGACTAGGTACAGGCCGCGACAGAACTTACGACTGGATAATGATCGTAGAAGGACTTATGACCGCGCCATAGTCGAAGAAGACTTACAACTATGGGGGTGATTCTAGGAGAACTACAATCACAAGGTAGGACTCTCCCTTATAAATATAAGGGGTACTTCTGAGGACTACGCGAGGTCATATTTACCCATCGTAATACTGCATCCGGTCGAAACGACCAAGCTACAGTGACCGGTCGGAATTCCGATCAAGAGGCAGCGCCACCCGCACGCTTTGCCAAAGGCATCGGCGGCTTCTCCGACCACAGCGGCGCCAGCCAAGGGCAGAGATGAGTGCCTAAAAATTTAACGGTTTGACCGGCAGCCAGTGCTGGTCGGAGTATGGCTGCTACGGCGGTACGACTACAAAGTGTGGCCGAGTAGGTATGGCTCGGGAGAACTCTCCGAACGGACCATACCAAAAGAACAACGAAAACATAACTAAGCTCCTATAGGGCAAGGTGAAAATACTTGAGATGAAGAAACGACCAGAGACCCACGGAGTGGCTCCTGCGACGAGTGACCGAATGGCAGCGGTAAGGTCCTCACTAGGCCACAGCGACATGAGCAAAGAGAGAACCAAACCGAGCGAGGGTCAAGCTCCAGAGAGTAAAGGGGGAGCAGTGGGAGCAAAGACTTGAAGAAGAAAACCCCCGCTGCACCGCCTCCACCGAAACTCTCAACTCAACAATGGCGGTCGAGGGGATTGCGAGGAACTGCAGCTTAAGCAAGCTGGTGAGTGCTAGCTGTAGTTGCGGAAGTGCTAAAGGAAGCTAAGGGTGAAGCAATGGAGTTTAAATAGGGCAATGGCAGAGAGCAACGGCCGGGTTTTCCCAGTCGGGTCAACACTGCCATGAGAGCACTTGAGAGCGATGGGAGCAGTTGAATCATGGCCTTCTGAGGGATGAGCGCGACAGGCATTTAATGCGCGCATAGCTAGCCGTTTAAAGGTGGACATAGAGTGGACTGCATGCCACTACTTTTCTCCTCTGCGCACGCCATGGCGGGGCTCACGCGCGCGCGGACAAAGGAAGGAGACAACTTGTTGGTCGTCGGATTGAAATCGAACGGCTGGGCTAGATCGAGTGGATTGAAACGATCCCATCGTTCGACTGGTCGAAGACCGTTCGATGCCGATCCAACGGCTGAGTTAGATCGGGTGGATTAAAACGACTCCATTGTTCGGTTGGTCGACGACCGTTCGATGCCGATCCAACGGCTCATGACCCTGGCGCCCGAACGACCGAGTTGGTACAGTTAGTGGACTGGACCGAGTTCAGTGGCTCGAGCCCGAGTCCAACTTAAACCCAAGGAATAGTGAAAACCAGTTAGGGTTTGAATTTGAATAACTGATTTTTGAGGAATTATTTAAGGTAGCAAGCAAGCTCCAAAAATTATGAAATTTTAACTGGAGTTTGCTGACGACCGGAGGAACCTCATGTGAAATTTCCAGAGATTTTAATGTACTGAATTTTCCTCCAGAAATTCCAGAATGTGTTAGCTATGGTTTGACCAAGCTTTGACTCGCCTCCAAAACTATCAAATAATTTCTAAAAATCATGAGATAATTCAGAGGTGTTGCCAAGCCTCCCTAGAACTCAGGAGAAATATCTCCAAGGGTTTGGCACAAGATCTATGCCAAGAAGGTTTTTGATTGTAGTCATTGAGGATTCTGATTGTGATTTCCATAATTCCTAAATCAAGAATTACAGAAATGATCAATGGCTTCAAGATGCAAGAAAAGTTTTAATTTCTCCTGATTTTCTTACATTTGAAACACAAATCCATTTTTGGGATGTTACAAAGGCGTCGGGAGGCGGGAGTACAAAGAGGGGCGCGGGGTCGGGAGGCGGGAGAACCAGGGCGCCGGGAGGCGGGGTGTACAGCAGGGGCATCAAGGTTGGGAGTACCAGGGGCGTCGACGTCGGGGAGGTGGGGGAGTAGCAGGTCGGCATCGGGTAGGATGCTTCCGCCGCAGAGGAGGTGAAGAGGCGCGTGAGAGTAAGGAGAGTGATGAGTTAAGGGCGCTCAAACCCTAACAATTCCTCTTAAATAAATGAATATCATAGACGGTTCCATAATAGAACCGTCTGTGATATGTTGTATAGGGTTTGTCATCACAAGTGGTTCCATAACAGAACCGTTTGTGATATGAAACTATCACAGACGATATCATAATAAAACCGTTTGTGATGAATTAGCACAGAAACCCTAAACCCTCATATCACAGACGGTTCCATAACAGAACCGTCTGTGATATAGTCATATCAGAGACGGTTTCAAAACGGAACCGTCTGTGATATAGTCATATCAGAGACGGTTTCAAAACGGAACCGTCTGTGATATGTCATATCAAAGACGGTTCTGTTATGGAACTGTCTGTGATGACTTACCATAGACGGTTCCATAAAAGAACATTCTGTGATAACTTCCTAACACAATTCCAAATCATTTGACTGGAAATTCATTTGTCTTAAAAAATTCATATCTAATACAACTCAACTCCAAATCAAGTGAAACCAATTTTGATACTCAAAACTACAATGAAGTCTACATTGACATCAATATCAAAGATGACAAGTCCATAACACATGACCATTCCACGTTAACATCAAATTACAATGGAATAAATTTTCTTAATTAAAATATAGCCCTTCGTGATGATCGACGCGCATATAGCTAGCTTCTTCACTGGGTTCTTCCTCGAGCCTGATGCCGTCTCCGAAAGGAAGCAACTTGTCAAATTGATTATACTCTTCCTCATCCACGACATTCTCAACTCCGACAATCCTTCTTTTTCCATGAAGAACTATGTTGTGGTTCTTATTTGTCGGGTCCGTTACATAAAAACTTGAACAACTTGCTTAGCGAGTACGAATGGTTCATCCTTATATCCGATACATTTGAGGTCCAATATAGTGACACCGTACTTGTCGACCTTCATGCCCTGCGGAAGTTTAACCCAATGGCATCGAAACAGGGGGATCTTGAAAAGTACGTAGTCGAGCTCCTAGATCTCCTCCACGAACCCATAGCAGGAGTTCAACCCACATGCCCCGGTGGTATTGAACTGCTCGTGAAACGCATCTATGCGGACACCACTGTTCTGGACTGTGCTCCTCCTATCCTGAGCTGCCGTATAAAATGTGTACCCATTTATGTCGCATCCTTGCCATGTTACAATTGTAAATTTTGGCCTTTTGCTAACCATAGCAGCGTATCATCACTTGATGACCTCCCTGTGAATCGCACCTTTAACCATTCGTTGAACCGACGGTTGTGCTCTCTCGTGATCCAAACCTCTGACCGGTTTTGATTCTGTTGGCGTATAATGTCTTTGTGCTCGTCGATGTACGGGGACACTTGGGTCATGTGTTGCAAGACTGTCAAATGGGCTTGCGCGTACGTATCTAGATCGAGAGTGATTGCTTTCATTCTGATAGTCCTGATACCCTCCAGTCTCCCCTCATGACGAGATAGAGGCACACCTATTGGTTCCACCTGAGCCATGTAGTCGATGCAGAACTCAATGACCTCTTCGGTTGCATAACCTTCGATGATGCCGCCCTTCGGCCGAGATCGATTCCGTACGTAGGACTTGAGAATTCCCATGTATCTCTCGAACGGGTACATATGACGTAGGAACACAGGGCCACATATCTTTATCTCTTTCACAAGGTGAACAATGAGATGGACCATGATATCGAAAAATGACAGAGGGAAATACATCTCAAGATGACATAGAGTCGTCACCACCTCGGCCTACAGAGCATCTAGTCCTTTAGGATTGATGACCTTCTGAGCAATTGAGTTAAAGAAATATACCAGCCTAAAGATTGCCACTCGGACCTTGTTCGACAAGATACTCCTAATTACAACAGGAAATATTTGTGTCATCCGCACATGACAATCATGATACTTCATACCAAATAATTTCAAATCTTCAATGGAAACAAGTTTCTTAATATTGGCGGAGTAACCGGACGGAAATTTCACACCATGCAAGCTTTCACACAGTTTATATCTCTCGGCCTTGGACAAAGTGTAGCAAACTGGGGGAAGGTACGTTCGTCCTTTATCGGTCTCTTTTGGTGCTAACTTGGTCCTTATGTTCATATCAGCCAAGTCACGCCATGTGTTAACACCATCCTTTGTTTTGCCACTAATGTTCAGTAAGAGACCAATCAAGCTATCACATACATTCTTCTCCACGTGCATGACGTTGATGCAGTGGCTAACTTCTAAGTGCTCCTAATGAGGCAAGTCCCAAAAAATTGACCGCTTCTTCCAGATGTTTTTCTAACGGGTGCTTATCCTTAACCATATCATAGACCTCTCTCCCTCTAAAATCCCTTGGAGCTAAACCGCCCTCCTTATTTCCGTCGAATTGTTTCTTCATCTTGCGGTATGGGTGAATCTTGGGAAGGAACCTACGGTGACGCATATACACAGTTTTGTGCGAGTTGTTCAGCCATACACTCTCAGTACCATCTAAGCAGTGCGGACAGGCTTTGGCTCCTTTTGTACTGAACCCCGACAGGTTACCAAGGGCAGGAAAATCATTCATGGTGCAGAACAACATGACGCGTAAAGTGAAGTTCTCTCATTTGTACGCATCCCATACTTGTACCCCTTCATTCCACAGTGTCAAAAGATCTTCCAGCAATGGTGCTAGGTACACATCAATATCGTTCCCAGGTTGCTTCAGTCCTTGGATAAGTAGTGACATCAAAATGTATTTCTGCTTCATACACAGCCAAGGAGGAAGATTGTAAATACATAGATTTCACGGGCCAGGTGCTATGTCGGCTGCTCATGTTACCGAAAGGATTCATTCCATCTGTACTCAACCCTAACCTTATATTCCTCGGTTCTACACCGAACTCTTCGAACCTCCGATCGAAACTTCTCCACTGGGGAGAATCAGCAGGGTGTCTTAGCTTCCCATCCTTCTAACGAGCTCATGCTCAACACAGAACTTATAAAACAGGGGTAAGAACTTCTCTACTTTCATATCACAAACAGTGGTGTAGCGTGGCAAAACCCAGGGCAGCAACCACGAATTCAACTGCTCAACGCTCGCTACCGATACGCATAACTACTGAAATCAATTATGAATATATAGGATCATCTCATGACAATCATAGAATGATTCATAGATATAGGATATCACATCATATCATAGATTAACACATCCTAGCACAAAATAATGCAACAACGACTCATTAATCGAGTCACAACAATTGAAATGCAGAAGCAACAGTTTACCCAACCCATTCCTAGTGTGCACAGTGTGTCAATTTAATATGTTTTAATGAACCACGGACCTAAAGCCCGCTCTGATACCAACTGTAACACCCTGGCTATTCAGAAGCCAAGATGTCACGCAAATCTAACAAACACTAAGAATGAACAACATTACACAATTAACCAGGCTCAGTTAACAATGATCCATAACAAAAAGGATGATATAAACTAACAATTTTAAATGAAGGAATGGAAGTATTCATAGCTTAAACATACGGTAGTCTTAACCAAAATTTGATTATTACAATTTACAAATTATCAAATGGTTGACATAACAAAAGCCAACAATAAAGTTCTGGATTAATAAAGGTGATGTGCATTGTGCTGGACTACCCCTTCAAAGAATTTGCCTTCCTCCTCATTTACCTAAATAAAAACACAAAGTAAGGATGAGCCAAAGACTCAACAAGTACTTTAACGAATAACGCAAGCATTATGTGGACAATGTAACCACAACCAGTTTATGAAAAACATCTCCGAACATATACATGAATGAATGGAATGGGAGAATGCAATGAAGAAATGGACTGCTCGCAGCTTATACCGGTATAGTGAGTGACACACCCGTCGGTGTTCATTTAAGCCCGTACTTATCAAGGTCCGGGGACCCAAATTCCGTATGAAGAACGTTTCATACGGATGTCCAAAGTTGCCCACATTGGAGTGGTGGGTCTTATATGCCCATACTGGAATTGATGGGACTTTTGCGTGCCCATACTAGAATTGATGGGACTTACAAATTTCCACTTCCGTGGACAATATGAAACAAATGCATGATCGGAATGAACTTCATGCAATGAACTCTTATCACATCAGAATGAAGAAATATACATAGCATACGAACATGAATAGCAAGTCTAACAATTCATCCACACATAATCATCACCATTCATTATGATAAGACATGGTACTTGTCTTCCACGCTGTGACGTGTTAGGAGGCAACAACGGTGCACCTCCACTCACCACCTCACTTCCTACACAAATAATTATTCGAAATAAGGATAACATGGATTGACATAGATACGGGAGGCCCTCAATAACCCTTCGGCTATTCAACGAAATCAACAGAGTTAAAACTAGCGTTACGCTATTCAGACTACTGCCCATCCTACTGGACAGCGGTACTATAAAAAATCATAATTAATTATCTGGAACTCGAAACGACCTGAAACCAGTGCCCACTGAAATTTAACGCATAAAACTATGAAACTCTAGTTGACGGAGTTTAATGATTCGACCAAGACCATTGGCTAAACAGTAGCTGAAAACGTAAGACAGGAATCTGTCCAGATCACAAGATAGCAGCAAAGAAAGTTACATAACTTTTATTTTACAGATCCAATGGAGGTGATATATATCAATATGGAATCACTATTTAAAGGGATACAATAACCTAGTTGGGTGGAAGTTCTGAATCTCACTCTAACTAGATCAAAATCGAGGAGCAAACCGACAGTCCCCAGATCTCAGACAGACAGAATAGCGCGCGGTTAAAAATTCATATCTCCTAAACCGTAAGGCAGAATCTCATGATCACGGTGCCAAAAGAAATCTAATGACCTTAGGAACACAACTCTAGGAGACAAAAACACAAGATTCGGCCTCTAAAGAATCGAAACTGGCCCGATAAGACAATCTGTCAAATCACGTTAGCTCTCCTGGACAGTCACGGTAAAACTATCATATCTCCTAAACCGTAACTACAAATTAGATGATCTTGGTGCCTAAAGAAAGCTAACTCTACGGGCTCCAACGTTCTAAGAGGTGGACAGATCAGAAAACGTACGTAACTTACCCAAATCTGACGAACAAATCTGGCGCAGGGGAAATGAGAAAGTGGCGCACTGCACGGAGGAGGGTGGCGGCTCCAAGTGGGGGAAAGGGGGAAGGGGGTTTATGGTTTTTGGGAAGGTCATCCCCCCTTTGGCCGGCCCTCTCTTGGGCCACATGGGCCGTGGCCCAAGGCCCAGGTTGTCGGGAATTTGTGAAAACCCCCTTGTGATCCCTGAAAATTGTAATCCCTGTTTAATTCTTTCTCCCGAATACTCTCCTATTCGCCCGAATAAATTTTGGGGTATTACATTCTACCCCTTTTAAACAGAATTCGACCCCGAATTCTATCTACCGTTCTACTCAAAGGGCATCAACAATTAGCTTGCGCCAGCCCCCAAGTCGCTTTCCGCTCGGTCTGATGCGTCCACCGCACCTTTACTAACTAACGTTTTACGCTGTATTATTCATCCCGATCTTTTCAGAACCACCCCACAGGCAGGACTCAATAGCACGGTCTGACTCGACGGTCTGACTCGTGGTTCAACGGTTCTAATGAAACCTCACGCACCATATGCCTCAAGTAGCCCCTCGACACCGGGTTGCGCAAAACATTGAATACCCTACGCCAGACACACGAGACGTTGTGTACTTCGCGTATGAACCCGAGACGGACAACACGATATGCCAACTTCCTAATTTCTGCAATATTTCGAAACGAAGAGAATCCAACTGGAAATAGAGAGTACTCATCGCATCCACACAATGCTAACTCTCCACCAAAAAGTTAAATTCCAAATTTGACAATCCATCTCGGAAACTAATCCATTTTCAAATAGGCAGGTTACAAATGAACACCACGACAACCAAAGGAGAAATCACTAAAATGACTAAACCAAATACTTCTTGCGGTTTATCTGAATTGGATAGAATCAACGTGCCAACACAGCACCAACTCAAATTGCATAAAACACCAGTCAGCAACACAAAACTCGAACGAGAATCAAGAAAACGCCTTATTATCCGAGTAAATATCATTTTCCTCAGTTTCTCTTTTAGGAATAAAACTTCTCTCGAACCTTGAAATTCGAATTCATCATATACTATATGAGCTTAAAACTCTTAATTAAACATTCTCAAATTATGCTCAATTGAGATGCATCATCCACACCATTGTGGAGTGGTTCTATGGAACCCGCCGAATACTCTAGGTAACTCATTCTACTAATAGAATCGATTTGATAGAAGACGCCTAAAGCGCCACACAGTAGATCCCACACAATCACATTACCTCTATTTTTTCAATAACAACTCAGAATCCTCAGTGCACCCGCTCATGTACTCCATCAGAAGGGTTCTATCAATTATCATTCCACTGCTCAGGAAACTCTATTATTCCACTCTCTCTACACACAATCCTTGAGTGACCAAAGGTCTAGCATAAAAATGCAAAGCCCAGATTTAACCTCCAAGACTTCTACAACAAATTGTAATTATAACAGATAGGGAAATCAACGGATTGAATCTCTAACATTCCCACAATTCTAACATACTCACTTATTGACATCCTCAGAAATTACCCACATAATCTCGCAATATTATCCAATTGCGCTAATCTATAAAAATTAATCAAGGTCTCCATACCTTCAATAATCTCCAACATTTTAATATGAACTGAAGTTCTGAAATATCTCTATACCATAGGTTCCACTCAATCGTAACACTATTCAGATTTACTTCGAAGCCAAACATTCCATGTGAATCAATTTCCCTCCAACAGGTACAGATCAAAACCAATTCATTTTCTGCTACTCCTCCAATAGCTTTGTAGCAAAAACTTATCACTACCATTACTTAACCACCACCAAACAGTTGCCAAAACGTTTTGAAAAACTCCGTAGTATAAAACTGTTGATTCCTTTTCAAAAGAAAGCGGCGAACAAGGACGAGTTTCATCACACAGGAAAAGGTTGCTCCTCACAGCGAGCATGAAACCAAAGAAATAATCTGGTAATGAGGATCTTGGAAAAATAAAAGTTGAATTCACGGTTGAGGGCACACATTCCTCAAAAGGGAATAGCAAATAACAGCCGATAAGAAAAATAACATTGCGATTGAAACTCGACATCTCTTGAGTGGAAAGAGTAGAAAATTTAGGTAAGCTTCGAATAAGCACATGTTACAAAAATTGACTCAAATTCTCAAATACTTCTACTGCACTCCTTCCTTTAACATAGCATTTAGTCCTTGAACTAATAACACCTTGCCACATCGAACAAGGTAAGTTCTTTAGTCCAACCTACAGAACTACTTAAGAACCAATAAAATTCTTCAACACGCCAAATTTGTTCAGAACAGATCACCTACTCATGAAACATGAGATCCAAATGACCTCAGCCACAAAACTCGAAACATTTTCCTTTACAAGATTTCACGGAAAGCAAACAGATTAATTTCCTCTCGGCAAAATCAACAAAAATTTTCTTTGATTGCAACCTCACTTTGCGAACTCAAACTAAGGAGCCTTTAGGACTAAATCACACGAAACTCTTAAGAAGTAATTGGATATCTCCATACACCATTTTACTTAAAATAATTTTAATTACCAGTATATTCATAAACTCCAAAAGGTCACAAAAACTAAACTTGAAGTATTCTCATTTAAGCGATATCACCATGGGCGTTCATTTTACTACAAGTAGTAACATAAATATCACAACATCAATTAGAAAACACCTCGAAAGGCCCATGCGAAAAGAATGGGTTGAATATTTCTCAAAAGAAGAGGCACACGAAAATGATTTTCGCTAACTAGAAAATCATTTACCACTCACAACAAACACCGGACTAAGGGGAAAACCAATTTGGCAATGGTCTCAGAAAACATATGGAAAGTCCACAGTTGAGGTCACATGACCCGCACGAGAAGAAGACCAAACTCCAAATGAGAAGAAGGTACTGACCTTGAAAGCTAGAAATCTCAGTGTGGCAAAAGCATAAGATTTCAACAATATTAGTATACCAAGAAAATAGGTAAATCTAGCTAACCAGCTACGCTACTGAGGACACCGGTCAATATTAATTATGCATCACGCTAATAATCCAGCTTGAGCTCATAGATTATCAATTAAATTATTTACTCACAACCCCTAACAAAACACCACAAAACTTGACAAAGGGTTTCGACACTTTTCTTTTTCAAAGGGAGATTCTAAACTCCAACACTCCAACTACTCCAAAAGAAATGAGCGGAGAATGAACTTTGTGAAAGAAAATTTCCATTCTCCAAAATGTCAAATGGATAACCAAGTCACCTTTTTCAACAAGAAAGGTAGGACTATCATAAAGAGAACGATCTTGTCAACAATAACGTTTACAAGTAGTAAAGAGAGCTCAGCAGTCAGAAAGACCAGAACTGTTTTGAAAAACAAATAGGGGCCAATAGAAACCCGTAGCTCACAACTTTGCTTGAGTACAACCTCCGACTTAATCACATCAAAGCACCACAAAAGGGTTTTAACACTTTTCTTCAAAAAAGATGCATTAAACTTCAACAAGCGAAATGATCCAAAAGAAATACATAGAGCTAATATTTTCTCATGTTAATGAACTTGTAACCGAAAACTCTCATTATTCAAACTATCAAACAAGTAAAGGAGTCGCTCTTTTCCAATGAGAAGGAAGGAACAACCATGAAAATTTTAATATTGCCAATTGGCGAAGATCACCAGTAGTAAAAGCAACTCAACAGTTGAAAAACAATAATGGTTTCAAAGAACCATTAAAGGCCTATTGAAACTTATCTACCATGAATCATGAACCCAAGAGAAATTCATCAACCACCACCGGACAAGAATTTGTCAAATTCAGAAATCAAGGAAGAGAACGACTTCCTAAAGTAATCCAAAAGAATTATGCAAGGTCAATGCACACTTAATAAAGAACTTGCAAAAGAAACATTCTAATGCCCGAAATTCCAAGCGAACAAATGAGTTAAATTTTCTAACAGGGGTGAAGCAGAACTTCCGTGAAAAGATAAATCTTGCAATTTAACTATACTCACGTAGAGTAGAAATATCACAATAATCGAAAGAACAATAATTATTTCAAGGAACGATCAGAGACCTACTGGAGCTTGCCCACTTTATTATAACCCCCTATTCAAAAAAATTCATAAACTGCAAGAAACTACAACCAGGAAACCAGATACAAACTCGAGAAAGGTAACAAATTCATCAACGAGCTCATACTCAACACAGAACTTATAGAACAGGGGTAAGAACTTCTCTACTTTCATATCACAAACAGTGGTGTAGCGTGGCAAAACCCAGGGCAGCAACCACGAATTCAACTGCTCAACGCTCACTACCGATACGCATAACTACTGAAATCAATTATGAATATATAGGATCATCTCATGACAATCATAGAATGATTCATAGATATAGGATATCACATCATATCATAGATTAACACATCCTAGCACAAAATAATGCAACAACGACTCATTAATCGAGTCACAACAATTGAAATGCAGAAGCAACAGTTTACCCAACCCATTCCTAGTGTGCACAGTGTGTCAATTTAATATGTTTTAATGAACCATGGACCTAAAGCCCGCTCTGATACCAAATGTAACACCCTGGCTATTCAGAAACCAAGATGTCACGCAAATCTAACAAACACTAAGAATGAACAACATTACACAATTAACTAGGCTTAGTTAACAATGATCCATAAGAAAAAGGATGATATAAACTAACAATTTTAAATGAAGGAATGGAAGTATTCATAGCTTAAATATACGGTAGTCTTAACCAAAATTTGATTATTACAATTTAGAAATTATCAAATGGTTGACATAACAAAAGCCAACAATAAAGTTTTGGATTAATAAAGGTGATGTGCATTGTGCTGGACTACCCCTTCAAAGAATTTGCCTTCCTCCTCATTTACCTAAATAAAAACACAAAGAAAGGATGAGCCAAAGACTCAACAAGTACTTTAACGAATAACACAAGCATTATGTGGACAATGTAACCACAACCAGTTTATGAAAAACATCTCCGAACATATACATGAATGAATGGAATGGGAGAATGCAATGAAGAAATGGACTGCTCGCAGCTTATACCAGTATAGTGAGTGACACACCCGTTGGTGTTCACTTAAGCCCGTACTTATCAAAGTCCGGGGACCCAAATTCCGTATGAAGAACGTTTCATACGGATGTCCAAGGTTGCCCACATTGGAGTGGTGGGTCTTACATGCCCATACTGGAATTGATGGGACTTTTGCGTGCCCATACTAGAATTGATGGGACTTACAAATTTCCACTTCCGTGGACAATATGAAACAAATGCATGAACGGAATGAACTTCATGCAATGAACTCTTATCACATCATAATGAAGAAATATACATAGCATACGAACATGAATAGCAAGTCTAACAATTCATCCACACATAATCATCACCATTCATTATGATAAGACATGGTACTTGTCTTCCACGCTGTGACGTGTTAGGAGGCAACAACGGTGCACCTCCACTCACCACCTCACTCCCTACACAAATAATTATTCGAAATAAGGATAACATGGATTGACATAGATACAGGAGGCCCTCATTAACCCTTCGACTATTCAACGAAATCAACGGAGTTAAAACTAGCGTTACGCTATTCAGACTCCTGCCCATCCTACTGGACAGTGGTACTATAAAAAAATCATAATTAATTATCTGGAACTCGAAACAACCTGAAACCAGTTCCCACTGAAACTTAACGCATAAAACTATGAAACTCTAGTTGACGGGGTTTAATGATTCGGCCAAGACCATTGGCTAAACAGTAGCTGAAAACGTAAGACAGGAATCTGTCCAGATCACAAGACAGCAGCAAAGAAAGTGACATAACTTTTATTCCACAGATCCAATGGAGGTGATCTATATCAATATGGAATCAGTATTTAAAGGGCTACAATAACCTAGTTGTGTGAAGTTTTGAATCTTACTCTAACTAGAGCAAAACCGAGGAGCAAACCAACAGTCCCCAGATCTCAGACAGATAGAACAACGCGCGGTTAAAAATTCATATCTCCTAAACCGTAAGGCGGAATCTCGTGATCTCGGTGCCAAAAGAAAGCTAAAGACCTCAGAAACAAAATTCTAGGAGACGAAAACCTAAAATTCGGCCTCTAAAGAATCAAAACTGGCCCGACAACATAATCTGCTAAATCACGTCAGCTCTCCTGGACAGTCGCGGTAAAACTACCATATCTTATAAACCGTAACTACAAATCAGATGATTTCTGTGTCTAAAGAAAGCTAAGCCTAAGGGCTACAACTTTCTAAGAGGTGGACAGATCAAAAAACGTACAGAACTTACCCAAATCTGACGAACAAATCGGCGCAGGGGAAAGGAGAAAGTGGCGCACGACAGGGAGGATGGTGGCGGCTCCAAGTGGGGGAAAGGGGGAAGGAGGTTTAGGGTTTTTGAGGGAAGGTCATCCCCTTTGGCCGGCCCCCTCTTGGGCCACATGAGCCGTGGCCCAAGGCTCAGGTTGTCGGGATTTCACGAAACCCCTTTGTGATCTCTAAAATTGTAATCTTTATTTAATTCTTTCTCCCGAATACTCTCATATTCGCTCGAATAAATTTAAAAGTATTACGCGACTTTGGTAATCGGGACCTGCAGCTTCAGATCTGAGAAATTACGAACAAACCATGATCTAAAGTTCTTACAAATCATATCACGACACTGGCTCCGGACATTATCATAAGTGCGTAACTACGTTTTTTTTTGTTGACAAAGTAACTGCGTTCTTATCGCTTTTCAGAACTATTGAACTAAGATAGCCAAACACATCTATCTTGCCCTGCCTGTTTAAAAGTTCTCCACATAAACACATGTTCAAACCAGAGCATCCAGAATAATACAATGCACAAATGGAACATTTGGACCATGCCTTTGCAACTATGGAGCTAAAGTACAACTCAAATACGATTAAAAATGGCTATAAGCCCATACCACAATGAATACCTCGCTACATGGCAAAACAAAAAAAAAACGAATGAAAAGCTTTTCATGCCAGGACCGATATAACTCAACAATATTGAAACAGATGCCCTATTGGCATATTTGCTCAACAGCAGCAACAATCTGCGCAGGCTGCACAACGGTCGCATCCTCCAAAGTTGCGGCATACGGCGTCGGCACATCCTGTGATGACAAGCACATGATGGGGGCATCTAGGTAGTCCCAAAAGTTGTCAATGATGGCCGATCTCAGACTGGCACCGATCCCACCCGTGCGCATGCACTCCTCCACAATCAGCACACGGTGGGTCTTCTTAATGGAGTTACCTATTGTGTGCAGATCAAATGGCTTCAACGACCTGATGTCAATCACCTCAGGATCATACCCTTTGTTCACAAGCGTCTTTGCAGCCTGCATCACATGGTACCTCATACGTGAGTATGTGAGGATAGTCACATGCTCCCCAGGCCGTACCATTTCAGCCTCCTCCAAGCATAGCACAAATTCCTCATCAGGAATTTTCTCCTTCAAGTTGTACAGAAGGACGTGCTCAAATAGCACCACAGGGTTCTCGCTCCTTATGGCAGCTTTCATTAGACCCTTAGCATTGTAAGGAGTAGAGCAAGCAACCATTTGGAGGCCAGGGATTGACTGGAAGTATGACTCTAGACGCTGTGAATGCTCTGCACCAAGCTGACGACCAACACCGCCAGGACCTCGGATCACAAGTGGGATTTTGAACTGGCCACCAGAGGTGTAATGGAGCATGCCGCAGTTGTTTGAGATCTGGTTGTAAGCAAGGAGAAGGAAGCCCATGTTCATGCCTTCAACAACAGGCCTCAGCCCCTTCATTGCTGCTCCAACTCCCATGCCAGTGAATGAGTTCTCGGCAATAGGGGTATCAAGGACTCGAAGGTCTCCAAACATCTCAGCCAAATCCTTGGTCACCTTGTAAGAACCTCCATAGTGGCCAACATCTTCACCAAAGACACACACTGTTGGATCCAATTTCATCTCTTCTATCAAGGCCTCGCGAAGAGCCTCAAATAACAAGACCTCGTGACTAAACAAAAGTTGACACAATTAAGAACTTGCTGTCCAGCATATAAGAAATCATATTCATAAAAGACCAAATGTTGTAAAATACTTTTCATTTGAATAAGATTTTAAAAAATAGTCAGAGTTGCATGGTTCCAGCCCAAAGAATAGATGCATTTGAAAGACCAAAACTCAATACAAAGCTTCCTGTTTGGCGGCGCGGGGGTGTACAAAGGTCTCAGGCAGCGTCCCATTATAACTCAGGTTCTCAAGTTGGTCCGAGAGGCCATCCTACACCCCTCTCAATAGGAAGCTTCCTACTAAATTTTTATCCCTCTAGTAATCTAACACCTCAAGTAGCACAGCACTTGTCATCATTGTAATGAGCCAGAACAAAGTACTGATTCTTGTTTACCAGCGGTAACCAGCATGTTACAGCTACAGGCAACAATCCTACAGGTCATCACCATTATAAGGTAAACCAGCCAGAAAAATAAGTTGTATTTTATCAATTTGATCACACCTTGTGACAGCTCAAGCCATTCTTTCTAGCAATTAACATAGTTTATTTAATAGCATGGTTAGTGTCCAAACTAACAGACCAATGTGTATCACCATATGAGAAGCATATGTAACTGAGCTAAATTTCGACTATCTAAAAGGCTAGAAGGTAGAAAAGGCCCATTTCCTTACTACCAAGAAACTACATCAATTCAGCACAAATAAAAGGCTCATCCAGAACATCTAATATGAATATAAACAAAGAAAGGAGTCGGGCGTTCACATGTGGTTTCCCATGATCAAACAAATAAATTACCTTCACTTCTCCAAAAGATGTGTGTTCTGCTAACCAACCTTACATCATCGGTGGTGGACGTCACCATTAGGATTTAGGAATGGTTAACCAAAGATTGTTATTGCCATCTGGTTTGAAATATATTGCTAACCTTTCAAGCCATTGTGTGCAGAATGTGTTTTGTGCATTTGTACTTCCATATATATCAGAACAACAGGTTAAATAGCTATGTCCAAAGAATGAGAAATTGCAGCTACTTACGTATTTAAGACCTAAATCACTTTAACCTTTCCAAAATGGAGCTAGTGATTTACTCCTCATTTCCCTTAAAACCCGCCATATAACTCTTTTTGAGATTACATGCTTTTCTTCCATTTCTTAGATTAGAAATAACCTAAAGAAGTACCATCCAACACTGTCAAAACCAAATACCTAAAGTTTCTTACAATAGACGAAACAAGCGGACATATCTAGTGCAAACATATATCCAGGTGCTAACTCCAAACTAACCATGTAGGCCGTTAAAACCCACCACCATGTGAACACATTTAAGTGGCCTTGAGGGCCATATGGATGTGCAATTTGCAAATAACCCTTCATATATTGAAAAAAACTATTGAGGAATAGCATCAACTAAAGTTCACATGTGAGTTTGCGTGATAGCACCTAGGTACGGATTTGCACTAGATACTCTACCCACCGAACAAATAGCAAAAATGACATGCCAAACCCAGAATTTACATAAATATTACTCAATAAAAGCTAAACCCTTCACAATGAATATGTCACTAGTTCGAGCAGTAAATGAAGCTTTACCATATGCACCAGATTCACTTAGTTATATACTATGTACTGAAAAGTGAAAACATAGTAACAGATTCAAAGGAGAACACAGATTCTCCGGTTTTATTAATAAGCAGATCCCGTGAAGCAAAGCAAAGAGGTAACAAGTGCAATACTCATTGTCTTCGCCAGAATAACTACTTCAGTTAATGATCTAGCTAAAACATCCTAAAACGAAAACAATGTTAATCAGCACCAAATTTTATCTTGCAATTAACGGACACAGCTTGCCTACTCCCAAGAAATACTCCCATTTGTGTTCCTAGCCACTTGGCAACGACATTATTAGTTTGCTCTCAGGCAATGGGTCCCACGTCTTTTCCATCAGTAAAAAAAAATCAGAAATCATGATGCAAAATCAGACTTCTGATTCCCATCCACTCACACCCTCAAGCCCAAACAGAACTAATTTTATGTCCTAGAAAAAGTGAAAAACCAGTGTGGCTTTGGTCCTTACTGTAGATGAACTTGTCAAATGCAAGGCAGCAGATCGTGTCAATGGGACTGAGATCCTCTGACTTTGTGAAGCAAAGTTAGAGAAGCACAGTAACAGTGACTTTGGACGATTCTCACCCATCGGATCATAAATGAATGGCCCAGATCAGATCGTACAGTACCATGCTACAGTACTGCTGCAATGTTTTTCGTCCAGTACCTAAGTCGATCTCAGCCTTTGTTTTTTATCCGATGGCTAGGAAGCAAAATCATGGCACTGTAGCAACATGACTTGGCTTCACTAAGAGGATCCGGATAGCAAAGGGCGCCCATGAGCATGGAAGATAAGCACTAGGCACGGTGAGCAGCATATGTGAAGAGAAAGCTAGTGAGTTGGAAGCTCCATGGCCATTGAAATGAACATGAGCAGCCGCATTACGAAGGATAGGTGAGAATTGCTGCGGTGTCCACGGCAGCTGATGGTAGTGAGAGTGCCCTGATAATAAGTGTTAGTTGGGAGGTAGTAAAGGACAGGACAGGGGTTCTCTTTGGATTGAGGGCATGACAGAACGGGAGCCACATGATTTTGTAACGTACGAAAAAGTCATGGACCACTATCAAATAGAAAACCAGCTCACAATTGCCAAGTGCATATGGGAGTATATTTGGACTTTTGGAGAGTAGGCAAGTCCTGCCTGTGTTCCAATGATGCAGTCATGGATCGAAATACCGGTCGGATACGGGAAACAAATACCGGCCGGCTCCGGGAAACAAATACCGACCGGGATCTTTTAAATGCAAATTTGAATTTTTGACTCCATAATGTCCTTCCCTAGTTGGTTTAAGCATTGTTATGCTAGATTATGTATTGAAACATTAGTTTTTAGTATATTTAGCACTATTAAAACATAAAAGAGGACTTTTTTTTTTGAATTCCAGTTTTTCCCGGTTTTTTTGCCGGTTTTTCCGGTTACCAGTCCGGTAAAAAACCAGATTCAAATTTTGAAATTCAAATTTGTACCGGTTTTTTTTTGAATTTTCCGATGGCCGGTTACCAGTACCGGCCGTCGGCCGGGAAATCGGTCGGAACCGAGATTTTGATCCTTGGATGCAGTTACTTCCAATTCATATCCGAGACAACATATATGCTAAGTTGCGAACATCCACCGGCTGCGAAAGTAATAGATAGTTGAAAGCTGACACGCAAGCTAGTTGAAAGTTATTATATGCTTATTGAAATTTCTACTTGTTTGCTTTCTTTCACTTGAATATTCATTTAGTCATTGTTGTTACTTGAAAGTTGAAAGTTCTAAATAACTCTTCGTAAACTGCTTCAGTGTGTTAATATAAGTTTACTGAATAACTTTATACAAGCATATGCCAATTTCAACTGGAGTAGATATCAACATTCAACTATCCACCACTTCGGCAACCGACGGACGTTTGCAAATTAGTATTTCCCCTGAGACAACTATTTCATGGTAATGGCATCTTGCATGCAAAACTACAAGCCCTAATCAAATCCAAAGTCTAAGCTGGATTGTAGCCCAACACACACTGGACTAAGACCACAAAACCCAATCAAATATAACCTAAACTGAATTGAATTGTTGGTTGCTCTGAAAAGAAGAATCAATTCATTGATTAGTTGGTTTTGCATGGATCATCCTTTAGATGGTTTTTTTTAGTCATCAAAGATTTTTTTTTTCGATATTGATTCATCATAAGTACTTAGAATACAGTTACATATCACCACAGTGAAAAGATATGCTACATCCTTACCCGTCGGACTTGGAGGCCGCGCTCGACGGTGTATCAGCCTTGGCCTGCACACGAAAACACAGACACAAGAAGAGTGTTCAGTACACCAGCAGATGCCAACACGCAACGCATATAAGGTAACAGTTTTCAGAGCAGAACAGAGCACGCAACTGCAACGGCGGCACGCGCCACCAGCCTGCCGCCGGCCCGCGCCGCGCCCGATCCGGCCGCCACCACGCGCACGCTCGTCGCCGCTACAACAGAGAACACGCAGGGCGAACAAAATCAGCAGAAATCGAGCAAGAAGGTAATTCTCGTGCCTCGAAAGCGTACCTGACGCGGATCTGGGGCCGGCGGATACCACGCGCGGGGTGGCGGCCGGGGCCGCGGCATGCAGCGACGATGCGGCCGCCATTGGAGTTTGAGTTTGAGATCTGGAGTGAAGAGGCGGGGGTGGTGATAGTATTGTGTATATATTTATGGAGCGGAGAGGGTGGGTTTTGGTGGAGTGTAGGTGGCGGGCGGTGGTGGAGGATTGGAGGCGGCGGCGGCGGAGAGAACGAGGTGAGAATTGAGACGGAGTGGAGAGACCGAGAAAGTGAAGGCGTTAAGAGACAGAAGGGCGGTGGACGGTAGTGGTGGCGGGATGGGCGGCCCGGTATGGCCTGTACTGGCACGAGTTGGCCCGCCCCGATAAATTAGATGGGTTGTGCTATGTGAGGTGGTTCAGACACAATCTGAGACCTGTTGTGATGTGTCATGTCAATTTGAGCTTATTAGATCTGATGGGCCGGTTGTAGTCCAGTTAGTTTGTTACGTCCAAAAAATTTAAATAATAGAAAAAATTTCTAAATGAATGAGCATATTGAAAATATAATAAAGAATTTTATTAATATTCAAATAACTACCTCGTTAAAACTTTTACAAGTAAAAACTCAACAAGAGATAACCTTGGCAAAGGAAAAATAGTACAACCTATAGCTATACATACATCTTTGTTATACGTGTCGTCTAGATATAGATTTTCGAACACATCAGACAACTTTGGATTTTCTATTGAGTGTTGTATTCGTGAATCAGCTTGTTCTCAATGTTTCACAGTTAGAAGTATCTCTACTATCTCACTTGTGAAACATGTTAGAAACACTTAAAGCAGATACGGAAAAAACCGTCGAGATAGGAACAGTTAACACATCATGTGTAAGTATAGATAGCACGGGGTATGCTAACTTATGCTCAGGCCACCGGTGTAAAATTTTAAAGTTTTCTGAGTTGAAATCTACTGTATCGTTGTCTAGATAAGCGGATAGTTCCCTACTCCTTGGGTAAGAGGTTTGTCTTGGACTTTATTGAGAAGGTGCCACAATAGAAGAAGACGACCTGAACCTGGAGGAAGAGCCACCGAAGATCTCGCCCCACATATTTGTCTTGCTACTTGAGGTAGGAGCTACTAGAGGTCGTTGCAAGCGAACTCCTTGGAACTTATTTTCATACATTTGGTAAACCTCGTGCAATCGAGAATGAACTTCTACAAAATAGTTAGAACAGTCTAGCACTACTGTAACATCCCTATTTTCAGAGCTTGAAAATCTTTTAAATAATGGTAGCAAGAAAATTCATCATTTGGATTTAATTGAATATTAAATTAAAAAGCTTAAGATGGACTTTAAGGACAAACTGATTTAATGTGCTTAATCCCAACATCAACAATTGTCAAAACTATTTTATTTAGATTCTATATGCTTGGATTTCTCGAATTTTTCCAAAGTCATTTGCTATTTTCTAATTGCTATTTGCATTTTCTGATTTATTTAAAAGAAAAACCTATTTTAAATCCTTGAAGATCGGGCGAAGCCCAAGACTATTCCACCCGCTCAATCCCGGTAGTTGGATCAACATCGCCGCCGCCGCTGCTTCCGCGCTTGCCCTTGCCCGTTGGATTGTCGCCGCGTGGCCTGCTGATCTCGCTCGTTCGCTCGCCGCTCTGCTCTGCGCCGTTGGATCGCCATCGCGCGCTCGCTCGCCGCGCCTCGCCGCTGCCAGGTGGGACCGCGACCGAGTCGTCGTCTCCGCGCTGCTTTCTTCTTCCTCGCGCCCGCGCCTTCGCCCGCCATTGCTGGAGCTCGAAGCCGCGTCCGACAAATGCGTATTCGCTGTCGATTCTTCGTGCCGAAGCCCCACCAAATCATGTCTCCTGTTATTCCTTATCCGTTCCAAACCAAATCAAACCTCGAATCGGTTTCAATCTCCAAAATCTTTGAATTCAAAACCTACTGCTTTGGACCCGATTTGGGGTTTCAAATCTCGGCGCCTCCGAGCCTATAAATACCCCTAGCACCGCTGGACCTCCGCAACCCTAATCCGCCACTCCCATCGCCTGATCGCCTCTAGCGCCGCAGCATTCCAAGTTTTAGGGTTTTTTACAACTTCTTCTCGGTGGATTGCGCCGCCGTCGTCGTCGCCCTTGCTCCACCGATCGCACCATTGTGATCGACAAGTCACAGTGCTACCTTGTCGCATTCGTCGCCGAGCATCGCCGAGCCGTCCGACAAAACAGCTCTCTCGCGCTTCTTCCTCGCCACGGCCATCTCCGTCAACCCTGTGCTCAAACCAAGGCCCATGTGTGCGCATTAACCTCCTCTACACGTTGGTACCACTCACCGCCGGCAAGAGCCGCTGTCACGCCGTGACCGTCGGTCCGAGCGCCACCGGCCATTTTGCGCCCGGCTCGGCGCCCGGCGTCGACCGATCTTGGTGTGGCGGCCGCGTGGCGCAGATCGGCGCAAGACACGCGCGTGCGTGGTCTTGGCCCATCGCGCAGATCTCCCTCGGTTCGGTTGCACTCTCCCATCGTGAACCGAGGCGACAAAGGGTCCCACATGTCGAATTCTTTTAATTATAATTCTTTCCTGAAGTTCTCGGTGGCGCAAGCATTGCGCAATAATCCGATTTTCCTTTATAAAAATAATTCGGAAATTCGAGAAAATCCAAATTAGGGTTTAATTGATTTTCCAATCTTCCAAAGCCCATATCTTTTGCATCCGAAGTCCAATTGAGCCCATTCAAATTTGTAAATTTATATAAAATTCAGATCTATTTAATGGTGAATTTTATTTGATTTTTGGAGTTTGTTTTGCCTCTGTTATTTATTTGTTTTATTTCTTTTGTCTCGTTTGCGAGTAGACGTCGATACTTCGGGGAATTTTGCAGAAGAAGGAGCACCTCAAGACCAAGACCAATATCTAGATCTATTCCAAGGCAAGTTATACCTTTGATCATTTTGAACCCGCTTTCAAAATACTTTGTTTCAATGTATTGCATTCTATTTCAAGTATTTATTTAAATGCTTTTGGGTGTAGTTATTAATCCAAATTGTTATGCCACCTTGTCTATTGTATACCATGATCTTTGTCACCCTAGGTTGGTTAATAATTAGTGGTATTATCGTAGCACCAACGTGGGTTGGTTAGATACGATTAGATCTAGCCATGCCACGAGTCATCATTCCATGATTTAGACCGAGGCAAGTGGTAGATTCTGTGTGAATGGTGGAGCTGTGCTTATTAAACTTTGTGATTTGGGTTAAACTAAGTCTTGCCTTGGTCAATTAAGGACTTAACTTTGTGCGCCATTGAACTGGCCTTCTTGCACGACCACATGCCTAGTATGGGCCGGGCCTGACTTAGTAAGTTATGGAGTCTTGACATTGACAACTCAGTATTATTTAAGCTATGTGATGGGTCGGAGGTGTGATATGTCACATCGCGGACGGCTCACTATGCATGTGTCGCTCCATAATTGGACTACGAAGAAAGCATTGTTTGAGATGAAGTTGAAAGGTTTTGTTGTGATCAACTCGATCCGGTTGGTTTCATCAAAGTGTACAACCTCCGCAGAGTGTTTAAACCAATCTATTCGAATAGCCGCGTCCCTGTTATGGACATGCTCGGAATTTCACACGAGGGTAGATTTTCATAAAACAATTGGGAAGGGTCACCGTGTGAGATAACTTGTTCAATGGGCCTAAAAACAACTATTGTATCTTCTTAGCAATGAACCAATGTTGTTTAGTCAATAGTATCACACCGTCAGTGCTCTGATAGTGTGTTTGAATAAAAACATAAAAAGTTCTCTTATATGGTAAAAGACTCTTAAGCATCAGGTAAGTAGAGTTCCATCTTACCAGCATGTTCAAACCGAACTTTCTTGGACGTACACCCATTGCCCTGCATAAATTCTTATATGTTGTTATTCTTATGTTAGAATTATTCAAGAAAGATATCACATCACGAAAAGCTTTAATATACATATTTAACCCCTTCAAACCACATTTGGCTATAAGGTTAATAATATGCCAAGCGTATCGCTGATGTAGCAAGAAAGAATCGGCATATGTACTCAACAATAGAGTAAGAATATCCATGACCTTAGAGTTCGAAGTGGAATTGTCTAAAGTAATTGAGAATATTTCGTCTGTAATACCAAAGTCTTTCACGACTTTGATAATACAGTACGCAATATTCTCATCTGTGTGTACTACATCAATTAATTAAAAACCTATAATTCTTTCTCCATTATCCAGTCGTCATTAACATAATGAGCAACTACACTAAGATAATCCTGCCTAGCCCGACCGCTCCATATGTCCGAGGTCAGGGCCATCGAAAGTGTGAACGTACTAAATTGTTCCTTTATTTTATTACGGTGTTCATAGTAGTATTTTTACTAGATCCCTAGTTGTTGTCTGTCAAGAAATGATAGAAAATCTAGGATTATGAGTGGTCCTAATGTAATTTTTGAAAGTAGTAGACTTCCCAAAGCCTAACGGTAAATCGGCAGAAGCAATTAAACGACAGAGAGATTCACAGGCTACCTCAGTATTGTAGCCCAGCTACATACCGTACCGTCGGGTTGTACTGCAGCTGTGTTTGCCTCATCACCAATCGTTGTTTGGCCTTACATCTTGTAGTATATCTAAGCAAATACCCCGTTCCACCTATAGACCTTGCTGACAATTTATTACGATAAACTTTGCAAATAGCATGTGGTACCTGATTTCTCTGTGCGTTTGGCTTGGTTGTCCTTTCGAAATTCTCCCACACTCTCGATGTAGACTGTTTGACCTCTTTGCTCCGGTGGTTGTCGACGAAGATGCTGCCTAGAGCCTGATGACGGAACTCCGTCTTGCCCTTCTGGTAACAACACCGGTTGGTTTGAGGCAGCCACGACAGCCTCTGTGGATGTAACTTCCTCTGGTGAAAGTCCGTAATCACTAAGAGCAAAGCTATCGTAACTGTCCATAAAGATAACTGCAACATCGAAACCAACACTATTATCACTTTCATCTTAGCATACCAAATACTAATAATAAAAGTATGCAAAAAAATAGAATTGTGCCACTTTTGCTTACTTGCCGCCGAAAATTGAATTTTTTAAAATTTGGCAAAGTTTTTTAAAATTTTAGCAAATTATCTAACAACAAATTTGAATTTGCACACCAGAATTAGAAAGAGAGATTGAGAATTGGATAGGTGCTGAATGAGGGGGGGTATGGTGGCTATTTATAGAAAAAAATTGATATTTTTTTTGATATTTTTGTTATTTTTTAAAGGACCCAACGGTAAAAAAAGACAAGCAAAAAATGCCCAACAGGCAGATTCTAGTCGGGTTGTGCCATGCCATGTCAGGCACGGCCCACGAACCCATTGAGCCCAGCTGCCTGATCGCCTGCCCGCACCCCTGCCCTTTCCTCCCTCTACGTGTACCCCTGCCCGCGCATGCGACAGTGCTGAAGAATTTAGACCCGACATTATAAGTTAATGGAGTATTAAGGTGATTAATGAAAAATCTATATATAAGACTAACACTTTTATTCATATTCCTATTGTTTAGTCTTATTTGGATAGAAAGATGAAAATCTTCAAAGGTATGCATTCGATGTTATTTTCTTATATCTTGTTGCATTACTCGGACCAAAGTATAGGTTGAACTCCACCAAGAGTCAAACTTAGATATGCGCATATTGTTCAATTTCATATATTTGTATGCACACATTTAGGGGGAGTTCAATATATGTTTTGTGATTTTACTAGTATTGATCCCATTTTTCCATCTACTTATATTAAGGATCTCTACTTTGAAATGTATCCTTGAGTATATATAAAATTTTGTAGTTGATATATACTCATGTTAATTCAATTTCAATTATTTGTGTATGATTGTCATCAATCACCAAAAAAGGGAGAGTGAATAATCTAGACCCACTATTATGAGTTAATGGAGTATTATGGTAATTATGACAATCGTCACACGGACTAACATTTTTCTTGAGTTGGTAAAACAGGTTGAGTCACATGATGATGAAGACTTTAGATGGCATCGTGAGTTGATTGTCATCAAGTCAAGATTCGGGATGAAGGATGCCATCATGTGTATATGAGCATCTAGACATGATCTCAAAGTAAAGAAAATCATCATGTATTGATGATATTGACAAGATCCTGAAGTAAAGAAGATCATCATGTGTTGATGATATTCGAGAGAAGATCGGGAAGTGAAGAAGATCATCATGTGTTGATGATATTCAAGTCAAGAACTTCGAGTAAAGAAAATCATCATGTGTTGCTGATATTCAAGACAAGATCCCAAAGTGAAGAAGATCATCATGTGTTGATGATATTCAAGTCAAGAACTTGGAGTAAAGAAAATCATCATGTGTTGATGATTATCAAGTCAAGAACCCGGACTTGGAGTGGAGATGTTCATCATCAAGTGATCCCTCCAGGATAGAGAGTCAAAGCAAATGTATGACTAGCATAAGTTAAGAATGTGTTCCTAATCTTTTATTGGTCTCAATGATTGGTGGAAAAACCATATTTATTGGCTAGACGTCGTACTATAAAGAGGGATCATGGCTAGTAGCTTGAAGACTTATTTTGTGCCATCTTGATCAACTAAGAGTCATGCATTGCATTTAGAACAGCTTATGGAGGGATTTCAGTATGAAATGATATGACCGCAGTAGAGGAGCGGTACTACCTCAATGCGGTAGTACTCAGAGATAGAAATCCCGGCCGGGGGCTGGGATCCAAAATCGCGGCCAATTTTTCCCGATTTTGCATATTCAAATTTTGAATTTTGGTTGGTTTTTAAGAAAATTCAAGCGAATTTTGTCCGGATTTTTTTCCGGGAAATCCGGTTACCGATCGGTTTTTTTTCCAAGTCGGCGACCGGGATTTCCCCCGGGAACGGTTTTTGGATCCCTTGTAGTACCTATTTCTAGTTGGCGGTACTACTTCAGTGTGGTAGTACCTATTTCTAGTTGGTGGTACTATCTCAGTACAGTAGTACCGATTTCTAGTTGGCGGTACGTTATTTCCAGAGAGTATATTTTTGGGTGTTTTTCCACCCCTATAAATCGGTAGTACCGGAAGAGCCAAGCTGTACTTCCGCAGTGCGGTAGTACCGGAATAGCCGAGTAGTACTTCCGCAGTGCGGTAGTACCAGACCATGTGAGTGCGATAGTACCGCACCAAATCATAATAGCTAGCTCAGAAACATTTAATGCACCCTTTATGACCGCTGAACAGTAGGTCCGGTAGTACCGGCTGATCAATGGCGGTAGTACCACACCTACTGAATTTTTTAGGGGATTGCTTCAAACAATCGAATTTGTGGTTGAGGGCTATAAATACCCCCTTACCAGCACCAAGCTCATTAGCCCTGACCTCATTGAATACATTTGAGCCATTGGTGCACTCTCCTCTACTTATTTGCTTACATTTCTTATTTTGGGGTAGTTGAGAGCATTCAAGTGCATTTGCATCTTTAGTTGATCTTTTGACACTTGATAACCTTCAAGCAAGTGATGTGGTTTATTACACTTGGTGTTTGCCGACACCTAGATGGCATGGATGTTGGGGATATGCCCTAGAGGCAATCATAGAGATGATTGTATCACGTCTATGTTTATGTGTTATTGAATAAATGTTATTTTGTTCCTTGAATGAATCATCATTTATAAAGATTAACGAGTATGTAACTTATTGGTGAAGCTCTTTAACTTATATGATGTTGTTCTAAATATATCCCTGGTCGGAACACTAGTGATTTATCGACCATCACAAGTATTGATTGATTAACATATTTCACCAGTCATGGATATAGGGATATCGAATCAATAATATGAACACATGTTAAAGCCCTAAGCTACCAACCTAGCCTTATTTCTAATCACAGAACCATCCTCATTTTGTTTATTTTTGAAAACCCAGCGGGTTCCTATAACAATATGACCACTAGGAGGTTCTACTAGATTCCAAACTTTATTCCTCTCAAAATTCTATAACTCCTCATGCATTGCATTAACCCAGCTAGAATCCAATAAAGCATGTGTTATATCACGAGGTTCAAAAGAAGCAATAAATGCAGAATGAGAGTAGAAATTTGGATCATTATACCTGGAGCAAGTGACTCGCTCATGGAGATTACATATTATCTAATCCGGAGGGTGTCGCCTTTGAATATGAAGTGGTGCACCCGGAGAGGAAAGCATATCTTCGGCCTCCGCAGGTACTGCTGATGATGAAGATGCAGCAGGAGTTTCATCTGAAGGCGAGGTAGTCACAACAGGTTCTTGTGCTGAAACAGGAGCGTCAACAGCAGCAGGTGGAGGACAAATATCAGCCTCATCCTCATCTTCCTCCACAAAAATGCTCACTGTCACCTGTGAATTATCTGAAATATCGGATCTAGCTCTAGGGCTAGTCTCATCAAAAGTGGCATTGCATGTCTCCTGGATAATGTTAGTTTCAACATTAAAGACCCGAAAACCACTCGAATGTGCAAGATAACCCAGAAATAAACCATCAAAAGTTATTGACTCAAATTTATCTAGATTTCCTGTCTTGGGAATAAAGCATTTGGATTCAAAGACTCGAAAGTGCGAGACAGAAGGTTTTCTACCAAATCGAAGCTCATAAGGAGTCTTGCCCAAAGAGGGTCTTAGGAAGACACGATTTGCAATATAGCAAGCAGTAGCAACAGCTTCAGCCCAAAATCTCCTCGATGTGCTATACTCATCTAGCATCGTCCTAGCCATCTCGACTAAAGTCTTGTTCTTCCTTTCCACCACGCCATTTTGTTGAGGGACGTGTGGAGAAGAGAACTGATGCTCAATACCGCGCTCAGCACAAAAGGAGGCAAACGAGGCATTCTTGAACTCTGTGCCGTTGTCACTGCGGATCGCTCTCAAGGCACTAGGAAGTTCAGAAGCCAATATCAAGCAAAAACTCGTGGATCAAAGAAAGCCCTAAAATCACGAAATTGAAAGCAAGAACGAAAAGAGACTTATCTCAAGCAAACCTTGCATAGATTAAAACGTGATTGATGCTGGATTACACCCACTCCATCAAGGATCAGTGGTCAATCCAAGATCACGAAAATCCAATCAAACCTTCAAGAACCCTAGCCTCCACGCCTAGCTCTCCCTAAACAAAATTAGGGTTTTCTAATAAAGAGGGTTTAGAGAGGTGGTGTAGCAACCACCCTCTCCTATTTATAGTGGAGGCTTAGACCTTCTAGAAGTTTGATCCTATTGGGCTCCCGTTAAGGCCCAAAAACAAACGGGTCACACACGCACGCTTCGCAAAGCGCCGTCTTTAACCTTTTGACCTAAACAGCTTCACCTAGCGCCATCTTGCGCCTCGGATTTGCTAATAGGTCACCCTTGTCCATCTTGCGTCACGCTTGAGTCATTGACCTCATCCGGCATCGTCGATCGTTCTGGACCTCAGCTCTCCAAGCCTAGTCCCGATCATCCTCGCCGTTGACCGTCGTTGACCACCAAGCAACCTGCACAACCATAGACAAGTAAACCAAAATTAGGAACAAGTTCTTCACAACTTGACCCATGTTAGTCAAAACATGCATCATGCAATACATATGCCCTGATACTCATGACTTTGACCTAACCAACGAACAACGCCGCCACGAAGGCCGACGTTCAAATGACAACCGGTCCGACCGCCCCTTAGGGCGGTCGGATTAGCTTTGCTTGGCCGGACCGCCAGCTATAGGCCGGTCCGACCGCCCAAAAGGACTTAGCCGAATTTCAAGCCCTGAAATTCTGAAACCTTCTGGAAATTTAAAATGAATAGAACTTTTTACTAGAGACTACAAAAATTATGGGACCAAGTGCAATAGAATGCCCTCTCTTGCCTACACCCTCTATTTTTGGCCCAGCTCATTTTGACACTCTTTGGTCACGGCCGGTCCGACCGCCGCTCATGGCCGGTCCGACCGATTTGGGACCGGTCGGACCGCCATGCTATGGCTGGTCAGACCGCCTGTCACCTGACAGTTCTGAACCTTTGTCGAAAACACGTGAAACGACAAACCATAAACTCCATTGCCAATTGTCACATCATCCTAAGATCTAGAGCATATCCCCATGATATCCACAATAATCCTTAAACCTGAGATCAGCATGGTGTCCTACATGTGTAATAGTACACTTAGTCGTTGCCAAACGCTACTCCGTAATTAGGTAGTTATAAAAGTAGCTTTTAGGTATACTATGAAACATGCGGGGAATGTGACTGGTCGGATATGAGATTTGTCCCTCCTAACATAACAGGAGAGATATCTCTAGGACCCTCGATGTGGTTGGATAAATAAAATGCATGGGCATACCACTAGTGGTCGAAGAGTCAACCACATGAAGTTAGCAATCACTTGATCGAGAAAGAATTGAACAGTCCATGGATGATAAATTATCTCACCTGGAGTTCAACCAAACATCGTGAGGCAAAGGGAGAATACATAAGCAGGTCATTCAGTTCAACCAGATAAGGACTGGTCGTATGGAGATACGAGTTGGTTGTAGACTGGTCGAACGTAATCACTAACTAGTCGTAAACTGTTAGTAAGGAGTTGCGAACTAGTCTTGACTAAATATGAACTGGTCGTATAGAGATACGAGCTGGTCATAAGTGTTAGTGATATGCCCTAGAGGCAATCATAGAGATGATTGTATCACGTCTATGTTTATGTGTTATTGAATAAATGTCAGTTATAAAGATTAACGAGTATGTGACTTATTGGTGAAGCTCTTTTAACTTATGATGATGTCGTTCTAAATGTATCCCTGGTCGGATATCATTGGTCGAAACACTAGTGACCTTGTCGACTAGCACATATATTGATTGATGACCATGTTTCACCGGTCGTGGATATAGGGATATCGAATCAATAATTTGAACATATGTTGGATAACATAGTGTTGGATTGACACACCTTGAAACATTACTAAGATTGTTATGCTTTCATGTGTCATGAGTTGGTCTCAAGCAATGTTGATGCATAATCCTTAGACCCGAGATTAGCATGGTTTTCTACATGTGTAAGAGTACACTTTGGGGTTGCTAAACTCTACTCTGTAACTGGGTAGTCATAAAGGTAGCTTTCGAGTATGCTATGAAACATGCAGAGGAATGTGAGTGGTCGGATATGGGATTTGTCCCTCCTAACATAACAGGAGAGATATCTTTGGGCCCCTCGATGTGATCGGATAAGGAAAGTGCATGGTCATGTCACTGGTGGTCGAAGAGTTCGACCGCATGAAGTTATCTGATACTTGATCGAGAAAGTATTGAACAGTCCATGGATGACACAACATCTCACCTGGAGTTCAACCAGATATCGTGAGGCAAAGGGAGAATACATGAGCATGTCTTTCAGTTCGATCAGATACAGACTAGTCATATGGATATACGAGCTGGTCGTAGGCTGGTCTAGCATGATCATTAAGTGGTCGAAACCTGGTTGCAAGGAGTTGCGAACTAGTTGAGACCAAATATGACATGGTTGCATAGAGATACGAGCTGGTCGTAGTCTGGTGGAAACCTGGTCATAAGGTGTTACGAACTGGTCGAGACTATATATGATCTAGTCGTATAGAGATACGAGCTGGTCGTTAGTGATAAGGACCTGGTCGTAGATCGTATTGCATTAAGCTTCGTCCGATATAATTCGTGAGTATTCGGGAATTGTTATGTCCTGCTAGGTGTCGCTGACAACTCGTGATCACAAAGGAGCTTTCAAGTCACAACCGATTACGCATGAACCTACAGGGTCACGCACTTAGCGGGTTGGAACAAACCAGTACGGATACAATTCGTCAAACGTGTTCGAACAGGATCCGTCATGTCGGGACCCAAAAATGCAATTCTAGACCCACAAGATACAATCAGTGTAGCTAGCACTGACCATAACAAAACCTTTCAGAAACTTCATCTTAAATATTGACACTCCTGATGTGCTTAACTGTTGTCCAACCGATACACACATCGTTTAGTACGACACACACTGTTGAACAGGGATGCGGCGAACCGTCTCGCGATGTGACCTATCTTGAAGTCCACACCTCCACCCATCACACAGCTAACCTATAACCTGAGTTGTCAATGGCAAGATTCCATAACGTACTAAGTTAGGCCTGTCCCATAACAGGTATATGGTTGTATAGTAAGCCTCAGTTCAATGGTGCACAAAGTTAAGTCCTTAATTGACCAAGGCAAGACTTCCAATTTCTAACAAAGTGTCACACAGACAATAATCCCAGTACACAGCTCCACCATATCACACAGTATCCACCACTTGCCTCGGTCCAAATATTTTTCCACCCTATTGGTTAAGTGCAACAGATACCATCAACGAGTAATAGCACACAGCACACACAGTTTTATCAAACAGTTCCATAATCACTTAGTCAAGTTTATAATTACAACTCACATGAAATGATGACTCCTAGCATAGCTAAGCAATCTACTCGTATCTAACCAACCCATGTTGGTGCTACGATAATACCAACTAATAATGAACCAACCTAGGGTGATAAAAGATCATGGAATAATAGTAGACAAGGTGGATATAACAATTTGGATTAATAACTAAACCCAAAAGCATTTAAATAAATACTTGAAATAGAATGCAATACATTGAAACAAAGTATTTTGAAAACTGGGTTCAATATGATCAAAGGTATAACTTGCTTTCGAATAGGTCTAAGTACTGATCTTGGTCTTGAGGCAATCCTTCATTTTCAAAAGTACCCGAAGAATTAACGTCTGCTTGTAAACAAAATAAATAAAAAACAATTAAATAACAGAGGAAAACATCCTCCAAAAATTAAATAAAAATCATAAATAAATAGATCACAAATTTATATAAATTTAGAAATTTGAATGGCCTCAATCGGAGTTCGGATGCAAAAAGATATGGGCTTTGGAAGTTTGAAATTACATAAAATACCCTAAATTGGATTTTCCATAATTTTTGAATTATTTTTCTAAAGAAAAATTAGATTATTGCGCAATTGCTGACGTCAGCGAAGAATTTCCAAAAAAGAATACATAAAAGAAATTCTGTGGATCCCACAGCTCACGGTGGACTGAGTTCACCGAGCCGGTTGGAACAGAGGCCGGTGGACCGTGCCACGCATGCGCTGACAAAGCAGCCACGTGGGCAACACATAGGCTTGGGTGCTGATGCGGAAGCTGACGCAGACTCACCGCGTCAGATCGACGGCGGCGGCGATCGGGAACCGAGGGTTCCGGCGAACAGCGGCAGCTCGCCAGTGGTGGGTAGTACCGGCGGGTAGCTGGCATTATTGCAAACCCGATGACGTCCTTACCAACGCTTGGGGATCACGGTAGAGGCTGGCGGCGAGCTCGGAGCGGCGGAGGAGATTCGGTTGTTGTCGAATGGGTGCTCGGTGATGCTCCGGCGGCGGGGAGGGGCGCACGAGGTATCCCGAGCGATGCTGATCACATAGGTGCAGTCGGCGAGGCAAGGGCGGCGACGGCGGCGGCGCAATCGAAGAAAACCCGACGGCGGTGGCAAAACCTAATATCGCAAATGCGGCGGCGCTAGGGCTCCGGGGTGCAAGAGCGTGGCGGTTCTGGGATGCTGGGTCTAGGGCGAACCCTAGGGTGACTTTTATAGGGCTTAAGCGTGCTGGATTTGGAAGATCCCCAAATCGAGTCCGATTTGGTTACGAAACCAAAGTCCGGGATTCTAGAAGATAAAAACCGATTCGATGTTTGATTCCAACCAGAATGGGTGTGGGAGAGATAGAGCTAACGATTGGTGCGAAAATCCCAGAAGTTTTGGTTGAAATTTGCCGTTGTCGGACGGAGCTTGGACTCTCGGCAATGGCGGATCGTGAGCGCGTGCGCGAGGAAGAAAGCGCGCGAGGAAGGAGACGCTGTGGTGGGACCCACTCGTCAGTGAGGTGAAGCATCGTGGCGTAGGGCGACGGAGCCCGATAGGTGGGCTCCACCAATCACCGGGGCGAGCGAGCGGGCGTGGGAGTTGGACCGGGCTGTGGCGTGGGAGAGAAACGGGCCACCGGGTAGGTCGAACTGGAATAGTAGTTGGGTTTTGTCCCGCTACTGTTCTGGGAAATGAAAATAGATTTTCCTTTTTAATAAATACTAAAAATACAAATAGCAATTAGAAAATAGCAAATAAACTCAGAACAAATTCCAAAAAAATCTAGAAAATATATCCAAGCATATGGAATCCAAATAAAATAGTTTTGACAATTGTTCATGTTGGGATTAACCCTATTAAATTATTTTGGCATGCAAGTCTATATTAAGCTTTAAATAAAATACTAAAAAATTAATGGAAATTCGAATCATGTATTTTCCAACAAGTAATTATTCAAAAGATTTTTAGAGCTCAGAATATTGGGATGTTACAAACCCCCTCCCCCTTAAAGGAATCTCGTCCCCGAGATTCAGGCTAGCTAGAGAAGAGGCTAGGAAACTCGGCTTTCAACTCTTCTTCACGTTCCCACGTTGCTTCTCCTTCTGAGTGGTTGCTCCGCTGAACTTTGCAGAAACGAATGGTTTTGCTTCTGGTGTGACGCTCTGCGACATCCAAAATCTTGACTGGATGCTCTTTGTAAGTGAGATCTTCTTTCAACTCAATTGCATCCAACGGAGCTTGTTCTTCTCAATTGCATCCAACGGAGCTTGTTCTTCTGGTATGCAAAGACACTTATTTAACTGGGAGACGTGGAAGACATCGTGGACTCCTGCTAACGACTACGGTAGCTCCAACTGATAAGAAACTTCTCCACGGCGTTCCAAAATTGGTCAATGCGACCGATCAGTGTTCGGCGCTAGTAGATGGGTTTACGAGGAGGTATGAGCTAAAAGGATCATATGATTTACTCGACTTGTTTTTGGTTGTCCTGCATGATACTCCTACCAGTCGAAATTCCACCATCGGAGTATACCGCAGTGCATGGTCGTATCAAGGTAATGATCAGATTGGTTTGAAATAGGGTTAATATGATTAATCCGATGATTTTCGAGGTTCGGTTATGTGAATAAGATTCATGTCCTGGAAAAGGTTCCCGAGAGCGCTGCCCTCAACCAGCGAGGGTGTAAGATCGAGGAGGCCAATTAGAGGGGAGTGAATAGGCGGTTTTAAAATTCTTTTGGCTAAAACCAATATCTAATGCGGAAGCTAATAACAATTTGGTTTTGCACAATTAAAATCTAAATCAATTAGTCTTTGCTAAGTGCACCGACAATATGAAGAATATGGAATATAAGCAATTAACCAAATACAAGTAAGCAATGTAATGCTATGAATGTAAATTGCATAAAGTAAAACAAAACAACAAACCACAATGACACGATGATATTTTACCGTGGTGTTCGGAGACTTGCCGGTCTCTCCTAATCCACGTTGAGGTAAGCCCAACCGAATTGGACCGGCTCCACAAATTAAGCAAACACCTCCGGTAGGTCCAACCACTAGTTCTGGTTACAACACGAACTAAGACTTCGATCCACTCGGGTTGCTCTTCCTCCACTCCGGAGATGGCGAGCACCAAACCACTCACAACCACGCCAGGCCTTCTCACAAACTTCTTGAGAAGATCACCGGTCCACAACGCCTCCACGTCGTCTACGTGTCGGCAAACACCAAGAGTAACAAGTCTACGACTTTCACTTGAACTAATCAAGTGTCTAAGCTCAATGGATACACAATCCACTACCTAAGGAAACACATGCACTTAGGGTTTGCTCTCCAAGCTCACTAAGTGCAACACATGCACAGAAGAGATGAGAGGGCTTGCTCTTTGCTCAATAGAATGTATAACCACACCAACACACTTTGCAATGACATCAACAACCATCCCCAACAAGCCTGAAAGCGCTAGCAAGATCATGTTAAGACATATATATCAAAGCTAAGCTAGAAGGCTCAAAGTAAATACGATGAAGTATAACAGTTTAAGCAAAGCTTCAAAACTAGCAAGTTCATCAACAGGGATCATAAAGTGATAATGGCCATGTCAGAATATCAATGTGAGATCAAGAAGCTAACAATGACTATCCTAGAGACAGAAAGTCCAGAATTGAATCATTTGTCTCAAAGAGCTTCAATCATCCATTTTTACAACAGTTTTTCATTTGCAATGAATATTGATGTTGATTAAAGGTCTATCTTAGTGAAGAAGATCCTGAACTAGGAGCCATCCACAAATTCTTCCTAAGCTTCAACCAAGGCAATTTAATAGTCTACCTTAGTGAAGAAAATCCTGGACTAGGAGCCATCCACAATCTCTTCCTAAGCTTCAACCAGGGCGACAAATCTTGAGGTTCATGTCAATTTTGACAAGCAATCCCAATGAGATCGTTTGGAGCATCAAACCATCTCCAAGTTCATGTCTCTAACAAGCAGTCTCGTGAGAATAGTTTGGCACATATTTTGATATTTGATTTTTCAATTTGCACAATAGCAATTTTAGATTTGCAAGAGAACAAAAAGCTCAAGAGATGTTCAATCTTAAATTCAAGATCTAACAAAGTAATTTTGACAGGCTAGTGTCATAAGAGGATCACTAATTGTGCAACTTAGCTAAAAGATCCAAAAATTACAAGTTTTAGTTCAAGTTGTCTTAAAGTTCTAGCTCATTTAGCCAAAACTTAGCTACGCATGTGAAAGCATGATAATTCTAGCAAGTCAAAGAACTAGACACAATATTGAGCAAAACTTGAAACACTAAAGCTCAAGAGGGTAATAAGCAACTTCATAAATTTAAAAGATAAGCAGTAAGACTTATATTATAATGTATCTTTTTGTGTTTTTCATATGAATGCAATATAATACAATGAGATGCAAGAAAAACCTAAAAGCCTAAAAAGTTCAAAAAAACCAACAAGTTCAGAAAAGAACAAGGAAAGATCAAAAGAACTAGGAAAGTTCAGAAAAGAACCAACTCCCCCTCAAACCAACCCGTAAGGGTAAATTATATTTACCCCTAACTCACTTCTCAATGTGGCAAACCTAGTTGGGTCTAATGGCTTGGTGAGGAGATCAGCTAACTGAGCCTCGGACTCCACAAAATGTAGCACAATATCACCCTTCTCTACATGGTCTGTAAGGAAGTGATAGCGAATGTCAATGTGCTTGGTCCTAGAGTGTTGCACAGAGTTTTTAGCAATATTAATGGCAGAAATGTTATCACAGAGGAGAGGAACACTAGCAAAAGATAACCCAAAGTCCTTAAGAGTGGACACCATCCACAAAATCTGACTACAGCAACTAGCAGCAGCTACATACTCAGCTTCTGCAGTGGATTGTGCAACAGAAGACTACTTCCTAGAAGACCAAGAGACAAGAGAAGTGCCTAAGAAGTGACAAGTGCCCGAGGTACTCTTCCTATCTAACCGACAGACGTAAAATCAGAATCAGAAAACCCCCGAATGGACAAAGAAGAAGATCAGGAATACCAAATACCATACTGGAGGGTAGAGTGAAGGTACCTGAAGATGCGCTTGACAGCTTGGCGATGTGAAGTCCTCGGAGACGCCTGAAACCTCGCGCAGAGGCAGACCGTGAAGTGGATGTCCGGTCTTGAGGCTGTCAGGTATAGAAGGGCGCTGATCATGCTGCGTTACTCGTGTTGATCCATGGCTTCTCCTTCCTCATCTGGATCCAAAACAGTCGAAGTCGCCTTGGGAGTGGCGATCGGCTTGCAGTCACCCATATCGAAGCGTTTGAGCAAATCCTTAATGTATTTCATCTAATGAATAAAGATCCCTTCCTTGCACTCCTTGATTTGAAGCCCCAGAAAGCAGTTGAGCTCTCCCATCATACTCATCTCAAATTCCCTGGACACAGTCTCAGAAAAATTGAAAACAAGAGAATGAGAAGAACCACCAAAGATAATATCATCTACATAAATCTGAACAAGCAGGAAGTCATTGCCATGCCTAAGAATGAATAGAGTCTTGTCCACTTTACCCATCTCAAAATTATTCTTAAGCAGGAAGGTCTTAAGTCTTTCATACCAGGCTCTGGGATTGTTTAAGACCATACAAGGCTTTGGATAGCTTGAAGAAATGATGTGGATACTTGGGATTCTCAAAGCCCGGGGGTTGCCTAACAAACACTTCCTCCTCTATGTAACCATTCAAAAAAGCACTCTTAACATCCATCTGATGCAGCCTAAAACCCTTAGATGCAGCAAAAACAAGCAGAATGTGAATGGCTTTTAATCTAGCAACATGAGCAAATATTTCATAAAAATCCAACCCCTCAAAATGTGAAGTTCTTGATTGAAATTTATCTAGGTTTCCTATCTTCAGAATAAAACACTTAGCTCCAAAAACTCAAAAATGAGAAACAGAGGGTTTTATACCAAAGCGAAGCTCATATGGAGTTTTGCCCAAAGAAGGTCTCAAAAAGACACAATTTGTAATATGGCAAGCTGTAGCAATAGCTTCGGCCCAAAACCTTCTCGGTGTGCTATACTCATCTAGTATCGTCCTAGCCATCTCGACTAAGGTCATGTTCTTCCTTTCCACCACGCCATTTTGTTGGGGGCGTGTGGAGAGTAGAACTAATGCTCAACACCATGCTCAGTACAGAAAGAGGCAAATGAGGTATTCTTGAACTCCATGCCATTGTCACTGCGGATCGCTCTCAAGGAACCAGGAAGTTCATAAGCCAAACGAAGGACAAGGTCATGATAATCACCAAAAGCTTCATCCTTCGAAGCAAGAAAGAACACCCAAGTGTATCTTGAAAAATCATCGACTATGACAAGAATATATCATTTGCCACCGATTGACCGAACCCTAGCAGGACCAACAGTATCCATATGAAGCAACTGTCACGGTCCGTCAGGCATGACCATAGTCACTGATGGGTGTGAGGTGGCAACTTGCTTGCCATGCCCACAAGGCGCACATACAGCATCCTTGACAGTTTTGAGTTTGGGCAAACTCTCATGAGATCAAGGTTGCTAACTTGCGTCACATGATCAAAACCAATGTGCCCCAAACGTCGGTGCCAAAGCCAGAAATAAGAAGAAGATGCAAGCAAACATTTGAGAGTTCCAGCAAGATATTCAGATAAATTAGCTCCAAAGATTCTACCAACTCTAGAAATCCCAAAAATAAGCTCACCAGCAGAATCAAGCACATGCTAAGTATTTTTCTTAAATCTAGTCTCATAGCCGTCATGAAGAAGCTGTGAGACAGAAAGGAGATTGTACCTTGGTTTGTCCACAAGAGCGACATCCTTCAAGATGAATTTGTCGTTCACCCTGATCGATCCCATCCCTTCAATCCGCCCTTGTGTATCATCTCCAAAGGTGATGAAATCATCACCCGTCGCCCGCGTGAAGGAGGTGAACCATTTTGAATCTCTGGTCATGTGGCGTGAACACCCGGAGTCGACGAACCACGTGTTCTTCCCCCTTCCGCGGCGATCATGAAAATCAAGGCACAGAAGAACGATGTGTCTCAATACTGGGGTTAGTTAAACATGACTTGGGAACTCAGTAGTAAGACACACGTCTGCGAGTAGTATGCAAAGCAGAAGTGCTATCCTTGACTCTATTTGAAGTTCTATCATGAGCAATGGTCACACGAACATAAGAAGCATCTTGTCTAGAAACATGATGATGACAAGCATGTGAAACAAATTCTAAACCAGGTTTATTCTTTTCAAAATGACCATGTCTCATGACGGCTCTAGGTTGATTAGATGAATTTGTAGCAAACTTTTTCCTATCATTTTTCAACCTTCGCCAATAGAACTCAATCAAATGCTCATCCTTCTTGCAATAGGTGCAATGGTACTTGATACCACTGGGAGAAGCATCATTTGACTTAATAGATGGTTGGGGAAAACCTGCAGATTTAAAAATTATTTTTGCAGGTTGGGTTTTGAATTCAACTAATCAATTTTTCAAGACTTGAGTAACTTTTGGGTTTGAATTGTCTTGGACAGAGTTGTATTCTAACACTTGCTTCTTGTAAGGAGTTTTAAACTTGTCCAGAATTATGTTTAATTATTTCTTACCTTTATAAAAAATTCTAAGGTATCTTTAAGATAAGCATTTTCTTTTTCAAGATTAAAACATGATTCACAAGTTTTGCCTTTAATGGCTCTAGCATATCTCTCCTTATATAAAGTAACTTCAAGCATAAGGGTTTCGCATGAAATGCAAGTAGCAGAATCAATTTTATCCTTAAGCTTAGCAAACTTAGCTCTAAATGCATCTACTATATCTTTTACTTCATGTTCATGTTCAATGCAGAAAGAGCAAAGGCTAGAATCAATATACCAGAAGCAATCAAATTGCTAGATTCTAAGCATTTTTCACAAGGAGCAGATTTAACTTCAATTAGCTCAGTTCTAGCATTTTCAAGTTGATGCAAAGCGACATCATGAGAAGTTTGTAAATTAGCGAGTTCAGAATGTAGAGCATGGTAGGAAGTACATTCGTCAACATCAAGATTCTTAGAGTTCACAAGTTCTAATTTCATATTATCGATTTGTGACTCTAAATCTTTATTCCTAGCCATGGTAAACTTTAAAGCTTCATCCTGACTAATCAGTTGCTCATACATGGTTTCACATCTATCAAATAGAATCTCATAAGATGGAGGTACCTCATTGATGTCATCGACATTGACGGAGTCGGTCAGGAAGGACATGCCGGTGAAGTCTTTGGCCTTCCCTTTCTTCTTGTCTTTGGGAATCTCCTCCTCCTTGTCATCTTCGCTCCCGGAGTCCACATCGCTCATGGATTGCTATCCAAAAGCGGCAAGGACCCGATGAGTGGCCTTCATGAGCTTGGCAGCATCATACTTGGGCTTGTTCCCATGAGACTTCTTTGAAGCAGCCTTCACCTCCTTGTGGTTGCTCTTCCCTTTCAGTTTGGGGCAACTTGCCCGAATATGATTGAGCTCTCCACACTCATAGCAAGTCATAGGGACACCTCTCTTTCTATTCCTCACATTGTTATAGGCCCTTGTGAACTTTCTGGCCATAAGGGCTAATTCAGCCTCAGGAATACTCTCAAGTTCTTCTTCATGGATTGCAGATAAACAAGGAAGAGAAAAACCAGAAGAAGATTCAAAAGAATCATCAGAAGCTCTCTTGAGAGGATCTGCCACCAAAACCATGTTCTCCTTCTTGGGATGGTCAACTCTCTTAATCTCATGAGTCTTGAGCTTACTACATAGCAACTCCAAAGTGAGAGCAAAAAGATTGACATTCTCCTCGATGGCGGTTGCCTTCATCTCCCACTACTTGCTGTTGATTGCAGCCAAGAGATGGGTGGCATTCTCAGATTGAGAATACTCAATATCAACCGCTCTCAGCTGGTTGAGCACCTTGTTGAAGCGAGTAAAGACGTCATCGATGCTCTCTCCAGGACGCATCTCGAACTTGTTATACACTCGCTTAAAGACTGTCTAACGCACTTACTTGATCTGGGACGAACCCTCATGGTAGGTTTCGAGGATGTTCCAGATTTCGTATGCGGTCTCAAGATGACAGATTCTGTCATACTCCTGTCTACCAAGTTCGGCATATAGGAGGTTCTTTGCCTTGTGGTTGTTAGCCAAGAGGGCTGCTGAAGCCGGCGTAGCAACCTCGGGCAAAACGAGCAGAGCTCGAACAACCTCCCATATGGCATGTCCTTCGCTCTGAAGGTAGATACACAAGTGATTCTTCCAATAGGCATAGTCGAGCCCATCAAAGACATGCGGCTTTGTGGAGTACTTCTCCATCTCCAAAGTTCAGTGACCGGTTAGATCAAGATTTAACTAACCGGGCTCTGAGACCACTTGTTGGACCGAAACGACGACTAGAGGGGGGTGAATAGGAGCACAATCTCTTTTCCACCAAGATCAGATTCAACATGATTTCCACTCCAATAGCTATGAGAGCTATAAAGATCAATATACAAGCAGAGCGGAAGACTTGTATTGAATCTGTTGGACCGAAAAGGTGACTAGTGGGGGGGTGAATAGGAGCACGCTCACTTTTTCACAAATAATTGATTCAATAATATTTCACTCCAGTAGCTATGGAAGCTATGAAGACTAATATTGAATCCAATATAAACCCCTAAGCAAAACAACCAAAGATCAACACAAGATAAAAACAATCTCACTGCAGGGCGGTCGGACCGCTAGATCAATGCCAGTCGGACCGATTCCCTGGCGGTCTGACCGCTGGCCTCCAGAACAGATCAAACAGCCCAATGACGAAGTTGCAAATAGATAAAACTATTGATCTACAACTCCAAACTTGATGAAACTTGGAACACACCTTCTCTATGATATTAGGAAGCAATTCCAATCAAAGATTGTGATAATTCTTGGAGGAATAAAGATCATTTTCCGTTTGATTGAAGAAGGGTTCAAAACTGGGTCAAAATAAAAACTTGATCCAAGATCTTAGTCGTGGGTGATTGATGATCAAGATGATCCTAGATAGGTTTCCACACGTCAGAGCAAGCTAGATCACGTGAAGAATTCAATCAAAAACTCGCGGATCAAAGAGAGACTCAAAATCATCAAATATAGAGAAAGAACGCAATGGGGCAAAACATTGATCAAACTTTCCTTTGATTGATTGATATGATATGGGCTTATAGCCTCTCCATCAATGGAGGACAATGCTCAATCCAGAGCACGAAAATCACATCAAACTATCAAGAACCCTAGCCTCCACAAAAGCTCTCCCTAAGAAAATTAGGGTTTACAAAAATAGCAAAAGAGACGAAGGGGTGATGCAGCCACCAACCACACCTATTTATAGTGGAGGCTTAGACCTTCTACAAGTTTGACTCAATTGGGCTCCCGTTAAGGCCCAAAACAAATGGGACATTTATGCACGTATTTTAATGTGTCGTCTTTAACACCCCTTGACCTAAATAGCTACACTTAGCGCCATCTTGCGCCTCGGATTAGCCAATAGGTCACCCTTGTCCATCTTGCACCACGCTTGAGTACATTGACCTCACCCGGCATCGTCGATCGTTCTGGACCTCAGCTCTCCAAGCCTAGTCCCGATCATCCTCGCCGTTGACCGTCGTTGACCACCAAGCAACCTGCACAACAACAGATAAGTAAACCGAATCTGGGAACAAGTTCTTCACAACTTGACCTATGTTAGTCAAAACATGCATCATGCAACATATATGCCCTGAAACTCATGACTTTGACCTAACAATCGACTATCGCCGCCATAACGGGCGACGAACCAAGTGAAAACCGATCAGACCGCCCCTAGGGCCGGCCTGACCGCCAGCTATTGGCCGGTCAGACCGTCAGTAATGAATTAACCAATTTTCAACCTCTGAAAATCGAAACCTACTGGAAATTTCAAACCAATAGAACTTTTGACTGGAGACTCCAAAAATTATGAGACCAAGTGCAATAGAATCCCCTCTGTTGCCTGCTACCTATATTTTTGGCCCAGCTCAATCCAATACTTTCTGACGTTGGTCGGTCCGACCGCCGCTTATTGCTGGTCGGACCGATTTGGGAACGGTCTGACCGCCGCCCTGGCCGGTCAGACCGGTTGAGACTTGATAGAACTGTACCTTTGCCGAAAACACGTGAAACGACAAACCGTAAATGCCATTGCCAATTGTCACATCATCCTAAGATCTGAAGTATATCCCCATGATATCCACAATCTCCCCCTTGATGAACAGATTGGCAATAATCTAGAAAATGTAATTTGGAGGTTTGAAAAGTAAAATACTTTCGTTTTCTCACAAAGGCACAACTTGGTCCATAAGCAAGAGAAAGCCATGGAAATAACCAAGTTGGCATCAGAATATCATAGGCATGTGAGATAAGGCACAAGGAAGCATAAAAACTTTGATTTCCAGAAAAGGGTCAAAAATCTTACTTAAGGTCCATATTAAAGAGCAATTATTCAATTGACCCATGATCATTGTGAGGATAAATAAATGCAATTTCAAGTTCAGAAGAGTCAATAAGACAATAAGAATGCAATCCAAAAACTCCCCCTCACTATGATCCTCAGATTCCTCAGATTTTTAGAAAATTTCAAATTCTCCAATTGCTTCCCCCTTTTTATCATTTTTATATATATTCTCCCCCTTTGTACAATAATGATATATCTTCTCCCCCAACATTGAAATATCTTCTCCCCTTTGATAATGGAGTCATCAAGGAATCACGTCTTCCTCTCATCCAGAGATAACAAATGCAGAATGAAAAAAGAAGTATGCATGAAGTGCAATGCAGTAGCTTCAATTTTTGTATTTTTCAATTTTTGATTACAAGAAGCTTTGGAGATTACCCAAAAGAACAAGCTAGCATCTCTAATATTACACAAATAACATATCAAGCCTAAGAACGCTAGCAAGATCATGATAAGACATATATATCAAAGCTAAGCACGAAGGCTCAAAAGTAAAGCAATAGATTTGATCAATTTAAGCAAAGCTTCAAATTCAGCAAGTTGATCAACAGGGATCCTAAAGTGAAACTGGCCATGTCAAAATGTCAAAGTGAGATAAAAAATCTAACAAAGACCACATTAAGAGTCAATCAGGTCCTGTATTGAATCATTTTGCTCAAATTTCTCAAAAGCCTATTTTTTCAACAGTTTTCACATTTGCACTGAATATTGAAGTTGACTAATGATCTAACTTAGTGACAAGATCCTGGACTTGGAGCCATCCACAAACTCATCCTAAGCTTCGAACAAAAGTTGATTAAAGGTATATCTTAGTGAAGAAGATCCTAGACTAGGAGCTATCCACAAACTCTTCCTATGCTTTTACGAGGGTGACAAATCTTGAGGTTCATGTCATTTCTGACAAGAAGCCCCCATGAGATCATCTGGATCATCAAACTATCTCCAAGTTCATGTCTTTGACAAGCAGTCTCGTAAGAGCGGTTTGACACAATTTAAGCAAAAGACAATTTTGATTTTTCATGTTTCACAAGAGCAGTTTTAGAATCTCAAGAACACAAGAAGCTCAAGTAATGGTCAATTATAGATTTAAGAGCTAACAAAGCAATTCTGATAGGGCCAATGTCACAAAAGGAGCACTAATTGTGCAACTAGCTAAAACATCCACAAATTGAAATTTTTAGTTCAAGTTGTTTTAGAGTTCTAGCTCATACAGCAAAGACTTATCTGTATATGTGAAAGCATGATAATTCTAGCAAGTCAAAGAACTAGACATGGCATTGAGCAAGAATTGAAATACTAAAGCTCCAAAGGGTAATAGGCAAAGCTTCATCAATTTTAAAAGATAAGCATAAAAACTTATATTACAATGCATCTTTTTGGATACCACTTGATGGATTTTTCATATCACTTGGTGGATTTTTCATATGAATGCAATATGATACAATGAGATGCAATAAAAGCCTAAAAACCAAAAAAGTTCAAAAAGATCAATAAATTCAGAAAAGAACAAGGTAAGATCAGAGAAGAACAAGGTAAGATCAGAAAAGATCGAACTCCCCCTCAAACCAACCCATAGGGATAAATTACTCCTAACTCGCTTCTCAAGGTGGCAAACCTAGTTGGGTCTAAAGGCTTGGTGAGGATATCAGCCAGTTGAGCCTCGGACTCCACGAAGTGTAGCACAATATCACCTTTCTCGACATGGTCTCTAAGGAAGTGATAGCAAATATCTATGTGCTTGGTCCTAGAGTGTTCCACAGGATTTTTAGCAATATTAATAGCAGAAGTGTTATCACAGAAAAGAGGAACACTAGCAAAATTTAACCCATAGTCCTTAAGAGTGGTTACCATCCACAAAATCTGACTACTGCAACTAGCAGCAGCTACATATTCAGCTTCAGCAATGGATTGTGCAACAGAGGACTGCTTCCTAGAATACCAAGATACAAGAGAAGTGTCTAGGAAGTGACAAGTGCCTGATGTACTCTTCCTATCAAGCCGACAGCCCGCAAAATCATAATCAGAAAACCCTCGAATGGACAAAGATGAAGAACATGAATACCAAATGCCATACAGAAAGGTAGAGTGTAAATATCTGAATATGCGCTTAACGGCTTGGCGATGGGAAGTCCTCGGAGACGCCTGAAACCTCGCACAGAGGCAGACCGTGAAGTGGATGTCCGGTCTCGAGGCAATCAGGTACGTAAGGGAACCGATCATGCTGTGGTACTCGCGTTGATTCACGGCTTCTCCTTCCTCATCTGGATCCAAAACAGTCGAAGTTGCCATGGGAGTGGAGATTGGCTTGCAGTCACCCATGTCAAAACGTTTGAGCAAACTCTTATTGTACTTCGTCTGATGGATGAAGATCCCTTCCTTGCATTGCTTGATTTGAAGCCCCAAAAAGTAATTGAGCTCTCCCATCATACTCATCTCAAATTCCCTGGACATAGTCTCAGAAAAGCTGGAAATAAGAGCATTAGAAGAACCACCAAAGATAATATCATCAACGTAAATCTGAGCAAGCAGGAAGTCATTACCACGCCTAAGAATGAACAAAGTCTTGTCTACCTTACCCATCTCAAAGTCATTCTTAAGCAAGAAGGTCTTAAGTCTATCATACTAGGCTCTAGGGGCTTGTTTAAGACCATATAATGCTTTGGATAGCTTGAATACATGATGTGGGTATTTGGGATTCTCAAAGCCTAGGGGTTGCTTAACATAAACTTCCTCCTCTATGAAACCATTTAAAAAGGCACTTTTAACATCCATCTGATATAATCAAAAGCCCTTAAATGCAGCAAATGCAAGCAGAATACGAATGGCTTCTAATCTAGCAAAAGGAACAAAGGTCTCATCAAAATCCAATCCCTCAACTTGGCTAAAACCCTGAGCTACCAACCTAGCCTTGTTTCCAATTACAGAACCATCCTCATTTTGTTTGTTTTTGAAAACCCAGCGGGTTCCTATAACATTATGGCCACTAGGAGGTTCTACTAGATTCCAAACCTTATTCCTCTCAAAATTCTCTAATTCCTCATGCATAGCATTAACCCAGCTAAAATCCGATAAAGCATGTGATATATCATGAGGTTCAAAAGAAGCAACAAATGCAGAATGAGAGTAGAGGTTTGGATCATGATACCTGGAGCGAGTGACTCGCTCATGAAGATTACCAATTATCTTATCCGGATGATACTGCCTTTGAATGTGAAGTGGCGCACTCTGAGAGGAAAGCATCTCTTCAACCTCCGCAGGTACTGCTGATGATGAAGATGCAGCAGGAGCCTCATCTGAAAGCGAAGTAGTCACAGTAGGTTCTTGTGTTGGAATAGGAGCGTCAACAGCAGCAGGTGAAAGAACATCAATTCCTTCATCATCTTCCTCTATGAATATGCTCTCTGTCACCTATGTATCACCTGAAATATCTGATCTGCTCCAGGGCAAGTCTCATCAAAAGTGACATTGCATGTCTCCTGAACAAGGTTAGTTTCAGCATTAAAAACCGGAAAACCCTCGAATGTGCAGGATAACCCAGAAATAAACCATCAAAAGTTCTTGACTCAAATTTATCTAGATTTCCAATCTTGAGAATAAAACATTTAGATCCAAAGGCTTGAAAGTGCGAGACACAGGGTTTTCTACAAAATCGAAGCTCGTAAGCAGTCTTGCCCAAAGAAGGTCTCACAAAGACACGATTAGCAATATGGCAAGCAGCAGCAACAGCTTCGGCCCAAAACCTCCTCGGCGTGCTATACTCATCTACATCGTCCTAGCCTTCTCGACCAGGGTCCTGTTCTTCCTTTCCACAACACCATTTTGTTGAGGGACGTGTGGAGAAGAGAACTGATGCTCAATTCCATGCTCAGCACAAAAAGAAGCAAAAGAGGCATTCTTGAACTCCGTGCCATTGTCACTGCGAATCGCTCTTAAGGCACCCGGAAGTTCAGAATCCAAACGCAGAACAAGATCATGATAATAATCAAAAGCTTCATCCTTCGAAGCAAGAAAGAACGCCCAAGTGTATCTAGAAAAATCATCGACTGTGACAAGAATGTACCATTTTCCACCAACTGACCGAACCCTAGCTGGACCAACAGTATCCATATGAAGCAATTGTCCCGGTCCGTCAGTCATGACCATAGTCACTAAAGGGTGTGAGGCGGCAACTTGCTTGCCATGCCTACAGGGCGCACAAACAGCATCTTTAACGGTTTTGAGTTTGGGCAAACCTCTCATGAGTTCAAGGTTGCTAACTTGTGTCAGATGATCAAAACCAATGTGCCCCAAACGACGGTGCTAAAGCCAGAACTCAGAAGAAAAAGATGAAATCAAGCATTTGAGAGAACCAGCAAGAGATTCAGAAAAGTAAGCTCCAAAGATCCTAGCAACTCTAGTAATTCCAAAAATAAGCTCACCAGTTGAATCAAGCACCCGACAAGCATTTTTTTAAATCTAGTATCATAGCCATCATAAAGAAGTTGAGAGACAGAAAGCAAATTAAACCTTAGCTTGTCCACAAGGGCGCTGTCCTTGATGATGAAACTGTCGTTCACCCTGATCGATCTCGTTCCTTCAATCCGCCCTTGTTTATCATCTTCAAAGGTGATGAAATCATCACCTGTCCATCGCGTGAAGGAGATGAACCATCTTGAGTCTCCGATCATGTGGCGTGAACAGCCGGAGTCGACGAACCACGTGTCCTTTCTTTTTCCGCGGTAATCCTGAAAATCAAGGCAAAGAAGAACGATGTGTCTCAATACTGTGGTTAGTTAAACAAGATTTAGGAGCCCAGTACTGAGACACACGTCTGCGAGTAGTATGCAAAGCAGAAGTGCTATCCTTGATTTTATTTGAAGTTCTGTTATGAGCAATGGTTAAAGTAACATGAGAGTTATCCTGTCTAGGAACATGATGATGAGAATGTGACACAAATCCTAAACCAGGTTTATTCTTTTCTATGTTACCATGTCTCATAGAAGCTCTAGGTTGATTAGACAAAATTCTAGTAAAATTTTTCTTATCATTTTTCAACCTACGCCAATAGAACTCAATCTAATGCCCATCTCTTTTACAATAGGTGCAATGATACTTAATACTACTAGAAGAAGCACCCTTAGACTTAACAGATGGTTGGGTAATACCTGGAGATTTAAAGACAGTTTTTGCAGGTTGTGTTTTGAATTCAATTAACCTATTTTCCAAGACTTGAGTAACTTTTGGATTAGAATTATGTTGAACATGATTGTATCCTAATCCTTGCTTCTTATAAGGAGTTTTAGACTTGTACAAAATCATGTTTAATTGTTTCTTACCTTTAGATAATTTTTCTAAGCTATCCTTAAGATAAGTATTTTCTTTTTTAAGATTAACACATGATTCACTGGTTTTACCCTTAATGGCTCTAGCATATTTTTCCTTATATAAAGCAGTTCCACGTTTAAGAGCTGGACATGAAGCACATGTAGAAGACTCAATACTGTCCTTAAGCTTGGTATATTTAGCTCTAGCTGCTTCTAAGATATCTTTAACTTCATGTTCGCGTTCTAAACAAAAAGTGCAAAGGCTAGAATCAACCACACCAGAAGCAACTAACTTGCTAGACTCTAAGCATTTTTCACATGGAGCAAATTTAACCTCAACAAGTTCAGTCCTAGCATTTTCAAGTTGTTGCAAAGCAATATCATGAGCAGATTGCGGTTTAGCAAATTCTGAGTGCATAGCATGGCAAGATGAACATTCATCAGATTCAAGAGTCTTAGCATTTTCAAGTTCTAAAGTCAAATTATCTATTTGTGACTCTAATTCCTTATTCTTGGCCATGGCAAACTCTAAAGCCTTATCCTGACTCATGAGTTGTTCAAACATATAGATTCACATCTATCAGAAAGAACATCATAGGAAGGAGGTACCTCATCGTTGTCGTCGTCAACGGAGTCGGCCATGAAGCACAAGCCGTTGACATCCTTGGCCTTCCCCTTCTTCTTGTTTTGAGGGATCTCCTCCTCCTTGTCCTCCTCACTCCTGAAGTCAACATCGCTTAAGGATTGATCCTCAAAAGCGGTAAGCATCCGGTGAGCGGCCTTTGTCAGCTTGGCAGTATCAAATCTTGATTTGTCCCATTGAGGCTTCTTCCAAGCTGGTTTTCCCTCCTTATGGTTGCTCTTACCTTTCAGCTTGGAGCAATTTGCTCGGATATGATTTAGCTCACCATACTCATAGCAAGTCACGGGACATCCTCGATTTCTGTTTCTCATAGTGTTGTAGACCCGTGTGACCTTTTTGACTATGAGGGCCAACTCAGCCTCAGGAAGACTCTCAAACTCTACTTCATGAATTGCAGATAAACCAGCAAGCGAAAATCCAGAAGAAGACTCAAAAGACCCATCAGAAGCTCTCTTGAGCGGGTCTGCTACTAAAGCCATGTTTTCCTTTTTGGGATGATAAATCCTCTTGATCTCATGAGTCTTAAGCTTGCTATAGAGCAGCTCCAAAGTCAGATAAAAAATATTGACATTCTCCTCAATGGTTGTGACCTTAATCTCCCACTCCTTGGTGTTGATTGAAGTTAAATGGTGGGTGGCATTTTCAGACTGAGAATATTCAATACTAACAGCTTTCATCTGATTAATCACTTTATTAAAGCGACTGAAAATGTCATCGATGCTCTCTCCGGGACGCATCTCGAATTTGTTATATTCACGCTTATAGACTGTTTGACGTACTTTCTTGACTTGGGACGAACCCTCATGATAGGTTTTGAGAGTGTTCCAAATCTCATGCGCAGTCTCAAGATTGCAAATCCGATCATACTCCTGTCTCCCAAGCCCACTATACAAAAGGTTTTTAGCCTTATTGTTGTTAGCCAAAATGGATTCTGAAGCTGGCGTAGCAATTTCGGGCACAACGAGCGGGACTCGAACAACCTCCCATATAGCGTGTTCTTCGCTCTCAAGGAAGACTCGCATGCGATTCTTCCAATAGGCATAGTCGTGCCCATTGAAGATATGCGGCTTTGTGGAGTATCTATCTATCGCCAAGTTCAGTGACCGGTTAAGATCAAGATTGAACTAACCAGGCTCTGATACCACTTGTTAGACCGAAAAGGCGACTAGAGGGGGGTGAATAGGAGCACGCTCACTTTTTCATAAATAATTAATTCAATAATATTTCACGCCAGTAGCTACGGAAGCTATGAAGATCAGTATATCAGTACAGCGGAAGACTAATATTGAATCCAATATAAACCCCTAAACAAAACAACCAAAGATCAATGCAAGATTAAAACAATCACAGTGCAGGGCGGTCGGACCGCTAGATCAATGCCGGTCGGACCGATTCCCTGGCGGTCTGACCGGTGGCCACAGGCGGCCTGACCGCTTGCTTTACTGAGATAAAACCTTAAAGAGCCTTAAAATAAAAAGTCTTCAGAAAAAGAAAAATGTGCTAAAATTGCTTATCTCTAAAGAGACCAAGTCCTGGATAAAATGAGTCTTCTTGGTTCAACTTAGATTATTTGACATGGCTTGCATCATCCTTGGATATCTTTAGCTAGATTTCAATCTTGACTTATTTGACCTGCTATAGAACTGGATCATTAATCAGATTATGGACTTTCTGTCTTAGCTCTTCTATACATCGATTGTCATGATCTTGATAGCATTCTTCTGTGTTATGGCTTGGTGTAATACTCTAATAGTCATTTTGGATAATCTACATGGCTCCTAATGCTTAAAATGAACATCATATAGTCTTTTCTTCCCTTTTCTACATATTGATGATTTTATTGCCAAAGGGGGAGAATGATTGTGAGAAAAAGCCTTCTGAAGAAAAGCCTTGAGTTTTGCGAAAATTGCTCTTTCATCTCATCTCAAGTCTTTTTCTTTGTGTCAACTTGGTCTTGTGCTTAATTTCTCTTGTTTAGACCTTGGTTGACTGGAATCTCAAACTCATCTTATGCTTTTTCGGTAATTGTCAATATACTCATCAAGGGGGAGATTGAGAGACCATGTGAGAGGTCCTCCACTCTGAGTGATGAGTAATTGACAAGTGTGTTGATTAGATTGAGAATTGAGGTTTTCGGTTTGGGTACATTTACTGGTCAGTGTCAGAAAATCGGAACTACATTGTATGGAGCGGAAGTTCCGATTAATCGGAACTACCGATGTTGGAAAGAGGAACTTCCGATTTATCTGGGTTTTGAGTTCGGCTGAAGGAAATCGGAACTTCCGCAAAAGGGGTAGCGGAGTGTCCGATAATACTGACATTGAGTGTTCTCTGAGATATCAAATCGGAATTAAATATCCGAAAGTCGGTTGTTAGGATATCGAAGTACCGCAGATGTTGAGCGCGGAACTTCCGATATTCTGACAAATCTGCGGATGTTCGAAATCGGAACTTCCACGTGTGGTAAATCTTGAACTTCCGATTGTGTCCGAATCGCGAGAAGATTACTTTGTGATTTTGATTTTGTATGAGTTTGAGTCTTATACAATTGTTGATGCTATGATATTGTGCAATGCTATGTGATATGTTTTTGCTTGTGATGACTGCAGGGCATCGAGATGGAGTCGTGGCGAGACACGTGGACCGGACTAGGCGCTGGAGGCGTTGAGGTCAGAACGGTCGGGATGTGTCGAAGACGGCGTGAATCTTGAAGCGGTTGCGAGTCGTGCACAACAAGGTGTACGGGAGGCTTCCAGAAGGTGCGCAAGGGGCGAAAGGGTCTTTTCGCAAGCGGCAAAAGTGGAGGCGGTTCGTTCGGTGTAGCGGGCTTAATGGGTTGGAGGCCCATTAGCCAAGGCTATAAATAGGGAGAACCACGAGTTAGGGTTAGACTTTTGAGAGAAAATTAGGGTTAGCTCTAGAAAAGATTTGTTTTGCTTTTTGAGAGCTTGTTGAGAGGAGAGTATGATCCAAATCTTATGTAATCTTTCCTCTGTGTTTCCATCTGTAAACATTTGATATCTATCAATGAAACTCTGAGTTTTGATTACTTGTTTATGTCCTCTTCTTTCTCTCTGTTCTCATGTTAAATATCTAGGGTTTTGGCATATCTTTTGATTCGTCTTATGAAATAGCATGAAACTTGATATCTAGATTCGTTTTGATATTGCTAATGTATCCTCAAAGTTTCATGAACTAGGAATCAGAGAATCGTGCCTATTTCGGGTTTTGGTCTTTCTTGCCCCTTCTTCAAGAAATCCGATTTTGGGTTGTTTGTTAAATCTTTGTTTGCGATTCTTCTCCATGAGGTCAAGATGTTGCTTAGGATGATTTCCTGTGAAACTTGACCAGAGAAGAGCATTCAAGATTGAGCACTTTGGATTTTTGGGAAAAACCCGAGCGCACTGTTCTTCGGTCAGGACAATCGGAACTTCCGATTGTCCACGGCGAATTATCAGCGGAACTTCCGCACGCATCCGGAACTACCGGAGTGCGGAACTACACGGTAGAATCGGACCTTCCGATTTCTGATGAAACGATCAAGTTTATTTTGATTCTCGATTTTGCTTCACTCTTCTTAAGAGATCCGAAGGCTTTGTAGATTTGCTTTAAATACAAGATAAGGGAGTTCTTAATTTTTATTGCACCATTCACCCCCTCTGTTGCCATTTCGGTCCTTCAATTGGTATCAGAGCCGGTTAGCTCTTCTTTATAGATCTTAACCGGTCTTCAGAGCCATGGCAACGGACAAGTATTCCACCAAGCCTCCAGTCTTTGATGGTGCGGATTACCCTTCGGAAGAGTCGAATGGAAACTTACATCCGTGCTCGGGGTATGCCATCTGGAGAAAGGTGAAGGTTAGATTTGCTGTTCCTGCCGATGAGAACATCAATGCTGGAAACATGGCTGATGTTGAGGCAAATGCTAAGGCAAGGAACATAATCATTCAGGGTTTAAGCAGAAGTGAGTTTGATCGTATTTCTCATTTGATTTACGCTTTACATCCGGGTGACCCTCGATGCATACCATGAGGGCACCACCCGATTAAGACGGTTCGACAAGACCAGTTCAAGCGTGAATCTGATAAATTTGAGATGCTTGCTGGTGAATCTTTAGACGAGTGCTTTTCGCGTTTTCACAAGATTTTGAGCAACCTCCGAGCGGTCGGTCTTACATACCCCGACTCGGATAACGCTCGACAAATGCTTTCTGCACTTGATCTTCGTGTTTGGGAGATGAAAGTGACTACCATCAAAGATAGCACGGACCTCTCGACCCTGACTCTTGATGCGCTTTACTCGCGTCTCAAGACTCACGAGATTGACATTGTCTCTCGAAGGTCGAAGTCACAGTCGATGGCTTTAGTCACTGATCCCACTTCTGGATCTTCTTCTGAGTCGATACGTGGGTTCTCCCTAGCTGCTCTCGTGACATAGCGATGATCGCTTAGAGCACTTGAGGATGAGCGGCTAGCCTCCTAGCTCGGAAGTTTTCCCATGCTTACAAGAGGAGGAGGGATGGTAAAAGAGGAGGTCCTGTGATTTGTTTCGAGTGTGGTGGCCCCAACCACATCCGAGCAAACTGTCCCAAGCTTGGGAAGGGCAAAGGTGACTATGGCGGTCCAAGCAAGAACGACTACATCGACAAGAACCGCAACACGAAGCCCTCAGCACCTGATCAAGGCAAGAAGAAGTTCCGCAACTTTGGGAAGGCAAAGAAGGCTGCTCCATCGCGTCCTCACCGCCTCGACAGGCCGGACACCCGGCGAGGTGGAGGGGTGGAGCGACGATGATGGGAAGGACGATCATGATCCCAAGGACGGCGGCAACTTCTCGGCATGTGCTTCATGGCCCTCGGGCGAATCGAGCGACAATGAGCAGATCCGACTCCGATGAGGTTAGTCCCACTTATGACCAGACAATGATGCTTTTCTTAAGCTAGGTAGATTCCATGCTAAGTCTAGGGCTAAGTGTTACGTGTTGGAGAAGGAAGTAGCTAGACTATCACGGAGCTTACTTTACTTACATCTGCTCCCTCCCGTGATGAATGTGACACATGCTGTGCTTTGATTGATGATATGGATAAACTAAGGACCTTACATGATAGTGTGTCCTCCGAACTTGACATGATTAAGGTAGAGAACATTAGCCTTCTTGCTGAATTAGAGATGAGTAGGGTAGCACCTCCTTCATCCACTACTGTTGAGGCTACTGCTTGCACCTCATGTGAGGTTAAGGACAATTCGTTTAGAGGTCTTTATACCTTATTGCTTGATCTGCCTGAAACTTGTGAAAATTGTAATAATCTCAAGATGAACCTAAAACGGGCAGATCACAAAATTGCTGAATTTCAAGCTGCGCTACTAGAGCCTATTGTTTCTTGTTTAAACTGTCCTAAGTTAACTGCTGAACTAGAATCAGTATCTAAGCAGTTTCAAGAGATGATTGATCACAGTAACAAACTGGCTCAGTATGCTTCTAAGGACCTTGTTAGCTCACCATGCAATCATTGTTATAAACTAAAATGTGAGTTGGTTGCCTTGGATGAAAAATGTGTGAAGCTAACTAAGGACCTTCTAGAGACACAATCATCTGCTTGTATTGTGTGTGCTGGGAAGAAGTCTAAGGGTTTGGTAGAGACGCCTAGCAACGTGAACCAATCGCTAGCGATGGGATTTGTCCCCCAAAGTCGGTGTGCGTGCACAAGCCAATCTTTCCTCTCTTGTTGGTTCTTCTTCGCTCCCTTACCTTCTCTGTCCCTTCTTCCCCTGTTCTTCTTGCACCTCTCTCTTCGGGAGTGTCGAGTATCTTATGAACACTCTCGAGAGGTTTGTAGGAGGCAAGAAGAAGCTCAATCTCATTCTAGACAAATCTAAAATTTGCAGATTTAATCAGGGTCTAGGATATGATATCCAGGAGGATATGAGGAAGCATCCACCTGTCGTGCTCAAAACCATAGCACCAGGTGTGATCAAAACTAAGCCCAGGACTGAGAAAGTCAATTTTAAGTCGGCGGGTTTTGTTCAAAGGATTTGACGGCGACAAGGTGATTCCACTGCAGCTTGACCCCTCGGAAGGCGAAGTATCATTGCACCTTCATCGAGAAAGATGGACATTTAGTTGATCATTGCTTGGTAGCGCGCCAAGATCGCGCAGAGAGACGTGTTGAGTCTCTTAGGCACATTCAGGGTCAGCCCCAGATCTTGAGTGCACCTAAGACCAACACGAGGTCTAGGTTTAGTCCATCTGATGATTTTGGGCAGCATCGAGGACTTGGTTTTTCTGAGTTTTCTGAGTTTCGTCCTCATGCTCCCTTTGGTCGTAACTCTCCGCCGTCACGAGGGTAGATCTCGTTTTCCTTTCGAGATAGCTACTCATGGCGAGATCGACATATTCGCGGCACTTCGACTCGCTCTTTCATAGCGATCGGATCCAAAGAACAGTGAGATCTTTGACTTGTTGAGTGACAGAGGCGTAGGGTAGATAGAGGTCGGTCATGCTTGACTACTTCATCATTCGCGTGTTACTCGATATTGGGTGCCAAAATCACCGTTGATTCACCCCAAGATCGAGACTTTACTCTCTATTTGACTCAGGGTCGCCGGGCTGGGAAGGGAAAGGTCTGGATTGTAGACTCCGGCTGTTCACGTCATATGACCGTGAGTCTCGTTGGTTTTCTTCCCTAGCCCGCGCTCCTGTGATGAGGCGATCACCTTCGAGATGCTTCATTTGGGCGCGTCATCGCTAAAGGTACTGTGAGCATTAATGATTCTTTTATTTTAAAAGATGTTGCCTTAGTAAGTAAGCTGCGAGATAATCGCTTTCGCCTCTCTCGACTTCTGATGACGGTTTCGAGGTAAGCTTTAAGAAAAACAATTGCAAAATTCTTGATTCTTGGGTAGTCTAGTTTGCGGGATTTCTCGATATGGGAGGATTTTTGTGCTGATTTTTCCGATCTTCCGTGATCCTCTCCGATGTTTAATTGCTTCGAATCTCGTAATTTGACTTTCTCGGCATAGGAGACTTGGTCATATAGGATTTGATCATCGACCGAGTTAGCGGCCACGATCTTATTCGTGGTTTGCGAAACTCAAAATGGTTAAGGATCTTGTTTGTGCTCCTTGCCGCACGGCAAAATGGTTCTTGCTTCACATCCTCCATTCTGATGACTATGACGGATGCACCAGTCAAGCGCTCCATATGGACACGATGGGACCGGCTAGAGTGCGATCGATGGGAGGGAAGTGATGCGTACTTGTCGTGGTCGATGACTTCTCGAGGTATTCTTGGGTGTTTTCTTAGCCTCGAAGGATGAGGCGTTTACTCTTTTCGTGGTCTTTATGGTAGGCTTTGTTGAGCTCCCGGTGCATTACGAGCAATTCCGATAATGGCACCGAGTTCAAGAATTCCTACTTTGAGAGTTTTTGTGGTGATACAGTGTAGAGCACCGTTCTCGTCTCCATCGTCCCCCAACAAAATGGCGTTGTGGAGAGGAAGAACCGTACCTTGGTCGAGATGGCGGGACGATGCTTGATGAGTACTCTACACCTAGGAAGTTTTGGGTGAGGCAATTGCTCTTGCTTGTCATGTTTCTATGAGTTTTTCTTGGGCACTCTTGCATCGCACTTCTTATGAGTTGAGATATGGGCGAAAACCCAGCGTCTCGCATTTTCGTGTGTTTGGTTGCAAGTGTTTTATTACAAGTCCGGGAACCTAGATAAGTTCGAGTCACGATCATGTGATGGGATCTTTACGGGTTACTCGACTTCTTCTCGTGCCTATAGAGTGCAGGCTGCGAGTCTAGTAAATTGTTAGAGACTCAGAGGTGACCTTCGATGAGGCGGTCAGGACTAGGCACGATATCTCGAGTTCTTTAGAGCGATCGAGTCCATCTTTGTGGACGATGAGGAGGATGGAGATGAGGGTTGTTTACCCGATCCAGTTCCTTCTCCTCCTCTTGAGGTGCCTTCTTCCACCGCACCTCGAGGAGATCAGCCCTTACCTACGCTTCTTACAAGCTAGTGGCTCTGTCCCTATCTCGTCTGCTAATGAGGTAGAGGCCACTTCTTCATCTCACCCTGGACCTCCAAGACACATTCAAAAGGACCATCCTTCAGAGCAGATCATTGGAGACCTCTTTGAGCGTGTCACACGTTCTAAGGCTGGTTTGTCTCTCTTCTGTCTCCATTCTGCTTTCGTCGCCTCATTTGAGCCCAAAGACGTTTGTCATGCTCTATCTGACGAGTCTTGGACAAACGCTATGCATGAGGAGTTGGAAAACTTTGAAAGAAACAAGGTCTGGTCCCTTGTTGAGCCCCCTCAAGGTCACAATATCATTGGGACCAAATGGGTGTTCAAGAACAAGCAAAGTGAAGATGGGTTAGTCATTCGAAACAAGGCTAGGCTGGTAGCTCAGGGGTACTCTCAAGTTGAGGGTCTAGATTTCGAAGAGACTTTTGCCCCTGTAGCTAGACTTGAAGCCATTAGAATCCTGCTTGCCTTTGCAGCTTCTAAGGGTTTCAAGCTTTTCGAGATGGATGTCAAGAGTGCCTTTCTCAATGGCCTTATTGAGGAAGAAGTCTATGTCGAGACTGACCTCCGGTTTCGAGAACCCCAAATACCCTAACCATGTCTCAAAGCTTTCCAAAGCTTTGTATGGACTCAAGCAGGCTCCCGAGCTTGGTATGAAAGGCTTAAGTCCTATCTGCTGGAGCCATGGTTTTGAGATGGGTAAAATTGACAAGACCTTGTTCATCCGCCGTCTTGGCACTGATCTTCTGCTCGTCCAGATCTATGTGGATGACATTATCTTTGGCGGCTCCTCGCATGCTCTCGTTTCCCAGTTTTCCGATGTCATGAGCTCGGAGTTTGAAATGAGCATGATGGGCGAGTTGAGCTTCTTCCTTGGCTTCCAAATCAAACAGACTCGGGAGGGTACCTTTCTTCATCAAGGCAAATACACTCGAGACCTCCCGCGTTTCGACATGAATGATGGAAAGCCATATCAACTCCAATGGCATCTACAAATGCTCGATCCGATGAAGACGGCGAACACAGTGACCAAAAGGATTTTAGGAGCATGATTGGCTCTCTCTTGTACCTCACAGCCTCGAGACCAGACATACACTTTTCATGTGTCTTTGTGCTCGGTTTCAGGCTTCTCCTCGCGTATCTCACCGTCAGGCGGTGAAGCGCATCTTTCGGTACCTTCGAGCTACCATTGACTATGGTATCTGGTACTCCTCCTCTTCTTGTCTATCTCTTAGAGCCTTCTCCGATGCAGATTTCGCTGGCTGTAGGATAGATAGGAAGAGCACTTCTGGCACTTGTCAATTCATTGGCACTTCTCTTGTCTCCTGGTCGTCGAGGAAGCAATCCGGTGTTGCGCAGTCCACTGCAGAGGCCGAGTACGTTGCTGCAGCCAGTTGCTGTAGCCAAGTGCTTTGGATGGTCTCGACCTGCGAGGATTCGGGCTATCTATCGACTGCGTTCCACTCTTCTGTGATAACACGTCTGCGATTTGCATTGCCAAGAACCCAGTGCAACATTCTCGGACCAAGCATATTGATATCAGATATCACTTTCTTAGAGACCATGTAGAGAAGGGTGACATTGTGCTCCAGTTTGTGGAGAGTGAGCACCAGTTGGCAGATATCTTCACTAAGCCTCTGGACAGCTCTCGGTTTTCAGCTCTGCGGGGAGAGCTTGGGGTGGTTTGTCCTTACGGACTGCTGTGAGGGGGAGCTTTGTGCTACTACTGTATTATATTATATTATATCATATTATACACTTACTCCTTTCTGGTTGCATTTCTTTTAATGTTACGGGTCAAAGTCCTTCTAGCATAGGTTAGAGTACTTCTCTTGCCACAATTGCTTTGACTGCTACTTCTTGTCTTGTGCTTCTAGGATGCTGCTTATTAGCTGTCTCTTCCCTCTCTAAGTAGAGCTTACTCACTTCTTATAGGTTCTAGCAGGGGTCGGGCCACCCTTGGGTAGACAGGGACAGTGTTTGCTCCTTAGTGTTTGTGTAGATCAGCTAATAGTCCTAGAATCATATGGGGTAGATAAGAATCTGTCTGAGCGATAGTTTTCTCTATATCTTTTCTATGCTCTAAAGGACTGCCTTTTCTGTTTTACTTATCAGATTCTCGTTTTTGTTCCTTTGGTTCAGGGGGAGTTATTCTTGGTTATTTCATATTCTTAATTGTGTCATAACTCAACCTGAATTAAAAGATGCATCTCATTCTGAAGGGAATCTGGATTTTTGTGTATTTCATCAAGCATTGCATAATAATCAAATGGAGCCTTGTTTATTATCCCTTATGATCTGTTTTCACTTTTTACATCTTGCCATGATTTATGCTAAACTGCTAGATCTATCATGACTTTTTATGTGTAGTTTAGTCTTTGCCATGCTAAGGTATTTAAAATGCTAAACTTGAATTAAAATCTTGTCATGATAGCTCTTGAGACTAGTCTGGTTAAAACTATCCTTTTATGATTTTCGCCATGTCAAGTAGGCTGAGTTGAGTCCTGAATCTCTTTTGAACTTTTGAGTAAGCTATGTCAGTTTGTTAAGAAACATGACTTATCTCTAATCACTGGTCTAAAAACTTCAAAAGCAAAAATGATCTCTTTTGTGCGAAAAAACTGATCTCACCAAATCTTTCTCATGAGACGGCTTGCCATTGCACTAGGCATGAACTCAGGGGGAGCCTTGGATGACCTAAGATCACCTCCTTAAGTCTGTTGCTTGGAGTGGTCGCATAAGGCTTGGGATCTAGCACATGGCTTAAAAAAATGGTTGAAGCTCAGGAGGCAGTTGTGGATGGCACCTAGTCCAGAGCTTGCTTTACTGAGATAAAACCTTAAAGAGCCTTAAAATAAAAAGTCTTCAGAAAAAGAAAAATGTGCTAAAATTGCTTATCTCTAAAGAGACCAAGTCCTGGATAAAATGAGTCTTCTTGGTTCAACTTAGATTATTTGACATGGCTTGCATCATCCTTGGATATCTTTAGCTAGATTTCAATCTTGACTTATTTGACCTGCTATAGAACTGGATCATTAATCAGATTATGGACTTTCTGTCTTAGCTCTTCTATACATCGATTGTCATGATCTTGATAGCATTCTTCTGTGTTATGGCTTGGTGTAATACTCTAATAGTCATTTTGGATAATCTACATGGCTCCTAATGCTTAAAATGAACATCATATAGTCTTTTCTTCCCTTTTCTACATATTGATGATTTTATTGCCAAAGGGGGAGAATGATTGTGAGAAAAAGCCTTCTGAAGAAAAGCCTTGAGTTTTGCGAAAATTGCTCTTTCATCTCATCTCAAGTCTTTTTCTTTGTGTCAACTTGGTCTTGTGCTTAATTTCTCTTGTTTAGACCTTGGTTGACTGGAATCTCAAACTCATCTTATGCTTTTTCGGTAATTGTCAATATACTCATCAAGGGGGAGATTGAGAGACCATGTGAGAGGTCCTCCACTCTGAGTGATGAGTAATTGACAAGTGTGTTGATTAGATTGAGAATTGAGGTTTTCGGTTTGGAAATGCTTTTAAGGTCAGTGTCGGAAAATCGTAACTACCGCATGTATGGAGCGGAAGTTCGATTAATCGAACTACCGATGTTGGAAGAGGAACTTCCGATTTATCCGGTTTTGAGTTCGGTGAAGGAAATCGGAACTTCCGCAAAGGGTAGCGAGTGTCAGATAATACTGACATTGAGTGTTCTCTGAGATATCAAATCGGAATTAAATATCTGGAAAGTCGGTTGTTCCGGATATCGGAAGTACCGCAGTGTTGAGCGCGGAACTTCCGATATTCCTGACAAGTGCGGATGTTCCGGAAATCGGAACTTCCGCTGTGGTAAAATCGAACTTCGATTGTGTCGAATCGTGCGAGAAGATTACTTTGTGATTTTGATTTTGTATGAGTTTGAGTCTTATACAATTGTTGATGCTATGATATTGTGCAATGCTATGTGATATGTTTTTGCTTGTGATGACTGCAGGGCATCGAGATGGAGTCGTGGCGAGACACGTGGACCGACTAGGCGCGGAGGCGTTGAGGTCGAACGGTCGGGATGTGTCGAAGACGGCGTGAATCTTGAAGCGGTTGCGAGTCGTGCACAACAAGGTGTACGGGAGGCTTCCAGAAGGTGCGCAAGGGGCGAAAGGGTCTTTTCGCAAAGCGGCAAAAGTGGAGGCGGTTCCGTTCGGTGTAGCGGGCTTAATGGGTTGGAGGCCCATTAGCCAAGGCTATAAATAGGGAGAACCACGAGTTAGGGTTAGACTTTTGAGAGAAAATTAGGTTAGCTCTAGAAAAGATTTGTTTTGCTTTTTGAGAGCTTGTTGAGAGGAGAGTATGATCTGAAATCTTATGTAATCTTTCCTCTGTGTTTCCATCTGTAAACATTTGATATCTATCAATGAAACTCGAGTTTTGATTACTTGTTTATGTCCTCTTCTTTCTCTCTGCTCTCATGTTAAATATCTAGGGTTTTGGCATATCTTTTGATTCGTCTTATGAAATAGCATGAAACTTGATATCTAGATTCGTTTTGATATTGCTAATGTATCCTCAAAGTTTCATGAACTAGGAATCGAGAATCGTGTCTATTTCGGTTTTGGTCTTTCTTGCCCTTCTTCAAGAAATCCGATTTTGGGTTGTTTGTTAAATCTTTGTTTGCGATTCTTCTCCATGAGGTCAAGATGTTGCTTAGGATGATTTCTGTGAAACTTGACCGAGAAGAGCATTCAAGATTGAGCACTTTGGATTTTAGGAAAAACCCGAGCGCATCGTTCTTGGTCGGGACAATCGAACTTCCGATTGTCCACGGCGAATTATCATGAGCGGAACTTCCGCACAGATCCGGAACTCACGGAGTGCGGAACTACACGGGTAGAATCGGACCTTCCGATTTCGGCGAAAAATCCAACCCCTCAACTTGGCTAAAACCACGAGCTACCAACCTAGCCTTGTTTCTAATTACAGAACCATCCTCATTTTGTTTGTTTTTGAAAACCCAGCGGGTTCCTATAACATTATGACCACTATGAGTTTCTACTAGATTCCAAACCTTATTCCTCTCAAAATTCTCTAATTCCTCATGCATAGCATTAACCCAGCTAAAATCCGATAAAGCATGTGATATATCATGAGGTTCAAAAGAAGCAACAAATACAGAATGAGAGTAGAGGTTTGGATCATGATACCTGGAGCGAGTGACTCGCTCATGAAGATTACCAATTATCTTATCCGGATGATACTGCCTTTGAATGTGAAGTGGCGCACTCTGAGAGGAAAGTATCTCTTCAACCTCCGCAGGTACTGCTGATGATGAAGATGCAGCAGGAGCCTCATCTGAAAGCGAAGTAGTCACAGTAGGTTCTTGTGTTGGAATAGGAGCGTCAACAGCAGCAGGTGAAAGAACATCAATTCCTTCATCATCTTCCTCTATGAATATGCTCTCTGTCACCTATGTATCACCTGAAATATCTGATCTAGCTCCAGGGCAAGTCTCATCAAAAGTGACATTGCATGTCTCCTGAACAAGGTTAGTTTCAGCATTAAAAACCGGAAAACCCCTCGAATGTGCAGGATAACCCAGAAATAAACCATCAAAAGTTCTTGACTCAAATTTATCTAGATTTCCAATCTTAAGAATAAAACATTTAGATCCAAAGGCTTGAAAGTAGACACGGGGTTTTCTACAAAATCGAAGCTCGTGGCAGGGCCCAAAGAAGGTCTCACAAAGACACGATTAGCAATATGGCACGCAGCAGCAACAGCTTCGGCCCAAAACCTCCTCGGCGTGCTATACTCATCTACATCGTCCTAGCCTTCTCGACCAGGGTCCTGTTCTTCCTTTCCACAACACCATTTTGTTGAGGGACGTGTGGAGAAGAGGCGATGCTCAATTCCACGCTCGGCACAAAAGAAGCAAAGAGGCATTCTTGAACTCCGTGCCATTGTCACTGCGAATCGCTCTTAAGGCACCGGAAGTTCGAAGCCAAGCGCAGAACAAGATCATGATAATAATCAAAAGCTTCATCCTTCGAAGCAAGAAAGAACGCCCAAGTGTATCTAGAAAAATCATCGACTGTGACAAGAATGTACCATTTTCCACCAACTGACCGAACCCTAGCTGGACCAACAGTATCCATATGAAGCAATTGTCCGGTCAGTCGGTCATGACCATAGTCATGAAGGGTGTGAGGGCAACTTGCTTGCCATGCCTACGAGGCGCTAAGCAAAGATCTTTAACGGTTTTGAGTTTGGGCAAACCTCTCATGAGTTCAAGGTTGCTAACTTGTGTCGATGATCAAAACCAATGTGCCCCAAACAGCGGTGCTAAAGCGAACTGAAAAAGATGAAATCAAGCATTTGAGAGAACCAGCAAGAGATTCAGAAAAGTAAGCTCCAAAGATCCTAGCAACTCTAGTAATTCCAAAAATAAGCTCACCAGTTGAATCAAGCACCCGACAAGCATTTTTCTTAAATCTAGTATCATAGCCATCATAAAGAAGTTGAGAGACAGAAAGCAAATTAAACCTTAGCTTGTCCACAAGGGCGCTGTCCTTGATGATGAAACTGTCGTTCACCCTGATCGATCTCGTTCCTTCAATCCGCCCTTGTTTATCATCTTCAAAGGTGATGAAATCATCACCTGTCGATCGCGTGAAGGAGATGAACCATCTTGAGTCTCCGATCATGTGGCGTGAACAGCCGGAGCCGACGAACCACGTGTCCTTTCTTTTTCCGCGGTAATCCTGAAAATCAAGGCAAAGAAGAACGATGTGTCTCAATACTGTGGTTAGTTAAACAAGATTTAGGAGCCCAGTACTGAGACACACGTCTGCGAGTAGTATGCAAAGCAGAAGTGCTATCCTTGATTTTATTTGAAGTTCTGTTATGAGCAATGGTTAAAGTAACATGAGAGTTATCCTGTCTAGGAACATGATGATGAGAATGTGACACAAATCCTAAACCAGGTTTATTCTTTTCTATGTTACCATGTCTCATAGAAGCTCTAGGTTGATTAGACAAAATTCTAGTAAAATTTTTCTTATCATTTTTCAACCTACGCCAATAGAACTCAATCTAATGTCCATCCCCTTTACAATAGGTGCAATGATACTTAATACTACTAGAAGAAGCACCCTTAGACTTAACAGATGGTTGGGTAATACCTGGAGATTTAAAGACAGTTTTTGCAGGTTGTGTTTTGAATTCAATTAACCTATTTTCCAAGACTTGAGTAACTTTTGGATTAGAATTATGTTGAACATGATTGTATCCTAATCCTTGCTTCTTATAAGGAGTTTTAGACTTGTACAAAATCATGTTTAATTGTTTCTTACCTTTAGATAATTTTTCTAAGCTATCCTTAAGATAAGTATTTTCTTTTTTAAGATTAACACATGATTCACTGGTTTTACCCTTAATGGCTCTAGCATATTTTTCCTTATATAAAGCAGTTCCACGTTTAAGAGCTGGGCATGAAGCACATGTAGAAGACTCAATACTGTCCTTAAGCTTGGTATATTTAGCTCTAGCTGCTTCTAAGATATCTTTAACTTCATATTCGCGTTCTAAACAAAAAGTGCAAAGGCTAGAATCAACCACACCGTTTTCTAACTTGCTAGACTTTAAGCATTTTTCACATGGAGCAAATTTAACCTCAACAAGTTCAGTCCTAGCATTTTCAAGTTGTTGCAAAGCAATATCATGAGCAGATTGCGGTTTAGCAAATTCTGAGTGCATAGCATGGCAAGATGAACATTCATCAGATTCAAGAGTCTTAGCATTTTCAAGTTCTAAAGTTAAATTATCTATTTGTGACTCTAATTCCTTATTCTTGGTCATGGCAAACTCTAAAGCCTTATCCTGACTCATGAGTTGTTCAAATATATAGATTCACATCTATCAGAAAGAACATCATAGGAAGGAGGTACCTCATCGTTGTCGTCGTCAACGGAGTCGGCCATGAAGCACAAGCCGTTGACATCCTTGGCCTTCCCCTTCTTCTTGTTTTGAGGGATCTCCTCCTCCTTGTCCTCCTCACTCCTGAAGTTAACATCGCTTAAGGATTGATCCTCAAAAGCGGTAAGCATCCGGTGAGCGGCCTTTGTCAGCTTGGCAGTATCAAACCTTGATTTGTCCCATTGAGGCTTCTTCCAAGCTGGTTTTCCCTCCTTATGGTTGCTCTTACCTTTCAGCTTGGAGCAATTTGCCCGGATATGATTTAGCTCACCACACTCATAGCAAGTCATGGGACATCCTCGATTTCTGTTTCTCATAGTGTTGTAGACCCATGTGACCTTTTTGACTATGAGGGCCAACTCAGCCTCAGGAAGACTCTCAAACTCTACTTCATGAATTGCAGATAAACCAGCAAGCGAAAATCCAGAAGAAGACTCAAAAGACCCATCAGAAGCTCTCTTGAGCGGGTCTGCTACTAAAGCCATGTTTTTCTTTTTGGGATGATAAATCCTCTTGATCTCATGAGTCTTAAGCTTGCTATAGAGCAGCTCCAAAGTCAGATAAAAAATATTGACATTCTCCTCAATGGTTGTGACCTTAATCTCCCACTCCTTGGTGTTGATTGAAGTCAAATGGTGGGTGGCATTTTCAGACTGAGAATATTCAATACCAACAGCTTTCATCTGATTAATCACTTTATTAAAGCGACTGAAAATGTCATCGATGCTCTCTCCGGGACGCATCTCGAATTTGTTATATTCACGCTTATAGACTGTTTGACGTACTTTCTTGACTTAGGACGAACCCTCATGATAGGTTTTGAGAGTGTTCCAAATCTCATGCGCAGTCTCAAGATTGCAAATCCGATCATCCTCCTGTCTCCCAAGCCCACTATACAAAAGGTTTTTAGCCTTATTGTTGTTAGCCAAAAGGATTACAAGTCAGCGTAGCAATTTGAACTGTGAGGGACTCGAACAACCTCCCATATAGCGTGTTCTTCGCTCTCAAGGAAGACTCGCATGCGATTCTTCCAATAGGCATAGTCGTGCCCATTGAAGATATGCGGCTTTGTGGAGTATCTATCTATCGCCAAGTTCAATGACCGGTTAAGATCAAGATTGAACTAACCAGGCTCTGATACCACTTGTTGGACCGAAAAGGCGACTAGAGGGGGGTGAATAGGAGCACGCTCACTTTTTCACAAATAATTAATTCAATAATATTTCACTCCAGTAGCTACGGAAGCTATGAAGATCAGTATATCAGTACAGCGGAAGACTAATATTGAATCCAATATAAACCCCTAAACAAAACAACCAAAGATCAATGCAAGATTAAAACAATCACAGTGCAGGGCGGTCGGACCGCTAGATCAATGCCGGTTGGACCGATTCCCTGGCGGTCTGACCGGTGGCCACAGGCGGCCTGACCGCTGGCCTCCAGAACATATCAAACAGCTCGATGACGAAGTTGTAAATAGATGAAACTTTTGATCTACAACTCCAAACTTGATAAAATTTGGAACACACATTCTCTATGATATTAGGAAGCTATTCCAATCAAAGATTGTGACAATTCTTGGAGGAATAAAGATCTTTTTCCGTTTGATTGAAGAAGGGTTCAAAACTGGGTCAAAACGAAAACTTGATCCAAGATCTTACTCGTGGGTGATTGATGATCAAGATGATCCTAGATAAGTTCCCACACGTCAGAGAAAGCTAGATCATGTGAAGAATTCAATCAAAAACTCGCGGATCAAAGACAGACTCAAAATCATCAAATATAGAGAAAGAACGCAATGGGACAAAACATTGATCAAACTTTCCTTTGATTGATTGATATGATATGGGCTTACAGCATCTCCATCAATGGAGGACAATACTCAATCCAAGAGCACGAAAATCACATCAAACTATCAAGAACCCTAGCCTCCACAAAAGCTTTCCCTAAGAAAATTAGGGTTTACAAAAATAGCAAAAGAGACGAAGGGGTGATGCAGCCACCAACCACACCTATTTATAGTGGAGGCTTAGACCTTCTAGAAGTTTGACTCAATTGGGCTCCCGTTAAGGCCCAAAACAAATGGGACACTTACGCACGCATTTTAATGTGCCGTCTTTAACACCCCTTGACCTATCTAGCTACACCTAGCACAACAATAAACAAGTAAACCGAATCTGGGAACAAGTTCTTCATAACTTGACCCATGCTAGTCAAAACATGCATCATGCAACATATATACCATCCTCGCTCATGACTTTGACCTAACAATCGAATATCGCCAAGTAAACGACGGGAACGATGAACCAAGTGAAAACATGCATCATGCAACGCCCCAAACTCAGGGCGGTCTAACAATCGAATATCGCGCCACGACGGCGATGAACCGGAAAACCGCCGGACCGCCAAGAATGACTTAGCCGATTTTCAACCTCTGAAAACTGAAACCTACTAGAAATTTCAAACCAATAGAACTCTTGACTGGAGACTCCAAAAATTATGAGACCAAGTGCAATAGAATCCCCTCTGTTGCCTGCTACCTCTATTTTTGGCCCAGCTCAATCCAACACTTTCTGACGTTGGCCGGTCCTACCGCCGCTTATGGCCGGTCGGACCGATTTGGGACCGGTCTGACCGCCACCCTAGCCGGTCAGACCGGTTGAGACCTGACAGAACTATACCTTTGCCGAAAACACGTGAAATAACAAACCGTAAACGCCATTGCTAATTGTCACATCATCCTAAGATCTGGAGCATATCCCCATGATATCCACAGAATCCAATCAAAGCCCCGAAGCAAAACAACCAAAACCCATAAAAACACAATCTACCATAAGATGGGCGGTCTGACCTCTCAAATTGGTGGGTCGACTTTTACATGGGCCGGTCTGACCTCCAGCCTGATGAACAGTAAATCAGCCCAAAAAATAAAATTACAAATAGGTGTAACTTTTGATCTACAACTTCAAACTCAATGAAACTTGGAACACACCTTCTATAGGATATTAGGAACCTATTCCAATCAAAGATCGTGAAGATCCTTGGCAAAGTTCTAACCTTTTCCCGTTTGAGTGAAGGATGGTTCAAAATCGAGTCAAAACGAAAACTAGATCCAAAACCTTGCTCGTGGGTTAGAGATGATCAAGATGATCCTAGATGAGTTCCCACATATCACTGCAAGCAAGATTGAGGGCAGAAACCAACAGAAAACTTGCGAATCAAAGAAAGCCCCAAAATCACAAAATAGAGAGAAAGAACGAAAAGAGACTCATCTCAAAGAAAACTTGCATGGATTGATTTATTATTGTTGCTGGTTTACAACCACTCCAACATGGAGGACAAAACTCAATACATGAGCGCACAATCAATACTCTCTTCAAGAATCCTAACATCTCCACTCCCTAATCTCAAAAATAAAACTAGGGTTTCAAAATAAGCAAAAGGATTAAGGAGGTGCACAACACCCTCCTATATTTATAGTGGAGGCTCACCTTCTAAAAGAGTTCCTATTGGGCACCCGTTAAGCCCACACACAAACAGGTTTAACTCACGCACGTATTTTAAAGCGCCGTCTTCATCTTCTCTTGACTTAAACCGCTTCTCCTTGCGTCATCTTGCGCCGCAGTTTAGCCAAAAGCAATTAATGCGGTATTTTAGTGATATTACCCAAATACCCCTTCTCGATCCTTCTCCAAAGACCGAGTCCAAACTTCATGAAGCAGTTACATACTTTGCCACATGTAGGTTGATCAACGGCTCTCATCATGTCGGCAAGTCTCTCACATCCGGCTCCCACCGAAACTACCATGGCACTTGCACCGACCCCTGCGCCGCTTGATGTAGCCCGTCGCACCGAACATCTCATTCGGTCATCCTTGTCCATTTTGCGCCACGCTCGAATCCAATGACTTCATCCGGCATTGTCGATCGTTCTGAACCTCAGCTCTTCAAGCCTAGTCCCGATCATCATCGCCGTTGACCGTCGTTGACCTCCAAGCAACCTACACAACCATAGACCAAGAAATCGATTCCAGGAATAAGTTTTTCACAACTTGACCCACGTTAGTCAAAACATGCATCATGCAACATATATGCACTGAAACTCATGAACTTGACTCAACAAACAAATATCGCTACTACAAGGGCCGATGAAACAAGTGAAAATCGGTCAGACCGCCATTCAATGGCCGGTCTGACCGCCGCACTGGCCGGTCTGACCGCCCAGCAGGGACTTAGCCAATTTTCAACCCCTGAAAACTGAATTCTCTCTGGAAATTTCAAACAAATAGAACTTTTGACTGGGGACTCCAGAAATTATGAGACCAAGTGCATTAGAATCCCCTCTCTTGCCTACACCCTCTATTTTTGGCCCAACTCCAAACTCAACATTTTGCAATGACCGGTCCGACCGCCGTCCATGGCCGGTCAGACCGCCACTGGCCGGTCGAACCGCCAAGGGTGGCCAGTCTGACCACCGCCCTGGCCGGTCAGACCACCTAAGGCCTAACAGCACTGGACTTTAGCCGAAAATGCTTGATTTGACGAACCTTCAACGACATTGCCAATTGTAATATCATCCTAAGATCATAAGCATATCCCCATGATATCCACATACTTTGTATCACCTCTTCTTACCATGTGTTGCACTTTTCACCACCTCTTCCTACCATGTGTTGCACTTTGCACCAGGGTAAGGATTTGGCCGCCTTCTTTCGGTGCTCGCCGACGGTGAACGGCAACATGGGAGGCGTCGATGAGGCACGGGATGGAGACAGGGGAGGTAGATGGAGCTAGGAAATAGGGTTGAAAGCAGATAAGAATAGGCGGAGCATCGCCGGCGGTGGCCATAGCAACGGCGGCGATGATAAAATGTCTCACTCTCTCTATTTTCATGTTGTTGCCACCTCACCGGCCGTTCCTTGCTACCAACAAGCTCCCTACACATCTCACATGTTTCATCTCATTGACAAGATGTTCCCCTGGTGCAAATTGAAACAAAAATTAAGAAGAGATGGTGCAAAATGAAAAGATTTATTAAGAATAGTACAAAGTGAAACCATGGTAAAATTACACGGTAAAAATAAAATTTACTAAAAAAATTACTGTTCCCTGGTCGAAGAGAGAAGTACTGTAAAAAACTAATTGAGGGGAAAGAAGTGTATTGAACGGGTGCAGGTCAGTGCGAGGGTGACCTAAAGGGCCTAGATGGTCAGCCTCAGTCCCATCGACGATCATCTTGTGGTTGCGTCTCGTCCACCTAAGCTAGCCAAGTGGCACGACCCTTTCAATAAAGTCTATTCTTTATTGTTTTGGTTTCTCTTTCTTCTTATACAGTGGAGAACAGAAGGAAACGCAGATAATAGTTCAGTGGAAAATGGTTTTTTAGACCAGTCCAATGGAAAATGGTTTGATTGCAATCAATTGCATATCGTTGGTACATTTTGGAAGAAATAAATTCTTATCCAATTTGTGTGAACTTGCACTCAAAATTAACGAAATAAAAATAACAAAATAGTGAAAATAGAAATTACGAATCAAAATATACTTTTTGTACATGTTTAGCATGGTAGAAAAAATGAATTGTTGCTCTCTCTCCCCAAATATGTAAAGTTTTCAAATAAGTGTACTAAAAAAATTAAATTGTGAGCACTAACATACATGGAAAAAATGTCATTTGTATATTCTCATCAAGATATTTCGATGATACAATCTTTTTTACAAACAAATTATTATACGGACCTGATAAATCTCAGTCACCTGGAATTTTTTCTAAATCTTAGTCCATTTTATAACCTTTGGATTTTGTGTTGCGATTTGTGCTCCGACTAACCTCGTCCTCCACCTTTCTCACGCGGTGGTCGCCTACCGCCGTCAGATTAGGGCTCATGCTTCAACGAAGCCCGGACCTTATAGAGAGGGAGGGGTGGCGACGACGGTGGCCATGCAGTGAGGCAGCGGTTGCACCGCCTTGGCCGCGGGGCGGAGGAGGATGGTGGGCGGCGGCGGGCGGGTCGACAAGATCGAAAGAGGGGTGGCGGCAGGAGGCGGTGTCAGATTTGGCGCAGCGAAGATGACGAAGGAGGCCAGTGGAGGGAGGCAGTGAAGGAGGAGGAGGCTGACGCCGGCAACCGCTTCGGGCGAAAGTAGTGGCCAATCTTGATACCATCCTAGCCATAAAAAAGTGACTAGTTTTTTTAAGAAAAGTAAGGCAACTAATGCCTACATAGACCCATTATTATAAGAAATTCAGATTTGTTGTTTCTAAGTCACCTAAATTTTTTCCTTAAGTTTAAGTCAACTAGCAGGGTTGCACTCGCATTTGTATGACTAGATTTGTTTTCAGTTTGTGTAAATGCTTGAAAATACATTTACGTATCTTGTAGGCTGTTTAGATTTTTAATATATCCTAAACGTTGGAAATGACAATAGAAGTTTGAATGAAAGTACAACCCTAGGAACATAATTTAAGTATGAGCTTCGATGGAAGAAAATCATTGACCATAATATGTTGTTATGGTTCTTAGAAACATAAGCACTCTTTACCATGCATACATCATATAGCTGGATACCCCTATTCTTACTCTATTAGTTACTTTTTTCTAAAATTTATGCATGCGCATGTACCTGTATTTAATCTCAAGCAATACATTGATTATGTGTGCGATAAATTATCTTATTAGTTTACATGGTATTAGAGTACCTTGCTCACGCATGCACTGATGCACCATAGGCGACCTACCTTGAACTTATTTTCCCTCACATGCTAGCTACCCTACCGAACCATGTGTTTTCTATCTCTTCTCGTCGTCAAATTTTTTGCTTCAACCTCCAACAGCAAGCCTAAATCTTGATCAATCCCTCTCAGCTGCTAACTCTTCCAATGCAATATTTTACTACATAGTTATCTTTTACTTCTGCCCAATTATTTCTTAATGCTAACTGTTACGACATGAACACAGATACACATTCAACCATTGTCGATCCATGCCGGGGACATGTGTCACACCCTCTCTGGTGGCCACAAGCCTATTCCCTATGCCTGTCCCATCTCTAATCCAAGCTTTTTGCTCCTCTGCCTCTGTATGCTCGTACTTCTATTTGTACGTATCATGTACATATGCATGCATGATGCTATACATGCTCGATTTTATCTTCTCTCGTGTCGATTGATCCCCTTCTTCGATGTTGGCCAACTCAACGATGCGGCTTCCTCACTAACCGTGACGACCTCCCATCTTCACTGATGTTGATATCTCTGCTGTAGTCGTTGTCTAACGATATGGAGAATTTTTTTCACCATCGGTAGTGACATCGTGCCCTTAACTAGTGATGGCACACTCCTAGCCATCTGATGGCCTCATTGTTGGAAATATACCCTAGAGGCAATCATAGAGATGATGATATTTCATTATGTTCATGATTTTGATAATATGTTATCGTGTTCCTTGAATGAATCATTTGTTATAGATCAATAAGTATGTGACTTGTTGGTGGAACTCTTTAACTTATATGATGTCATTCTAAATGTATCTCTGGTCGGATGTCACTGGTCGGAACACCAGTGACTCTATGACTAGCACATATATTGATTGATGACCTTGTTTCACCAGTCATGGATATAGGAATATTGAATCAATAATGTGAGCACATGTTAGAGAACATAGGGCTGGATAGACCCATCATTGAGACACTATTGAGATTGTTATGAATCTATGTGTCATTAGTTGGTCTCTAGTAATGATAATGTATAAAGCATGGTTCCATGTGTAATAGCACTCTTAGGGGTTGCCAAACGCTACTCGTAATTGGATAGTTATAAAGGTAGCTTTCGGGTATGCTATGAAACATGCGGAGGGATGTGACTGGTCGAGATGGGATTTGCCCTCCTAACATAACAGGAGAGATGTCTCTGGACCCCTCGTGTTGATTGGATAAAGAAAGTGCATGACCATGCCACTAGTGGTCGAAGTGTCGACCACATAAAGTTATCCGACACTCGATCGAGAAAGTATTGAACAGTCCATGGATGACACAACATCTCACCTGGAGTTCAACCAGACATCGTGAGGCAAATGGAGAATGCATGAGTAGGTCTCTTAGTTCGATCAGTTACGGACTAGTCGTATGGAGATACGAGCTGGTCGTAGATTGATCGAACGTAATCACAGAATGGTAAGAACCTGGTCGTAAGGAGTTACGAACTGGTCGGGACCAAATACGATCTGGTCGTATAGAGATACGAACTGATCGTAAGTGATGAGGACCTGCTCATAGATCATATTACATCAAGATTCGTCCGATATATTCTATGTGTATTTGGGAATCGTTATGTGCTGCTAAGTACCGCTAACGACTGGTGGTCGGAAAAGAGTTTCCGAGTCATAACCGATTACACATGAACCTGTAGGGTCGCACACTTAAAGGGTTAGGATTTGATTTGGATGGTGATCCAAATTCATATAGGCCACGAGTTCCTAATGGGCCTCAAGTTCGAGACCCATCATGGATGCCTATATAAAGAGGGGCGGTGGCATGGGGTGCGGAAGAGGATGATCTTTGGAAGAACTCCCGAAACCCTAATAGCCACGCCTTCTCAACCACGCTGTCGGTGCTAGCACTCCAGCACGTGGTGATCCTGCACCGTACGTGTGGATACCTCGGAGGTGTTGTTACGAAGCATCAACACTAGGATGATCCGCAACTCGTGACGATCACCGGAGTCGGAGGAGAAGTCGCGTGGTGAGTACGACCACTCAAAGGAGCAGACGCGCGGTGAGTACGACCACTCAAAGGAGGAGACGCGTCGTGAGTACGACTACGACTGCATCAACTCGCTACAACGACTCTACTTCTGCTACTAATCGGCGTGTCTAGCGGTAATCTCGTGATCTATTACTAGCGGTGGTTCCTTGGTTGCGCGATAAAATTTTTGTTTGTTCTATCGTAGCATTGCCGCGATCCCTTCACTCATATCGTCCATAGCTCGTCTTCAATGAAAAGCTTCAGCTTCTCTCTACCAGGGCTTCCACGTTATCGAGCTTGTTTGGCCACTAACTTCCTCAACAATGTTGACACTCACTACTTGTCATCGCGGCCATTGGCTTTTTTAACTCTAGACTCTCTTTAATGGATTCGACGAGCAACACAAAATTGTCCTTATTGAACGGCTAAGGTGAGGAGCACAATATTGTCCTCATCTCCGTCATCGACGCCTCAACTCTTCGCTTCCCTGTGGGTCAACGTCTTCTTCCAAGATAGATCGATGTCATTGCACTCTTTTGTGTTCCCATCGTACACCATTCGTATTATCCTTGTTATTGACGAGAATCTAATAATCCTCAATTAATTAAACTATTTATCTGTAATTGTTATTATAGATAGCAATATTCTCATGATAGTCTTGAGTATACCACTTATCATTCATAAAGGAGAAACTTAAGATAATTAGTTGTAAACCATCCTACGACCACCCTGTATGATCGTAATATGTTCTACGACCACCTTATGGTCGTAAGCCTTTCTACGACTAGGTCAATTAAGATAACCCTATAGTCAACAAAGTCTACAAATGTGTGGGCCTAATTGACTAGGGAACCTTATACGCCGTGTTGATCAATACAGAGCAGTTAATATACGCTATTATCCTCTAGGATAATAGCATGCATTAAGCATCTGTCTCTTATGATAACTTCCAGACGACGTGGGGTGTTATCTCTCTGACAACAACTTCCATCAATGTACGCATTACATCAAACATTGAGGCGCCTCTTGGCCTCGAGTAATTGTCCTTCATGCGTTATATAAAGGCTAAAGTCAGTGTACATTGGGGCAGATCGGGAGGAGAAATTAAGCATTAGTTTTCTTCCTTATTGTAAAAAGAAATGTCAATACAGTAACATAAGAGTGGGGTTGTTATTCTCTCTAGAGAATGCCTAGACCTGTCTAAATCCCTGTGTGATTATCTGCATGGTTCTAATTCTAGGAGATCCACAAATATTCATTCGTAAGATCGATAGTAGATCATCGACAGTTATAACTTTTATTTTCATTCAAAATTGTTGTTATTTTTATTGGAGTTCATATAGAAATCAAATTGCTAATTTTATTTAATTTATTCAAAATTTTAGTTATTTAGTTATTTTTATTCCAAAATTTGGTTATTTTTTTGGTTGGATTTCGTATACAAATATAATTTTCAATTATTGTGTAATCTGTATTCCAAGTTATAATTATTGGAATTCGTATTGAAATTAATTTGCTAATTTTATTTTAGTTTTTATTTTGAATTTCATCTTTTTGTTGGGTTTCATATACATATATAATTGCCAAATTTTGTTTATTTTTTATTGCAAATTATTATTATTTAGGGATATTAGTTAGAAATTCGTATGAGAATCAAATTTCTGATATTATGTTATTTTTATTCTAAATTTTACTTTTATTGGACTTGTTGACTCTTTTACTTAGGAATTTATATGAAAATAAATTTGCTAATTTTATTTTAGTTTTTATTCCAAAATTTAGTTTTATTATACTTGAAATGAACTCTTTTTTTAATCTAAACCATTGTAATATAGACCCACTACGATCGACGATATAAATCTTTCTCTTTTTCCACCGATTAACGTGGGAATTTGTATTCTTTAAAAGCGAACATGATAACTTCTTTTGACTCTGTTTTAATAAGATAGTAGATTTTTGTGACCATTGAATTTATGGAGATAAATGTGTGATTGCATATTGAAATTTTCTTAAGTTTAAATCCATTTTTATGACCATTAGATTTGTGTAGAGATTAATATGATGCATGATTTGATATTGATCCGATGTATAAAAAATATGATTTATACTTAAAAAACCCAAATCACCACCTTATAAATAGACAATCCCTAAGAAATTATCAAAGTTGCATGTTGGTCGATATGAAAGCAGCATTAAAAAAAACATTACTTCTTCAGGAACTGAGATAGTTGCTTGACCAACCTAGCCAGTTTCATGAAACATATTTACAGTGAGATTGCCCAACCAAAACTACAGTAGCAAGATATAAGAAAAGTTGCATACTGCTCACTCGAATCACAGCAACGAGTACTCCATCCTCAAAGCTACAAGAAAACACACAGCTGATCCATCCATCCGGTTAATCATAGCTTACATTCTCACAGACAAAACCACCAAAAGTCACTTCACAACTGGAATGCCAACACCACAAAGAACAGGAGAAGGTGATACCAGTACAACCCACCGAATATTCCTTCGAACTCGTAGCCACGACAGCCACCGCTGGCCCTCACCGCCACACCACCCGGCCGGTACGCCATACCGGGGTTCCACCCGGCGGGTATGGCGTTGCTGGCGACGAGCATCGCGCCAGAGCTGAACGTCAGACGGAAGGAGAACGGCCCCTGGAGGGCGGAGCCGGGGTTGAGCCTCCACACCGCACCCCACGACTGCTGCATCGGAATCCACGATGCTGACGACCCAGCACCGATCTGCATGACGTCGACGGCCGAGAGGTCACTGTCGCTGTCCTCGTACTCGACAAGCACGGCGAGGTAGTTCGGATTCGAGCCGGTGTCCACGACAAAGGTTAATCCTACTCCAGTCCAGTCACACTGCACACTGTACATCACAAAAGCTAACACAAAGAATTAAGGGACAGTTTGTTACATGGCGGTTATAGAAACTGCGCATGACTGCGTGCACCGGCGAAAAACTAACCAACTAGAATATCAAAAGCTGCGTCAAGCGCATGTGTCAGTGCGCTTGGCTGTTGCAAGCAGGTATGTTAGTGTAGTTATGTCCTATGTCCATGCATGCATGCCTACCGGGTGTATTGGATTTGGAGGAGACCGGCGCCACGGAGCTGGTCAGCCTGGCCGGGCTTCGCCATGGCACCGAATGCCGTCCCACTCATGTCGAAGTGGGCTGCCTCGTTCAGGCACTGGCCACCGACTAGCTCGTTCAGGCACGGGCCACCAGGGCCCTGGTCGGTGATGACCACGGTCACCGGAATACCAGAGCAAGCTTCATTGCCAGAGCACACCACCTGATGAATCAATATTACTAAATGTCAAATGGCAGCCAATTGCATGCATGCGCATGGAACCAGCTGCTAAGAGCTATACGCACCCGGTAGCAAGAGCCACAGCCCTTGCCAGAGTCGTAGATGAATGGGCTGCCGGCAGCAATCATGGATGAGAACGGCGGCTGGTCGACAGCACCCTGGTACCCACATGCACCACCTACAACACATGTAGTTAAGATATGCATGCATCAGACATCAACTTTTCAAGCCACGCCAGTTTGGGCAAGGGCTGGTATATGCATATATGTTTATATATCTACTACCTTCACTTCCCGCGCCATTGGCGTCACCATACCACGTAGCAATGCCGTTGGACCAGCTGGAGAGTTCGCGGCGGAACTCAATGGATGCGCAAGGGTGGAGCGAGGCGAGAACTGTAATGGCAATGAAGGACAAGAGCTGAAGCTTGGAAGCCATACGCTGCACTCTGTGACAATTAGCTATGGTTGATAAGGCCTAAGATATTGCAGGTTTGCAAGGATAGAGAGAAGACAAGTAGTGCTAGCTGTGTGATATGTATATTCAATGGATAATTTGTGTAAGTAGGGAGGTCGTGAAAGGATAGGAAAACAGCAGGGGTTCTCTTTGGCTTAAGGGAACATCGGAACAGAGTCACAGGATTTTGCAGCACCATTCTCTCTCTCTCTCTCTTATCTATGCACATTCAAACAAATTTGGCATGAGGGGACAGTTCTGTATTCGTTAAATCAAAATGCACCCATGAGCTCTTGAATTGTACTCAGAATCTCTGCTCTCACAGTTTCAAATTCAAAGCACGAAAACAAAAACAAAGATCCTATATTATATTGGACAATATTTTATTATGATGGTAATATGAATATGATGTTCAAAGCACCAGGTGTAATCATACCTAACAACTTCTAAGATATTAATATGATTATAATTATGAAGGGAAATTTCCTACACCCCTGTGTATCATAACCTACAACGCCCCCATGGAATGCTAAATACCATGAGGAAACAGGTAAAACCCACAAGTGATCGTTATTTAAGCACACATGGCTACCCAAAAGTTAACTTGGCTACATGTGCTATCAACTTACATCTATTATATAGCACTAAGACCTTAGTACATCTAGGATAATCGTTACGTCTAAGTGGTCGTGGGGTGTAAAACATAATGCTAGTAGAGGTATAATCCAATGTTCAAGAAAGCACTAGGCGCTAGTCGGGCGGTGGCTTGGCTAGCCGCAGTGCAGAGCAGTAGTGCAGGGCAGGAAAAGAAAAACAAATCACAATGAGCACTATTGTTAATGGGCTTAAACCCAATCACTTAGCCCACTTTCTATCTCAGCCCGCGGCTCACGCGAGACCTCCCTAACCTAACCTAACCTAACCTAACCTAACCTCTCGCTCTCCCTCTTCGAACCAGCCGCCGCCGCCCCTCTCACATCTCTCTCTCTCGGCCAGCCCTCCCTCACTCTCCATCTCTAAACCAACCGCCGCTGCCACCTTAGCCGCCCATCTCCCTCCTGCCCTCCCCCACGCCACCCTCCTCTCTGCTTCTGCCCTCCCCCGCCTCTCGTTGCCCTCTACTCCCGCGCCTGTGCCGCCCCCGGTCCCCTCTGCTCTCGTGCGGCTCAAAGGAGGGTGGCACAGATGGAGGGCGGGGATGACGGCGATCTCGATTGGGCGGCGAGGATGACGGCCGCAAGCTCGAATCGGCGGCGGAGATGGCCGAAACCCCTCGGCGCCCACCTCGTCGCCGCCTCACGCTGCCTCGTTGTCGCCTCACGCCACCTCGCCATGCGCCACCCAAGCCGCCTTGGACCAGCTTTGACCAACTAACCGATCCTAGGCGGCCCGACCGCCTAGCCGGCCAACTACCTCGAAGTCGCGGCAGCATGTCGCCGACCGCCTAGGTGGCACCTAGGAGCAATTTTTAGAACCTTGGTATAATCATAACAAATCTTTGGTGACTACTGATGCAAAAGCAAATGTCATGTGTGGGTTACAACTGTTTTTTATAAGACTTTGGAATCTAAACTGAAGGTAAGATGGTGATATAGACTTGAAGGGAAATGCAAGGGTCTGAACTCTGAATTACCAACATGTTCTTCTAGGCAGGTTGTAGATTATGGCGAACATGTATATGAGGTGCTAGAAAATTTCCCAATTATAAATGCAACAAAATCAGAGTGAGATCATTAGTTTCTAGTTTCTACCTTTTGACTTGTCAGAAGTACGTAAACAAAACAAAAAAAACCAGTAAAATCTAAAGTAGGAAATGAAACACACATCCCGACAGCCTTAATCATATTTATATGAAGTTTTCCAGAACAAATGGTTTAAACCAATAGGGAAAATCTCATATATTAATCTTAAGCTATTATCCCCTTATTTCAAAAAGGCAAACAGACGATGTGATAATCAAATGTTGCCAAAACAACAAATACAATCGTTAATATTTTAACACTTACAGAATAAAGCACAATTTATCAAGACCATGGTTTATCAATACAACTAAGTATTCCTGATCAATTTAACAATTGTTAACCTCTATGGTGCAAATTTGGCATGATAACCTCATCTGACATTCAAAGCACAACAAATGTCTAACAAAATGGGCATGATTGGAAGATTGCTTAACCAAACCAAAATAATATTATATTGGTACCGTAAAGGGATCAGAAGGCAAAAGGAATCTAGGAATCTAGAGCATACCAAATTGCTTCCTCTTAAGAAATGGTCATTTCATCAGGTCTAGAATAACCCAAGGCTAATACTTGAAGCTATCTGTATATCTGACCCATTCAGACCAAATTCAGTGTGCTAGCTTCTTTTTGGGGGCATCATTTTGCATCCTCCCCCTTCAACTTTTGCTTGTGCAACATTTTCCAAAAACACAAGTATATCTACAACACCCTGCATGCATCATAATTGGTAGAACCACACGAGCGAAGTTTTGCATATGAAAGTCATACATAGAAGCTCTTCTTCCCCCCCAAATAAATGAACAGCAAGAAACAACATTCCATATCTATCTCCTCCCCTCTTAGGATTCTCCACACTCAGTCCTTACCTATCTATGGCCAGCTACCTACACAATGTTCTGGCTGCATTCTTATGAATCATGAAGCATCACTAACCAGTAACCACCACAGAAAAACACAGTTACAGATCAGCGTATCACCATAGGTGAGAAGGCGTGGTACATTCTTACCCGCCAGACTCGGAGGCCGCCATGCTCGTCGAATCCACCTTCCCCTGCAGACGAAAAAACACACAAATACGACTTCAGAAAAATGTTCGGTACACTCGTTCATACCCACACATTACACACGTCGCAGTCACAGGTAGCAAACGATTCAAGGGGGAACGGAGCACGCAACTGCAACGGCGGCACGCGCTACCAGCCCGCCGCCGGCCCGTGCCGCGCCTGACCTGGCCGCCCCCACCCCAGCTCTCGCCACTCGCACACCCCTCGCCGCTGCAGAGGACACAACGCCAGCAAAATCAGCAGAAATCCACCACCGAGAGGTTAAGCCCCGAGCGCAGTGCGCACACCTGAGAAGGAGGATCCGGGGCAGGCGGAACCCGCGCGCGGGGTGGCGGCCGCCATTGGTGCTGGGGCTTGGGGGGTCTCTGCGAGTGGAGAGGCGGTGCTTTTGCTGCTGTATTTACAAGGATACGGCGGGTTTTGGTGAAATGTAGGTGGCGGCGGTGGAGGAACGGAGGCGGTGGTGGTGGTGGTGGAGGAACGGAGGCGGCGGCGGAGAGGAGAGGAAGATGCGCGGGGTTGGGGGGAGGAGGGCGAGGGAGCGTGAGAGGTGGGAGCAGGGTTTTACGGGTTCTTCGCGTGTTTGGTTGCAGCTTGCAAGCCGGGATGGGATGCTGCCCGTGGCTTATTTGGCTGGAGTGGAGCCCTCGACTCCTCCCTGTGCGGACCAGTGGTGGTCAAACGGACGCCCCGGTTATGGAACTTGGCTGAAGCGGAGGCATCAACTCCTTCCTGGTAAACGGACGACCTGGCCCGGCCCGGCCTTGGCTGGAGTGGAGGCTCAACTCCTCTCTGGCGCTGATCAGTGGTGATCAAACGGGCGGTCTGATCCGGCCTAGCCCAATCGGCTACTAATCGGGTCGAGTCGGTCCACGGGTTGAGTTAGTCCACAAGTTGAGATACCGACTTAAGTACATCACATCGGTCCTTTGGGCTGTGCTGGACCGACTGTGTAGCCTGTTTTGATCTGACTTTTTTTATTTAAAAAAATCTCCTTTTCCTGTCTACTTTTCTTTTTTTTCTACTCCTTTCTCCTCTTTCTCTTTCCTCTTTTTCTTTTTTTTTTCTAACCGCACAGGAGCACTGGCCTCCTTTCATTTTTCTTTTCCTCTCTCTATCTTTTCCCCTTCAAATGAGGATTAAATTTCTAAATATTGGTTTAACATTTAAGTAAAGACCACATAGCCCTTATAGTCGTAACCCTCGTGGTTAAAGACTCATGTGGTCGTAAGAATCACAGAGGTTGCTCTACGAGTACCCTGGTTGAAGATGCACTATACATATTGTCCGACCAGATAACTACTCAAAGAATCTTTGAGCTGGTACTTAGACCTGATTCCAAGTATATTCCTTCCGTGTAATGAATGAGATACGTGCCTTATCTACTTCAAACCACACGATGTTTTTCACCCTAAGTCACTAACAACAACTACTACACAGTTTTTGCACATGTTCGTCTCCCATTGACACCAACTGGTGATCAGGTGTTTTTTCACTAATAACAACTGCCTCCCCAACCAAACGTGTCGTTTACATAAGGTGTCTTCTCTAGGAATAACTGGCGTATCTTCGCTAATATTTATGAGTGGACGACGAACAGCATTACAAAGAGAACAACAGAAGCACAACAAACAAGACGAAGGAACCCTATTATGAAGACAACTCAATTCCTCCAAGCAATATACTCAGTGTAATTAGGGCTAGTCTGTCGCCTTGCTAAAGGTATCCCTATAAAAATTAGTTTATTGTAATAAAGAGCAACCATATTCTCCTCCAAGAATTCTCAGTGATTTTTCTTATTTCATTTCGTAAAATCAACGACTTGATCGTCAACAGCTGGTGCGGACCGTGGGGAAGAAGGCGCTGAGTTCTTGAAGATTTTTTCGCTCAGCAATCCTCATTTATTTTCCTTCTGTTTCATTGTCGCTATGCGATCATGGCAAGGACAAGAGATGAGGAGAACTGGTTCGACTTGGCGGACTATGCCGACCTTGACATGGACGCATGCATTCGTGCCATGGAACACGACGCGATGTCGTCGTCATCCTCTTCCGTCGCAAGCTCTCCGCTCACTGAGACCAGTCAGATCGACCGGATGGAAGAAGATTCACTGTCCCCATTAGTGGGACTCCCAGAGAAATCAGTCGTTCTAACTGGTTCAGAATGTTTGAACGCCTCTACAAGCCCGGTTTTTCAGACCGACAAAAATGACAACAAAAGCTCAGCACTGTAATTAGAGGGTCAAGGTACTCTCGATACGGTCATGGGCAATCGATCTTCGTCGATGACTCCTAGGTATTCCGGGGGCCGACCGACACCTAGTAACGATGTCAAGGAAATTGCCACCGGTGAAAAGCCAGGTGAAGATGATAAAACTCAGCTTATGATCGAAAATTTGCCGGATCAGATTGAGTCCACCACGAAGCTTACCGGAGGTGGTAATCTCAAACCGTTCCGTGTCATGGATGCTCCTTGCCGAAGTAGTCGAAGGCTCTCCCTTAGTTACGATGGAGCTCATCGGGAGATTGTCGTTGGAGGCACGAGGTTAATGCAATCGGTAATACCGATCGAGATGCTGTGCACAATCCTTCATAGTGTAACCTGCCAGCACCCGCTAGTGGAAATGGTGCAGACATTCGAGCATCAACCCGAGAAGGTGGAGGCAATGGAACTAGTGGACATCAATCAATTAATTCACATGTTTCTATCCCACTACGTATAATGGGTCAAACTGGATGAGCAAGAGGGTCGAGGGGAATTCAAGTCATTGAACACCTTCTGCAAACAGGAATCCTTCAAGACCCTCGATAACAATCCAGAACCTACAACGAGTTCATAATATTTTAAATAACCCAAACCCTGCTCTAGTAGAACTCCGGGGTATGTTCAGATTGCAGGGTAGGTGTCGGAGATTCTTCAACGAACCATTCAACGTACAGAGATGTACAGGGAACAAAGGAACTCACAGAGTCATACTTCGACTTCGTCCGAGCATTCCTCCCTTAGCAAAAATCAGCATGATTGGACTGGAGACCGTCCAACATCTAGACCTCCTTAGATATTCCGACAAGGGAGTCACGAGAGAAGACGACTCTTCCATGAAGCCACTCCTCCCCCTTGTCAAGAGGGTGGTTGCTTGGCTCAGGTGATCTTCGACATCACCTAAACTAGGCAGTTGATCGAAGATGTCGTGCAAATGTCCACGACTGAATTGGGGTGCCAGATACTCGGTATGCCAGCCAGAGGAATCTTCCCCCAACTGACTGCAATCCAGCTCCTTTCCAACGAAGGCACCATCACTCAATTACGGGTTGTCGAGCATTCTCGGCAGGACTCCAAGCAGTACGTTGACCAGACAAGTTCCGACCAACAAACCTACGCCATCAGAGTTGCTGGTGATGACGACAATATGTTGGCAAATTACTTGTCCACGGTACTCGAGGGATCTGCCCGGCCTTGGTTGCTCAATCAACCGGTCAGATCAATTTACACCTGGGAGCAACTCTGTGACCTCTTGATCGCAAACTTTCAGTGGACTTACGATCGCATCGGAAAGGAAGACGATATCCATCGGATCTAGCAGAAACTTAATGAAACTCTTCAGCTGTACATCAAGAGGTTCAGCCAGATTCGTAATTCCATTCATAAGGTCACATATTTCTCTGTTATTCAAGCTTTCAAAGTAGGGTTAAGGAATCGACGGTTTATGGAGGACATCACGATGAATCCTCCATGAACGACCATCGAACTATTCGACATGGCTGATAGGTACGCAGTCGCCAGTAAGGCGGTTGAATAAAACAAGGCCATTGATCATAAAGAAAAAATTCTCCAACCCGGCTGGATAAGCAAGAAAAGAAACACAAGAAGGTTTCTAAAGGTAAAAAGAATCGCAAACCCAATAATAAAGAGGTGCTTGCAATTCCTGAAAAGTTCACCAGGGACAAGAAGGAATATTCCAGTCACAACAAGGCGAAAGCTCCGACTGATGAGTATAACAAGAACAAGAAGTGGTGTCCACTTCATCAGACGTCAAAACATGATTTGCACACTTGCTGAGCCTGGTAGATGAACAAACTCCAAGAAGGACAAGGATGACAATGAAGAGATGGAGTATCAGGAACCATAGTACACTGTCGACATGATCTTTGCTGGGTCCTCCTCATATGAGTCCAGGCGCCATCTGAAGGCTGTGGAGCAGGAAGTGAATCTCACCGAATCTCCGATCACTATCAAGCTATTTAGATGGTCAGAGATAGTTGTCTCCTTCAGTCGGGAAGACTGCCTATCTCCTCAACTCGACCAGGTAGGGTTTCTATTGTCGTAGAACCTACTATAAATAATTGTAAAGTCAATCGAGTTTTAGTAGATGGTGGTAGTTCTCTCAATATTTTGTTTACGAGAGCTTTAGAAGAAATGCAAAATCCCAAGTCTAAGGTAAAGCCTGCGAAGTATGCCTTCCATGGTATAGTTATAGGGTCTACTTCTAAATTGATAGGTCAACTTTCCCTACCAGTTACATTCAGAAGACCAGATAACTTCGAACAGAAAGGATTTCATTTGATGTTGTAGACTTTGAAACTGCATACAATGAGATTATCGGTCGTCTGACATTAGCGAAGTTCCTGATAGCTATGCATTACGACTATCAGAGTTTAAAAATGCAAGGACTAAAAGGGGTCATTGCGATTCGAGGGGATAGGAAGATGGCATATGCATGTGATCATAAATCCCTAGAACTGGTCGATGAACTTTTGACCAGAAATACTAATCTACCTTCCACACAGGCCAAGCACTCAAGACCAAAGGTGCCCCAAAGCCCTCTGACCAGATTAATAAAGTTCCACTCGACAAGTACGCTTCTTGGGAAAGCGTCAAAGCGTTGTTTAGACTCGAAAATGCTAGTGCAACCTTTCCAAAAGACACTGGTTAGGGTAGGACTTTATCCTAAATAGGAAGAATTGCTCGTCTCCTTCCTCCGAGCCAATTCGGATATATTCACTTGGTAGGCATCTGATATGCCCGGAGTCCATAGGGAGGTGATCGAGCATAGACTAGCTCTCCGACCTGATAAAAAAATTAGTCAAGCAAAAGCTAAAATGTTTTGTACCAGATCAGAAAGAGGCAATCCAGTCAGAGATTGACAAGTTTCTCAAGGCTGGATTTATTCGTGAGATCGACCACCTAAAGTGGATCGCAAATCCTATAATGGTTTGAAAAAGTAACCGGAAATAGCGAATATGTATCGATTTCACAAATCTTAATAAAGCTTGTCTGAAGGATAACTTTCCCCTTCCACGTATCGATAAGCTTGTAGACTATACTTTCGGGTGTGAGTTATTAAGTTTTTTAGATGCATATTCAGGGTACCACCAGATTAATATGAGTAAAAATGATGAAGAGAAAACTTCCTTCATCACAACATATGGTACTTATTGTTATGTCAAGATGTCATTTGGTCTCAAAAAGGCTGGTGCTACTTTTTAGAGGCTAATGCAAAAACCTTTATTTTGCAGATAGGTCGAAACTTAGAAGCATATATTGATGATTTGGTCGTAAAGAGCATCAATGTTGGAGATCGTATCTCTGACCTGTAAGAAATTTTCAATAACTTTAGAAGGCACAAACTTAAATTAAATCCTAAGAAGTATATGCTTGGAATTTCTTCTGGAAAGCTTCTTGGATTCCTAGTTTCGGCTAGAGGAATTGAAGTGAATGCAGAAAAAATAGCGACCATCGAACAGATGTGCCCTCCGACCACAAAGAAAGAAGTCCAAAAACTAATCGGTTGTATGGTAGCGCTAAGTCATTTCATAGCACGTTTGGGAGAAAAAAATATTACCTTTCTTTAAACTTCTTCGGAAACACGGAGATTTCGAATGGACTAAAGATGCAAATGATTCCTTTGAAGAGTTCAAAAGGTACCTTATGAATGCCCGATCTTAGTATCTCCAAGATCAGGAGAAGTATTGCTAATATACTTGGTTGTGATGCCACAAGTAGTCAGTGTTGTGCTGGTCGTTGAATGTGACAATATCCAACGACCGGTATATTACGTAAGCGAAGTCTTACATGGACCAATAGAACGATATACAGAGATACAAAAGTTGTTATGCGGTCTCCTTATGGTTTCAAGGAAACTAAGGTATTATTTTCAAGCCCACAAAGTGGTCGTACCTACTATATATCCTCTTGGTCAAGTTCTTCAAAACATGGAATCATGAGGACGAATAGAAAAATGGGCGGTCGAACATGGGGGGTTCGATCTCCATTTCATTTCACAAACAACAATTAAGCCAAAGGGTTTAACAGAATTTATTGCCGAATGGACGAACCCTGAACCCACCCAAGGGCCCGAGTATGAACACCACAAAGAGTGGACCATGTACTTTGCCGGTTCCTTGATTATCAAAGGCTCGGGGTGCAGTTGTCCTAGTATCTCCTACTGGAGAACACAATAAGTACGTCATTCAGTTAAACTTTCCTACTACAAATAACATGGCAGAATACAAGAGTTTACTGGTAGGACTCGAGTAGCCAAAGCGCTCTACATTTGCATATTACTAGTGAAAGGCGATTCTCAACTAGTAGTGAATCAAGTTGGGAAAGAGTATCAATGCTCAAGTCCCAAGATGTCACCTTATCGAGCGGAAGTACAAAAACTCAAAAGGCACTTCTTTAGTTTCCAAATCCAATATATTCCTAGATAGGATAACTTTCTGGCAGACCAGTTGGCACGGATGGCTTCCTCAAGATTACATGTCCCGTCCGGAGTTTTTCTCGAGCAACTTGATATACCCTCAGTGGTCAAGCATTCCAATGACAAATATGCTCTGCTAGAGGTTGTATAGATTGATCCCAGTAGTGAGTGGATGACATCAATCTGCGATTATCTTTAGCATGACACACTTCCTGAAGATGACGTGGAGGCTAATCGTACAGCTCGAAAAGCCAAATCATATACTCTGATCGAATGTACCCTTTATAAACGGGAGCTCACGGAGTGTTGATAAGATACATATTTCAAACAAATGGTATGAAATTACTATCCGACATGCATGGAGGAGTGTGTGGCGCATATCATTCTTACAGAACTCTAGTCGGTAAAGCCTTTAGGTAAGGATGCTACTGGCCAACTGCCCTCCATGATGCAAAAAAAATATTATGACAAAGTGTGTACATTGTCAGTTTCATAGTCGAAAAATACATCAGCCGGCATAAGCTTTGCAAATAATACATCTTTCCTGGCCTAATGCAACCTGGGGGCTAGACATTCTATGACCTTTCCCAAAAGCACCTAGGGCTTCGAATTCCTTTTTGTTATGATTGATACATTTACAAAATGAATAGAAGCTGAGCCAGTTATTAAAATAACAACTGAAGCTGTCAAGAAGTTCATCAAAAAAAATGTGATCACACGATTTGGTATACCTAGTTGTATAATCACATATAACGGTACCCAGTCCTTGAGCATGAATTTTCAGGAATTCTGCGAGGATTTAGGTATCAAGACACATTACGCTTCCGTGGCTCACCCACAGAGTAACGGGGTAGTCGAGTGAGCTAATGGCATATTAATACAAGGAATAAAACATCGAGTATTCGACTAGTTAATAAAACGGTCAGGAACTTGGGTTCTAGAACTTCCCTCTGTATTATGGGATGTTCGGACCACGACTAATCGTGCGACCGGTGATATGTCATTTTTTCTAGTTTACAGTGCTGAAGCCATGCTTCCTCTAGAACTAAAAATTGGCTCTACTTGAACCAATTGTTATAGCGAAAACAAACAAGTAGAATGAAGAATCGATGATACCAATTTCCTTGAAGAAAGACGAAACAAAGCCTTGGTACGATCGACAGTTTATCAGCAAGCCATGAGAAGGTACGATAGTCGTAAGGTGCAACCTCGGAGTCTAGCCATAGGTGATCTAGTTCTCAGGAAAATTCAGAGCCACACAAATTGCAACAAGCTTTCCCCTAAATGGGAAGGTCCATACACTGTGGTCGAAGTAACCAGACCAGGTTCGGTACGACTTGCCATGTCAGATGGGCATGTTCTGTCTAATTCTTGGAATATTGATCAATTACGTAAATTCTATGTATAAATGTTCTTTTCATTTACAATTTCAATAAATTTTCATTATTACTTTCCTTTCCGATGAGTGATGCAATTTATATTTCGATTATCCATTGCCTGGTCACACACTAAGATCATCGGAGAAGATCCATTATCCTCCGACATCCTTCTAAATGATATCGTTTACGTTTTGTCTTTGACATATTCGTCAAACAGCCTGAGGGTCCTTATCGTGACATCACAAAGATGGTTTTCATGAATGACCGCACACTCTTTCCTCACAGAAAAAACAAGTAAAAGGAATATAACATAGACAACTAGATATAATTACTTATATGCTTAAGGGCTTAAAGACTTTCTTTCTTCACTTGAACATTTTGTTCTTCTCTTGTTTTGAAACTGGTTGAGACACAGAAACCTCATAGTAGAAATCAAACTGGGATTGGGGGAGAAGACGGAGGAAAGCAACATGAATGGAAAGGAGTGAATGGATAAATATGTGTTGGGACCCAAAAATGCAATTCTGCACCCTTTGTGTATTCTGCACTAGTCCAGGATCACGCTAGTGCACACAGTATCAACATAGATGAATATCAATCCACACAAGAAGATTAATAGAATAAACGATTAATTTGAATAACAAATAATGGTTTTGACCTTATGGTTGAGTTTACATTTATTAAGCCACGCAGGGCTGACAATCGATAAAATAGCAGCAACAGAATGAAAATAAACCCCAGCGGAATCCCATCAATTCACCACAGGCAACTGACTGGGATCAAGACCCTAACGATCAGCATGTTCGTAGAACTCCTCAAATGCAGGTGAAGACTCCTCCACTTCTGTTGATTGTTTGAAGCAAGTATGAGTACACAACTATACTCACAAGTCATACCACATAATGCAATTTATAAAATGATGACTTATTCCAAAGGAATGACTTCTGTGGTTATTTTCCATAAATGCAACATTTGCAATTGAATACAAATAATAGATTGAAAACATGATTCAAAACAAATAAACAATATTAATTTGATGTTTATTTTCACAAAGACACACAGTCTAAACAAGTTATTCACACAACCATATGACTTAGATCACACAGCTCTCTTCCCAAATATTTTATGAAAATCTACCCCATGTGTGAAATCACTAAGCAATGTCCATGACCGCGGACGCGGCTATTCGAATAGTTTGATTAACACTCTGCAGAGATTGTACACTCTACCCACACGATATAATCAGTGTTGCCAACACCGACCATAACAAAACTTTTCAGAAACTTCATCTCAAGTACTGATACTCCCGATGTGCTTTGCTGTCGTCCAATTTGTACACACAGCCCTTGGAACAACACACATCGTTGGACCTGAAAATGGCGAACCGCTCATAGATGTGACCCTAACACAGCGGTACACACCTTCCACCCTGTCACACATCCTAACTTATCTGCCTGAGTAGTCAATGTCAAGATTCATAACTTACTAAGTTATGCCCGTTCCATACCAGGCATGTGGTCGTACAGAAGGCTCAATTTAATGGTGCACAAAGTTAAGTTCTTAATTGACCAAGGAAAGACTTCCAATTTCTAACTAAATGTCACACATACTAATATTCTCATTCACACAATTTCCACTATATCACATAGTATCCACCACTTGCTTTAGTCTAAATCTTTTCCCACCCTGTTGGTTAAGTGCAACATATGCCATCAACGAGTAATAGCGCACAACACATAAAGTTTTATCACACAGTTCCATAATCACTTAGTCAAGTTTATACTTGCAACTCACATGAAATGATGACTCGTTGCATGGCTAAGCAATCTACTCGTATCTAACCAACACACGTTGCTGCTATGATAAAACCAACTAATAATGAACCAACCTAGGGTGACAAAAGATCATGACATAATAATAGACATGGTGGATATAACAATTTGGATTAATAACTAAACCCAAAAGTATTTAAATAAATACTTGAAATAAAATGCAATACATTGAAACAAAGTATTTTAAAAAATGGGTTCAATATGATCAAAAGTATAACTTACCATGGAATAGGTCTAGGTACTGATCTTGATCTTGAGACACTCCTCATTCTTCAAAAGTCCCTAAAGAATTAACGTCTACTCACAAACGAAATAAAAAAATAAAAAAATAAATAATAGAGGCAACTAACTCCAACAATTAAATAAAAATCATAAATAAATAGATCTCAAATTTATATAAATTAGAAATTTGAATGGGCTCAATCGAGTTTGGATGCAAAAGATATGGACTTTGGAAGATTGAATCTAAAGAAAATACCCTAAAATGGAATTTTTAGAATTTCTGAATTATTTTTCTAAAGAAAAATTGGATTATGATGTCAGCATGACATCAACACTGGGATTTTTGGATTTAAAATAAATCAGAGAAATTCTGTCAGCGACTCGGCTCACGGTGGGCCAAGTTCACCGAGCCGCACTTTTGGATGGATCTGGACATGACGCGTCTGTACACACGTGGCTCCGACTGGGATGCCACATGGGCGACACGCGACATTTACTGAACGCGTGTGTGGACATATCACCGGTGACGTCGGATTGCGGGTGAAGTCATGGCCGTACGACAACGGCAAACGACGGTTCGCCGGCGGTGGCAGAGGTGTGCACTGGAATCAACGTGACTTGCGATCCTGGTGACGCGGTCACTTTTCCCCCGTCGACGACCAAAACGACAACGGCGACATGAAGAGCGGCGGAGCGGCTCGGTTGAACGGCGCGAGGTGAACTAGGGTTTCCCCCGGACCAAGGACGCACACATCAGATAGGCCGTGATGCGGCGAACTCAAGGGTGGGCTCGGTGAGGACTGGAGCTCACCGACGGTGAAGAAATCCGGCGAGGAAGCTCCCGGCGGCGCTCGGGCAAAAACTTCGATTCCGGCGAAAAGCGCGCTCTAGGGTTTCGGCTTTGGGGAAGTGGTGGCGGAGGTTGGGGCGATCCTCGTGACGCGGGTGCGGCTTTCAATAGTGCTGAGGAACCGAGGAGTCCAGGTTGAGGACGGCGGCACGCGCGAGGAAATCGGAACCGAAGTCCCATTCGGAGACAATGATGATGTGGCGGCGGGACCTACTTGTCATTGGCTGAGGCTCGGGTGAAGGAGCGTAGCGAAGACGCAACTTAGGCGATGGGCGGGGCCGTATGTTGCTCGCTTACCGAGAGAAGAGGAGAGATCGACAGTGGAGACCACTGTCACGTGAATGGCCATCGCTGTGGCGAGTCGGGCCGCCTGATCTTAGGCCACTGGGAATATGGTTGGGTTTCGGTCTAACACTGTTCGGAGATTTTTAATTTAATTTTCTTTATAAAAAATACTAAAAAAATCCAAATAGTAATTAGAAAATAGCAAATGATCTCGAAAAATTCCAGAAAATTCTAGAAAATATATCCAAGCCCATAGAATCCAAATAAAATAGTTTTGACAATTGTTGACATTGGGATTAATTATATTAAATTGCTTTGATGCTAAAGGTTCATATTAAGCTTTAAATAGAATTAAATGAAAATTCAAATGGTGAATTTTTCTAACCAGTAACTATTCAAAATATTTTTAAAGTTCAAAAATTTGGGATATTATAATATGCCACTTAAGTAATTTGTAACGATTGTAAGATTCAAAGCTGCGTTTCCAAACTACTGAAAACGTATTTTACTATCTTTTATTACAAAGCATATGTAACTATAGCTTTAAAAAAATATTTTACTGTCTTATATTACAAAGCTTAAGTAACTATAGTTTTTTTCCTCCGTGCGCGCATTTGACTCATGAAAATTTGATACAACGTGTTTTTAGTAATACACATTGAAATGCATAGTTATAAAATTTTCCTCTGTATGCAGTTCATATTATTATGCAAATACAGCCAATATTCATCATAAACTTTATCTATTCATTTTTTTTTTAAAAAAATTGCTAGTCGGTGCACTGCATGGGTTGATCACTACTGAATAAACAAAACCCAAACCAGTAGCAAGAGGAGAAGCGGAGCAAGAAAACAGACCAAGAAATCAAGACCGCACCAACCGAAAATCAAATCTCTCCCTCTCCAAAATCAAACCCAAACCACCAACGAGAGAAGCAAGAATCGTCGTCCATCCAGCGATGGAGCCTCCCGCCACGACTCCAACCGGCGACGCCGTGGAGTCTTCGTCACTCATCTTCCTGGGCACGGGCTGCTCCGGCGCGCTCCCCGACGCGCGGTGCCTCATCAGGCCGTCCACGCCGCCGTGCGCCGCCTGCTCCCAGTCCCTCTCCCTCCCGCCGGACCGAAACCCCAACTACAGGTGCGCGCTACGGATCCTTCTCTCCCTCCCAGGCCCTCTCACCAAACCCATACTCAAACAAAAACAAATCCTCTCTCTTTCCTATATTCCATTTCGTTTTACCGTTTTTTTATTTGTAGCCTTCAAAATGGTTCTAGTGGAGTACTGGATTATATATATGACAGAAAAAATTCTCAACTTGTAGTAGAAAGATGAACCTACCATGGGCACTAAACAGAGACACAGAGTAATGCAGATCAAGTCCTGTAGGTTGCCCCATCTTTTACGGTGGTAAAATTATAGTAACACTCCTGCGATCGTGTTGCAACACGATGTCTTTCGTGAAGTACAAACTCCTGCAGTAGGTTACTACACGGTGTCTTTCGTGCAGTAAACGAGCTTGATAGTAGGTTACTACACAACGTCTTTTGTGCAGTAAAATGAGCTTGATAACATGGTTGAATCCACTAGATCAAGAAGAATCAAAGTAGAAGCGATTAGCTGTGATCTTCCAAACCATGAGCAAAGGATTGATTATAAATTAGAAGATGAATCTTATAGATTCTGATAGATGGTTTCATTAGCTTGGAACCGAAACCCTAGATAGAATTCCTCAACCCACATACACCACAACACGTGAATGAGAGATATATGGTCAATTGATTCAGCGGATGAAAATCAACACCACAGCAGAATCCCACACGCCTGAAAAAGAAAAACGATGAATTCCTCAAGAATATTCACGATACAAGGATAAACCCTAATGGCATACGGACGAAACAAACATAATTTTTTTAATAATATATTTAAAAATATAATTATAGAAATAAATAGCCGATTAAAAAAATTACACAAATAGGCATCTGTTGCCATTTCAAATGGCGACTTGGCTCTGTTGCCAATTGAAATGGCGATAGGGACCCTGTCGTCCACCGAACAGGAGTGTAAGTTTCTGTCGCTAATTGAAATGGTGACAGAGGCTTGTCGCCGATTCAATTGGAGGCTTGTCGCCGATTCAATTGGCGACAGAACTGTACATCGAGTCACACTTAGCTTAGGATAGAGCTCTGAGTTAATGATGGTACGGAGCACATGCATGTGTGCCAGTAGTACGTACCGCGTAGCTAGCTAGCTGCCTCTCACACGAGAAAGAGAAAAAATATTTCTAGCTAGCCCCCGACCACATGCATGGTTTGTGGTTCACGTGGGTACATGGTATGTACGTACTAGGCCATGATGGCGTCCTGCGGCAGGTGCTCAAGTGACGAAGCAAGAGACATAAATAAATAGTATTGTCGCTAATTGAAATGGCGACAAAGGCTTTGCCTCTTGTTCCATAGGCGGCAGGGTCTCTGTCACCACAGGGCCATGTCGCTAATGAATTGGCGACAAATGTCTAGTTTTGTAATTTTGTAATTGATTATTTATTTATGTAATTGTATTTTTAAAATGTATTATTTTAAAAAATAAACACATGTTTTCAACTTATTACTCAACTCTGCTCCGCTATATTGGATGCACCCCATCGTCTTGTATAGCCAACACCACGCACAAAACCTTGGCACGCTGGCCACACACGCATACCACGAATTAAGGTCAATTAGGACTCTCACACACATACAGAATTAACATGCTCAACCCAGACTATTTATGGCTTCCTAGAGAACCCACAAAAACCGAAAGCTAATTGAACTGGAACCACAAAAAATAAGTGTTGCCTCATTTTATATCCTAGAACTTTACATAACCGACTCGATTCCCTAAATAAAGAAAGTAAATAGACTCGTACTTCTGGTGCACCATATTGTTGTAGTCGACTATGGATGGGTGGACCCCAACCTAGCGCACAGAGGAAAAAAGGATGTGAGGTCCAAATCTCCCACATGTACAATTTTATTTCCTATTTTCTTGCCCTGAGAATCTACGTATCTTTCCGTTCTTTTCTATCTTTACGCACAATTCTACTTTCCTTGGAGATCCTTCCTTGTATTTCGGTATAAAGATTTTGATCCTTCCTGCTAATACCAACCGAATTGAATTCTTCCCAAACGTCACACCAATTTCCAAACAGTCTGAATTGATCCCTAGTTGGACACAGGTGTAACATGGACTTCTGTCGCATGCATGCCAAACCACCCAAAATCAGAACCAATTTGGTTAGGGACTTGATCTTTTGGTTGGACTCGGCCACAAGTACCATGCATGTACACTTGCACCACCTTTGCCCCTCGCGCACGCGTCGCATGCATTGCCTGCTCGTGCTCCACGTCAACCTCCTAGCTCGCATGCACCACACACACACACATGCCAGCTTGATGCGTTGCATCCCTCTCTTCATTCTTCTCAGAAAATTCTAAAATTAATTCATGCGAAACAATTTGCACACAAGAATTAAGTTCAGTAGTAGGGATAGTAGTCGTTGCCGCATCATCCTCCTCCCCCGTTCAAGCGACATCGTCCTCGGTTTTGAGTTCATCTCCAGGCCTTCATAGCTACTTGTACGGGGCAGGAAAAATTTCAGCAAGCTTGCCTCCTTTTTCTCTTCTTCCCATGCCCTTCTCTCTAATAACCTCTTTTCCCAGTCAGAAACAAACAAATAGTTGCACATCCATTGGAATAAACCGCATTCAATTTCCTTTCAAAGAGTATTACTTTGTGCGCCTATGCTGAACAACATCTTCACCTTTGCACCACAGTTTTCCCAGCATAATATGGCAAGAAACCATAGGTACAGGAACAACACCATAAGAAATCTCACACGAATTTGCTCCTAATGTAAGTAGTACCTTGGTTTGCATCGTTATCTGGATGACGTCTTTGTACCACTCCAGTTGGTATGGTTGTGGATGTGTAGTAGTCGGTAGCTTCATCCTCTCCACCATCACGATGCTAGCAGTGTTGATAGAATTTCCGTCGTCGATCATCATAGCACAAATTTTCTCTCCCACCTTACATAGAGAGTGAAATAAGCAGCTTGTGTCGTCGCCTTTCTCTTCATACATAAAGTTGCACTCCAACTTTCCAAAACTCTCCTCCGAAGGCGGTATAGTAGATCCATCTCCACCATGAGCAACCATAGCTCTGATACCAATTGATACCCCACGAACAACGAAAGCTTTGATACCAACTGATGCAAATCAAATCTCTAGATGAGATTAAATCTTTTAGGTTGCCCGATCTTTCGCGGTGGAACAAAAGTAAAAGTGCAGTAACACTCTTGCAATTGTGTAGTAACACGATGTCTTTTATGCAGTAACATTCATGTGGTAGTGTAGTACACGATGTCTTTCGTGCACTAACACTCATGCGATAGTATAGTAACAAGATGCCTTTCGTGCAGTAAAACGAGCTTGATAACGTGGTTGAATCGCATTAGATCAACAAGAACGAAAGTAGAAGTAATCAGTCGTGGCCTTCTAAACCGTGAACAAACAATTGATCACGGATTAGAATATTGAATCGTATAGATTCCGATAGATGGTTTCGGTAGCTTAGAACCAAAACCCTAGATAGAATTCATCAACCCAAATACACCACAGCACGTGAACAAGAGATATATGATCGATTGATTCAGTGGATGAAAATCGACTCCACTGCCGAATCCCACACGCTCGAAGAAGAACCCTTGATGAATTCCGCAAGAATACTCACGATAGTGGGATAAACCTGATGGCATACGGCCGAAACACACATGTGTTTTCAACTCTGCCCCTCTACATTGGGCGTACCCACATGGTTATATAGCCAACACTACACACAAAACCTTGGCACGCAGGCCACACACGCACACCATGACTTAAGGTTTATTAGGACTCTTACGCACGTACATAATTAACATGATCAACATAGACTCTTTCTAGTTTCCTAGAGAACTCACAAAAACCAAAAGCTAGTTAAACTGGGCCCACAAAAAAATAAGCGTAAACTCCTATTACATCTCGGAGCTTTACAAAACCGACTCGATTTCCTAAAGAAATAAAGTAAATAGACTCGGTCTCCTGGTGCGCCATATTGTTGTAGTCGACATGGATGGGTGGACTCCAATCTAGCGCACATAGAGAAGAAAAGGTGTGAGGTATAAATCTCCCACATGTACAATTTTCTTTCCTATTTTCTTGCACTGAGAATCCACATCTTTCTGTTCTTTTTTTTCTTTACGCACAATCCAGCTTTCCTTGGAGATCTTTCCTTGTATTTCGGTTTAGATATTTTATCCTTCCTACTAATACCAACCGAATTGGATTCCTTCCCAAACCTCATTTCCATATAGTTTGAATTGATCTCCTAGTTAGAAAGATGTGTAACATGGACTGCTGCTGCATGCATGCCAAACCACCCAAAATCAGAACCAATTTGGTTAGGGACTCGATCTCCTGGTTGGACTCGGTCACAAGTTCCATGCACGTACATCTGCACCGACTCTGCCCCTTGTGCACACGTCGCATGCATTGATTGCCCATGCCCCACATCAACCTCCTGGCTCTCATGCGCCACACCCACACACATGCCAGCTTGATACGTCACATCCTTCTCTTCTTTCTTCTCAGAAAATTCTGAATTTAATTCATATGAAACAATTTGTACACAAGAATTAAGTTCAGTAGTAGGGATAGTAGTCGTGGCCGCATTACAGAGTATGAGAACATCTTCCAGTGACAAGTATTTTTCCTGTAATCTGTACTGCATGTTGGCCATTTGGGCTTAATGACCTTTCTTAGGGTCAATTTGTCATTGTTGTGTGTTGTGCCGCTACGTGGAATCTACAAAGTTAAGGGGACTCTTTTCTCAATTCTAGTAAGATTCTAATTATGAACCCAACAGTGATCCTTTCTAGTAGTTATTATATAAAAATAGCAAAATAAAATTGCTTTCAAAGAGTCACCACAATTACCAAACAAAGGCTTACAAGTAATAATGCGGAAACAAGATTACATGACCCTCCAAATTCATTTTAATTTGTACTTTTGCTTTCAGGTGTAACACGTCCCTTTTGATAGATTACTGGCACAATGATGGTACGCATAAGTACATTCTAATTGATGTCGGCAAGACCTTTAGAGAACAAGTTCTCCGGTGGTTTGTTCGCCACAGAGTCCCTTCTGTTGATTCGGTGAGACCTTCACGGTTCATTTTCAGTCAACTAAAGCTCCCAAGGATCAATCCATACAGATGACAAGAGTAAGATAATTCTGTGAGTGCAGATTATTCTGACTCATGAGCACGCGGACGCTGTCTTGGGTCTGGATGATGTATGGGTGGTACAGCCAAGTGGTCATAGAAATGATATTGACCGACTTCCTATTTTTCTCACCCAATTTACAATGGACAGGTCATCCTAACTTTCCAAATGGACTAGCCGTACCATATTAGTCATCACACTACATATCATGCAACAGCCGCTGTTAATTTTACAGTGTTGCAGCAAGATTCCCACAATTGATGAAACAAAAGCTAGAGGAAGGTGATGAAGCCCACGCAGCTCAACTTGACTGGAGGATAATCCAGGGTGATGTTGACAAACCATTTGTATCATCAGGGCTAGAGTTTGTTCCCTTGCCAGTAAGAGTCACTATTGTGAAGTGCTGCTCTGATTTTGCTATGTTTGCTCTCTGAAATGGCTAGCTTGCTATTCTCTGTTCAGGTCATGCACGGAGAGGATTATATTTGTTTAGGTTTCCTATTTGGGACGAAAGCGAGAGTTGCATATTTATCTGATGTCTCAAGATTTATCCATACCACAGAGCACGGTATGATGTTTCTGCCCTCCATCATTCTTCATTCGAATATAGAATGCTAGTTTCTATGAGTACCATGGCAGAATAGTTGATCATCGCAAAAAACTTTTCTTTTAGAACCTTATGCAGAAAATCACATCACAAGTTATATAAGTTAATGAATTAGAAGGGTATGCAAGAAAAAAGAATGTAGGTAGTCTTTCAAACTTACATTCAAAACTGTTGACCATATATAAGAGTGGAGGAATATAAAGATGATGCAGCATGTTGTTTATCGTATTGTTCTGTACTAATCCTGTATGTGGAATTTTATATTTGTGAATTGTGAGAAAATCACTGAAATTGGTAGCAGAATTCCGTGATTTGAAGTTTTGAACTAGTCAGAGTTCAACAATAACATTATCCAATATTTTTCTCAGGTCTAGAATCTTAGTATCATGCAATGATTAAATAGCATTAATATGGCTGCAAATCATGGTCACAGACCACAAAATTAGTTGTCCTTCGTATTTGGGTTCCCCTGAATTTGTGCTCTACTTTTCTAGAATATGCTGCTGATGCAGTCTTCTCCTGCAGCAATTTCAAAGTCTGGTGCCGGACAACTTGATCTTCTTATACTTGAAACGAATCGGTTGGATGGGGTGGTAAGCCTCAAAACCTGTGCCATATGCTTGTAATCTGAAAAAAACATGTTCACTAAATCTTTCACACAAATAAGCTCCATATGTTGTCGAATCTGCTGATAGTCTGATACAGATTTTATGCTCTTTGAACAGGGAGATGCTCGCAGTTGCCATCTTACTCTGTCTCAGGTTAACTTGGATTTTCATAACTTTGAATATGGTCTGAAAAATTGCAGCAATTAGGTGGGAAAATCTGCTGTTAAGCCATCTTACTCTCCATGAAACTAGCCTAGAATAGTATAGCTTAAAGCAAACATTATTGACTTAGTTTGATCCAACCTTTGGAACCATGCCTGCCAAGATGTTATAATCAACCTTATTTTCCCCTCAGTATCCAATGCTGATGTCATATAATTTTTACAGAGTCTTGCTGCTATAAAGAGGATATGTCCTAAGAAAGCTCTGTTGATTGGAATGAACCACGAGTTTGAACATCACAGAGAAAACCAGATGCTGGCAGAATGGTCTCGCAGGTGCGTGTGGTTGCTAGAACATTTTATTCTGTTCTGTCTAAACTAATGTCTGAAGTCTGTATTCATATAATTACAGAGAAGGGATACCAGTACAACTAGCTCATGATGGCCTGCGCATCTTCATTGACCTGTAATAAGGTATGCATTATGGGTTGCAATGCAATATTTCAGCACCACTACGTTCCAAAACATATTTCAGCAACACTGTTTTGTGGTTATCTTTTAGGAGTATCGGTAATATCATTGTATATTACTGTAAGACTACTAAATCCATATCTCCTTTGCGGCTTTGCTTATTTCAACAGGAAACAAAGTTCAACTCGTGTATAAATTCAGTTATTACTTGATTTTTTTGTGGCATATCTACACTTGGTCGTACTAGCTCCATTGATATTATTTATACTAAATTAACATGTTAGAAGGATAAAGAATATGGGCCTTCACTAGTCTTATGAAGGTGCGAAAATTTTCGCGATAAATTGCAATACTCCTTACTCTCAGCTCTCAACTTGTCTACAGCTCCAGTAGTGGAAGTGCTGAGCCTGAATAGCCCGAAACAAAAAAAAAAATGTTGAATAAACATTTGCATCACTTGAGTTTTTCCTAAAATGCACATTAAAAGAATGAATGTTATAAAAATCATAACAAAATTAAACAAATCTATAGGCATTGCATTCACCTAGGTGTTTGGAATTTGTGCTAAATGAAAAGAGGGAATTGATTATTGGCGTCCACGGGCACGTGATGCAGCTCCATGATCAGGCAACACCGTTGCACCAGCACGGGCATGGGCAGCGCACTGGGCATGGGCATGATCAGAATGGGCGGCACGCATGGCGGTGGCGGGGTCAGCGCCCGCGGCGCACCAAGCGATCGCAAAATCGATGTGGGCGGCGGCAGCAGCTCGGGCAGTGGAGGTGCTGGACAACGCCGAGCGATCAACCCGCACGAAGTTGGAGAGCAGCTCCGAGAGGTCGTAGTTGAGGCGGAGCTGTCGGGCGGTGGCGGTTGCCTCCATGGTGAGGCTGTCGTGGTCGAGGCGGCGCAGGAAGTCGGCGTCCCAGGCGGCGAGGGACTCGAGGGGATCACCGCTCACCACCGTCAGGGCGTGCTTGGTCCAGAACTGTACGACCCTCTCGAAGGCACGCGAGGGCACCCCCATCTCCAGCGGCCGGGCGCTTGTGCCACGTCGGTGGGATGAGCACCTTCCCCTCGGAGTTCTATAGGAGGATCACCTTCGCCATGGGAACGAGCTCGCAGGCAGGGGTAGGGGGGTGGCAGCGCCGGCGGTCGTGTGGTAGGCGGAGGCAGGAAGGCGATGGGGTGAGAGGCGGAGGTAGTGTAACTGGGAGGGAGGAAGAGGAGGCCAGTGGCTGTGGCGTGCCTGCAAAGTGGCACGGACTGTGGAGGCGCGGGGGAGAAGCAGCGGGGGACTATGTTCTGTGACCCAGGGGCAAAACTGACATTTTGCACTTCTATAATGAGAAAACCGCCGGAAATGAATAAAATAATGAAAATGGGGTGTTTAATGAACCAACAGAGTGACAGACTAAGAGGGTAAAATGGCAATTACATCGGGAAGAAGGGTAAAATCTGAAAACAGGTGTAAGAGGAGGGTAAATAATCAATTTCCCCAAATGAAATGATGCAAGGGGTTCTTTTCAAAATGAAGAAAGAATGACGTGAAGGTTTGGAATTGGCACTGAAGTGAGAATGGCCCTTTCTTTTTTAATTCGAGAACACCATTGTCGTTTGTGTGGACTTTGTGTGCTAACCTTGTAACTGAGGCAATCGAGGCAATCGATTGACCACGTCAAATCTATTAGTGACCAAGCTGGATTGACCACGTCAAATCTATTAGTGACCAAGCTGGTTTGACCTTACCTATGTTGGTTCAGATTTGCCTTTTGTTGTTGAAGGGAAGTTATTTCAAACCATAGAGCATTTCATGCATATTATGTAGGATTTCAATTCATATCTGTCAAAACACCAAGTAAGGAATCTTGTAAGTTTATGTAATAGTATACATTCCCTAATTTGAAAAGGCTTTTTTTGTTGATCACATTATTCTAAAAGGTTCAAAAATATAAGCAAGTGATCTGAAAAATAGAAGAAACATGAACTCTCACTATTGTACTAAGCATTCAACAATTTATATAATACAACACCGAGAAGGATCAAACAATAGCATCTGTGCAGCCCCTTAATCAAGATTCAAAAGTTAGTTAGCAAGCGCTGTTATGATGGTGACCAGGGGCGGAGCTGGGCCTCGAGCCTCCCGGGCAATGGCCCGAGGCCCAGCGTATAATTGCCAAGTGAAAGTAAAATGCCAGCGTGAAAATGCAGCTACAATCTAACTTTAGGCCAAATTGCGCTGGGCCGGCCCGAGGCCTGGGCTGGCGCTAGCCCCGCCCCTGATGGTGACTATATTTATATGGGTGGTCGATTAAAGTGGAGTAACTTTTTAATAAAATTTGCAGAGTAGTATTACTTACATGATGCTCCAATGGATATTGACAATATACTTAAGCTGGTGAGGAAAGCTTAAGCATGATGCTCCAGTGGAGTTAATTAAGCATGATGCTCCAGTGGAGTTAATTAAGCATGATGCTCCAGTGGAGTTAACTTTGTAATAGAATTTGCAGAGTAGTAAAACTAACATGATGCTCTCATTTGCAGAGTTGCACCAAAACAGTTTACCCAAAATCTTAAGCTAGTGAGAAAAGGTGGACAATATTCTTTGACAGAAACAATCACGACTAGATTAAAAAAAAGATTTGGTAAAACTGACTGCAAGTTCTTGAAGCACAACCTCAAAAAGCAGGGATCGTCGCTCTATTACAACCCTCTCAAACTTTAAGCATCATCGGATCTTTGAGTTATATAAGAATCTAATGCTAATAAATAACATACATACTCTATCCGTTCTAAAATGACTGAAGTTTTAGCTATTGGAAAGTGTTCTCCTTTAACTGACGCTCTAGGATTCCAAGGTGATGTTGGCACAATTCTTCCCAAACTGCCCATGATTCTCTTTAATGCTTCAAGAACATTTAATTTTCAGATCGATTAGAAGAAAAAGGAGATCAAAAGACAACACCTCATTGAGGCCATCCGCCTGCACCTGCGCTGCCAGCCGTGGCCACCACCTGCACTGGGAGCCGCCACCAGACGTCAACGTAGCGATCAACCCACGCGAAGTTGGACAACAGCTCCGAGAGGTCGTCGTTGAGGCGGAGCTATCGGGCGGCAGCGGTTGCCTCAATAGTGAGGTCGTTGTGGTTGAGGCGACGTAGGAAGTCGGTGTCCCAGGCGGCAAGGGACTCGAGGGGCTCAACGCTCGCCGCCGCCAAGGCGTGCTTGGTCCAGAACTCGATGACCCTCTCGAGGGCACCCCTGTCTCCAGTGGCTGGGCGCTTGTCCCACGTCGGTGTGACAAGCACCTTCTCCTCGGAGCTCTGGAGGAGGAGCACCTTCACCATGGGAACGAGCTTGCAAGCAGGGGTGGCAAGGCGGGGGTGGCAGCGCAGGCGGTCGTGTGGCAGGCGGAGGCTGGAAGGCGATGGGGTGAGAGGCGGAGGCTGGAAGGTGATGGGGTGGGAGGCGGAGGCAATGGAACTGGGAGGGGGGATGCCGGTGGCTGTGGTGTGCCTGCGAGGTGGCGCGGACTGTGGAGACGCAAGAGAGGAGCAGTAGAGGGGGACTTGACTAGGGGTGGAAACGGATCGAATTCGAATCGAATAGTCTCGAATACGAATACAAATCTATATATTTAAAACGAATACGAATATCCTACAACTTTTACGACAAATCTTAATAGAACAAATTTATATAATGTGTATACATGACTACATGCTTACAATAAAGAATCTCGAAACACTAGCACTCTAGCAGTAGGCAGTGCTGCAGTAGCAGTACTGCAGTACAGTGTGGCACTAGCCGGCAGCCACTCCAGCCAGGTGCCCAGGCACAGCTAGCATGCCAGCATCTGCATCTCTGCTCATGGTGCGAACCGATTCAGGAAGAGATAGCAAATAATTTCATCTGGGATTTGTTTACGGAAGATCCATAAACAAGAGTTGATTTTGATGCATGATGACATGTTTATTTCGAAATAATAAATGACAACCACTAAGTCATTTATCTGCTAGACTAGTACCAACTTTGCCTTTTTAGAGAAAATTGAGAGATACTTGTTTCAATTTTCTAACTCAAACTTAACCAAAGAGTAACGAGTACATGACCAACGGAAAAAAACACAAATTAAACTTAACCGTGCCGTTCAGGTTCTTGTGTACTGCGGACGGCATGGTCGCATGGGCCATGGATCACTACTCACTTAGATGGGCTTGGCCGCTTGGGACCTGGGATGTTGCGCTGTGTTGATGGCTGAGTTGCTTACTCGAATTTAGATACTATCTGTATCCGTATTTGGTGGAATTTTTATACCACATTCGGATTTGTATCCGAAAAATAATCGGATAGTATCCATATCCGTATTCGTTTTTTATTCGGATGCAGATTTTACTTACCACATTTGCGTTTTATCGGATACGAATATCAGATAAAACGGACTATTCTTTACCATTATCCACCCCTATATGTGACCGAGGGGTAAAACCAACATTTCATGTGCCTATAATGAGAAAACAGCCGGAAATGAATAAAATAATGAAAACGGGGTGTTTAATGAACCAACAGACTAAGGAATTACATCGGAAGGGGGATAAAATCTAAAAACATGTCTATGAGGAGGGTAAATAATCAATTCTCCTAAATGAAAATGATGCAAGGGATTCTTTACAAAATGAAGAAAGAATGACGTGAAGGTTTGTAATTGGCACTGAATGAGAATGGCCCTTTCTTTTTTAATTTGAGAACACCGTTGTCGTTTGTGTGGACTTTGTGTGTTAAACCTTGTAATTGAGGCAATCGATTGACCACTTCAAATATATTATCGTCTGTGTGGACTTTGTGTGTTAACCTTGTAATTGAGGCAATCGATTGACCACTTCAAATCTATTAGCGCCCAAGCTGGGTTGACCTTACCGATGTTGGTTCTGATTTGCCTTTTGTTGAAGGGAAGTTATTTCAAACCATAGAGCATTTCATGCATATTATATTGGATTTCAATTCATATTTGTCAAAACACCAAGTAAGGAATCTTGTAAGTTTATGCAATCGTATACATTCCCTAATTTGAAAAGGCTTTTTTTGTTGATGAGATTATTCTAAAAGGTTCAAGAATATAAGCAAGTGATCTGAAAAATAGAAGAAACATGAACTCACTATTGTACTAATAATTCAACAATTTATATAATACAACACCGAGAAGAATCAAATAATAGCATTTGTGCAGCCCCTTAATCAAGATTCAAAAGTTAGTTACCAAACGCTGTTATGATGGTGACTATATTTATATGGGTGGTCGATTAAAGTGGAGTAACTTTTTAATAACATTTGCAGAGTAGTATTACTTACATGATGCTCCAATGGATCTTGACAATATACTTAAGCTGGTGAGGAAAGCTTATGCAGAATGCTCCAGTGGAGTAACTTTGTAATAGAATTTGACAGGTCGTGACAAGTAATACTAACATGATGCTTCCATTTGCAGAGTTGCACCAAAACAGTTTATCCAAAAGCTTAAGCTAGTAAGAAAATGGACAATATACTTTAACAGAAACAATCACGACAAGATAAAAACAGATATAGTGAAACTGACTGCAAATTATTTAAGCACAAAATCAAAATGTATGGATCATCGCTCTATTACAACCCTCTCAAACTTTTAGGATCATCGGATCCTTATGCTATATAATAATCTAATACTAAAGAACAACATAGGTACTCTCTCCGTTCTAAAATAACTGACGTTTTAGCTATTGGAAAGTGTTATCTTTTAACTGACGCTCTAGGATTCCAAGGTGATGATGGCACAATTCTTCCCAAACTGCCCATGTTTCTCTTTAATGCTTCAAGAACATTTAATTTTTCAGATTGATGGGGAGAAAAGGAGATCAAAAGACAACACCTCATTGAGGCCATCTGCCTGCACCTGCGCCGCCAGCCGTAGCCACCGCCTGCACCGGGAGCTGCCACCAGAAGTCACTGTAGTGATCACCCACGCGAAGTCGGAGAGCAGCTCCGAGAGGTCGTCGTTGAGGCAGAGCTGTCGGTTGGCGGCGGTTGCCTCCATGGTGAGGCCGTCGTGGTTGAGGTGGTGCAGGAAGTTGGCGTCCTAGGCGGCGAGGGACTACAGGGGCTCAGCGCTGCTAGGGTGTGGTTGGTCCAGAACTAGATGACCCTTTCGAGGGCATGCGAGGGCACCCCCGTCTCCAACGGCCGGCGCTTGTCCCACGTCGGCACAACGAGCACCTTCCCCTCAGGAGGAGCTCCTTCGCCATGGGAACGATGTCGAAGGCGGGGGTGGCAGCGCCGATGGTCATGTGGTAGGCGAAGGCAGGAAGGCGATGGAGTGAGTGGCGGAGGTGGCGGAATTGGGAGGGAGGAAGGAGGGGGAGGCTGGTGGTTGTGGCGTGCTGCGAGATGGTGCGGATTGTGGAGGCGCGGGGGAGGAGCAACAGCGGGGGACTACGTTCTATGACCGAGGGGCAAAGCTAACATTTCGCGTTCCTATAACTAGAAAACCACCGGAAATGAATAAAATAATGAAAAGGGGTGTTTAATGAACTGACATACTAAGAGGAGGGTAAAATGTCAATTACATCGAGAAAGAGGGTAAAATCTGAAAATGCATATAAGAGGAGGGTAAATAATCAATTCCCCTAAATGAAAATGATGCAAGTGGTTCTTTTCAAAATGAATAAAGAATGACGTGAAGGTTTGGAATTGGCACTGAATGAGAATGGACCTTTCTTTTTTTAAAAAAATAAATAAATTGAGAACACCGCTGTCGTTTGTTTGGACTTCGTGTGTTAACCTTGTAATTGAGGCAATCGATTGACCACTTCAAATCTATTTGTGCCCAAGCTGGGTACCTTACTGATGTTGGTTCAGATTTGCCTTTTGTTGTTGAAGGGAAATTATTTCAAACCATAGGGCATTTCATGCATATTATGTAGGATTTCAATTCATATTTGTCAAAACACCAGGTAAGGAATCTGGTAAGTTTATGTAATCGTATACATTCCCTAATTTGAAAAGGCTTTTTTTGCTGATCAGATTATTCTAAAAGGTTCAAAAATATAAGCAAGTGATCCGAAAAATAGAAGAAACATGAACTCTAACTATTGTACTTAGAATTTGATGAGGACATCAACCCTCCGGATACGACCGCTACTCCACGTACCAAATAAGAATTCAAGCGATACATGTTCTGGAATCTAATTTGGCCTCCGGAGGCAGTACCGACTTCAAATGTGCATAACTTTCACATACGGAGTCTGTTTGAGGTTCACGAGTACTCGATGAAAAGCTTATTTCGTTCTCTTTCCAACAGATCAAGCCTTACCTTTAAATTCCTTCTGTGTGCACCACAATCACCAAAAAAAGTGATGCATCACCTGTTTGGACTAGATTGGGTCTTGTAATGCTTGGGCCCAAGGGGAAGACGCTCCTTTCTTGGCCTGTACTATTCATGTAAACAGTACTATGAATAGTATCATCCCCTTATTTCTTAGTTATGTGCGGCATCCTCTCCCCTATTTAAGGAGGTCGTACCCCTCTAGTTTCCTTGGATTTTGTTTAGTTAAAAGTTAGCTTCGTTACAACTTCATGTATTGGCTTGTGTCGATTAAACCAACCATAATACCGCTTCAAAATTCCAACTTTTTTAAATATTTCAATCCTATTTGCAATTTCAGATTGCTTATTATCTTGTTCTTGCGTGTTCTTCGATTGCATGCAGGAAAATACCATTGTGGTCAGGTCAACCGCGTTCTTGGGTTACTATGTTGGATAGCTACTTTCAAAGACATGACTTGATCCTTATGAGAAGATGACCATGGCAAGGACGGCACTGATCGGTGATGTTCAACATTGGTGGTCGAATCTCGCGTACCACTACATGTACACATGGGAGGAGGTGAAGAAGAAATTGCGATGTCGTTTTGTACCACCCACGGTCACAAGCGAGATGAAACCTAAGTTAATTGAAAATTTGTAACATCCCAAAGTTCTGTTATCAAAAATAAAATTAATAAAGTTATTATTTTATTGGATTTTTTGAGTTTCAATAGTGTTTTCTTGGTTTTCTTGAATGTCCAAGATTTTAAAAGTCAAAAATAAAATTTATTAAGCTTTATGGGGGTTTTCTTGGATTTAAAGTGAAAAGAAAAATTCAATTAATTTCTTTAATTTTTGGATTTTAAAAAGGTTTTTCCTATTTTTTAGAAATTAAAAATAATGTATGTGCAAAATTTAAAATAAAATTTAATTTAAAAATAATTTATTAAGTTCAAAAAATAACATTCCAGTTTTTAGAGTCTTTTTGAAGCTTAAAAAAGAACAATTTGCAATTTATTGGATTAATTTATGGCTTAATTTGAAATTTCTAAAAATGGAAAACATTTATATGATTAAAATAAAATTCAAATACATTCAAAATTATATTATTAGTTCTTTTCAAGTTCCAAGGATTTTTGTGGATTTTTGTGGAATTTTTTTTAATTTATTTTATTTTTGGTTTTTCTGAATTTTCTTTCTTTTTCTTGATTTCCTTTTTCTCTCTCCACTTCATCTTCCACCCGTAGGTTTCTTCTTTGTTCGTTCTTCCTCAGCCGAAAGCCTCCATGACAGTCCCTCCACGCCGCCTAACCCCACCAACGACCTCGGCCGCCGTCGCCGCCCCTCACCGCGGCTCCCCCGGCCTCGGCCTTCGCTGCCCCTCCCCTTCCCTCCCTGCCGCACCCCTTGCTGCCTACTGCAACAGCCTAAGCTCCATCTCATTAATGGCTACCGGCCACCTCTCTCCTCTTTTCCCCTCATTCAAATAATTAAAATCAATTTTTGTCGAAGGCGAAACGTTCCCACTAACCTCACCTACGTTACCAGACCATCAATTGCCGCCTCTTCCACTCCTTGCATTCAATTTTACATTTCTCTTTTGCAATCGAAACTGTCCATTTATTTCCCGAGCGTTCCTCGTCGATTCGAGTACCTCCTCCCCTATATAAAGAGCGCCCTGGGATCCCCTCTACATCCTCAACCCACCCCAAAACCTCTCCTCCCCTCTCCCCATATTTTGGCCGGATTTTGGATTTGAAGAACGTCAGTCGATAGCCATTCCGTCGCCTCTAGCGTCGCGTACAGTGGAGCCCCGCCACCATCGACCACACCCCTAGCTTCGTCTTGTGATGTTTTACGCCGTGCTCCCCTCGCCTTTGCCGGAACGTCGCCGAAGCATCGCCGCCACCCGACGCCCGCGACACGCCGTTGGTTCTCTCCTCGTCGCTGGCCGACCGTACGTGTTCCAGCACCACCAAGGTGAGCATTGTTTTTTTCCACGTTCCACTTTTCAATTCGCCCCAAACCCCATTCCTTCTCTCGCCCTCTCCTTGTCGCAAACTGTTGACAAAGTTCGTTGTCCGAACTCTCTTCTCCGCTGCGTTCCGTCGCTGTCGCCGTCCTACACCTGAGCCGTCTTCACCTTTGGGTTCACGTCATCGCGTTCTACGCCATGCTCTCTCTATCCTCACCGTAAAGTCGCCGGAGCGCCGCCACGCGTGCGTTGCACCGCCCGTGGCTGCCGCCACCGGTCACCTCTTGTCACGCCACCACCGGTCACCTCTTGCCACGCCACCACCGCCCATAGGATCGCCATCTTGTCGAGATTCCATTTTGGTGCTCGCCGGCCGTCGCCTCGCTTTTTATCGCCAGCGCCATTGCCATGGCCGGAGCTCCCCTGGACGTCCACACTTCTATTTGTTTTGTGTTGATTGAAGCTTATCTGTTCCTTTGCTTCAATTATTTTGTTTTGAGTATTTGTTATAAAAGCACTTTGGCTCAGTTGGTTAGCTGAGGAAGTATAGTCCTCTGTTGCCGCCGGTGCCTTAGATCTTGAGTTCGAATCATGATAATGCCATTGTTTTCTAGTTCTTCAATTCCTTGCCTTGAGCCAATGACAGCTGAGCCCCCTTGTATATACATACACACACACTCATTTGGTCTTCTCTGTGTACGTAGCATCCGAAACCACAAACTCAGAACAGTAATTTTTGGAATTCTATTATTTCATGGGACATCAAAGCTTCTGGAAATTTGTTCTCCCTTATACAAACTCCAAATCTGTCGATTCTTATTTTTAAATTCATATAAATTTGATATCTTCCTCTTAGTATTTATTTCATAATTTTTAGATTTTATTTGAATGTTATTTGAATTTGGCTCGTTTATGTGTATAAATTTCGATGACTTCGAAGAACCGGATTTCGACGTCGTTTAATAACAACAACTAATTTAGCAAGGCAAGTTACATATTTGATCCAATTATTTCAAATTATTTATTTATTTTTTTAAAATTATTATTGCATGCTTATTTCTATTCAATGTAATTTAAATACCTGTTAAAATTATAGTTATGTCTAAATCCTTTGTACATCCAATCTTGACATTGAAATAAACCTTCCTTGACACCTTAGATGAAAATCTAGTTTATTCAACAGTATGAACTAGAATATTTTGAGGAAAAAATATATGCTTAGCCATGCTTAGATCTGAAATATTTGATTAGGGGGATTTCAACCAAAAATCAAATGTTGTTTAAATTATTATCCATGGCATTGTTTTGGATTTAAGCGAAATGGATAGTTGATGGGTGCAGGTTTATGCACATGCTCAATTCGGGAATGGTTGAGGCCTAGGGGTTATTTTGGAAGTCACCCAGTTAGTTAAGGACCAGTCTGCGAGCTGCAGATTGCAAAGTCCTTCTATACTATCACAAGTCATGTATGGGCAGGATCTGGCTAAATAATTTACAATATTTCACCATGGTTGTGTCATCCGGTTGTGTGGGTGTCTAGTGACCTATTTTTATATTCTCACATGGCGCAAGAGGTGGCTTCCGGCGGTGAGTCTAAAGGAAGTGAAACCTTAGCGGGTATGACTACTTTGGAATGACGCATTGTAAAGGCCTTGTGATAATCACTTAGTCGCACACCTACGAAAGTGTGTCAAACGGATATTAAAGGATGATTATCTCTTGTGGGTAAAGTGGTACAATCTCTGCATAGTGTCAATCTATTCGAATAGTCGTGTCCACGGTCATGGACATGCTGAGCAAAGCCTTTCGCGGATTAGACTATGATTTTGTTTTAAAAATGTTTTGACAAAAATAATTTCATGGATGTTTATTCTATGTGGAAAATTTGGGTAAAAAGTCTAGTGTAAGGGGGTTAGTCCTTTACCATTTTGTGTGTGGAGGTTTATCCTAAACTCAAGAATTGATGATTAAAAAATGATATTTGATTTTAGATATAGTATAATTGCTTTTGAACTTAGCTATTGTATTTAAAATGTCAAATATTGCTTTTGCACAAAGAACTCTATAAGCTTTCCTTTGTTAATATCCATACATGCATTAACTCTGTTATGGGTTTAACTTGTGAGCACGGTTGTTTGTGCTCACCCTTACTTAATGCAAATAATATTCAAAGGAGAAGGACTTCGCTACTGGTGTGGATCTGGACGACTAGGCCGCTACCCCAATCGGTTGCCTGTGGCAGATCAGCTGGATTCTAGTACGTCTTCTTCGTCATTCGCTGTATTACTTATTGTTAACTTGTAGGTATTTCTTGCAATAAGCTCTGATATTTATTAATAAAGTTATACGATTTATGGATGTTACCATATTTTTTTACTATGTGAACTAGCTACTGATCATGGGACTGGTTCAAAAATACACGGAGGATTTGGGGGTGTTACTCCCGGGTCCGACATAATCCTGACATTGTTTTGTCTCCTACCCCATCTACAGATACCGCCGAGACGCTTGAAGAGATGAAGAATGATCTGGCGCATCTTATGTCATTAGAGGAGAAGTTTGAGGTACTTACAGTATCTGATGAGGACGATAATGACAAAGGTACTGATGTGGTGCTATAGCAAGATATAGAGCAACCTTTATGAGTATATACATGCTGTAGTGCAATCTTTTGATATTCATTGTGTTGACTTGAATGAACCATGTGCTGATATGAATTCTCATAATTTTGCACATGTTGAATTAATTACACATAAGGAAGTATTTGATAGAATATCCCCTACTAAATCATTGTGTTGTATCATGCTTAATGAGCCCATTAGTTTAGAATGTGCTATGGAGAAAGTTTCTGAAATTTCATCTCTAAAATCTCTTTCTAGCACCTACACCTTCTGTTTTAAATTAATTAGAGATTATGGTGTAGACAATCAATTTCTGGTATATCGAATATGCATAATTTATGATCACATAAATGAATTGATGCTTGCTATTTTGAACAACAATTCTTGTGTGATGAATAATTCTACTATATACTTCACTTATACTTGCAAATTGAGTTGCACACTGAATACTATGAGAAAATGTATCTTTGTTGATTTGATGCATGCACACTTACCTTTAATTTGCAAAGTGTTCTCTATTTCTTTGCCATCTGCTGTTACTAATATTTTGCAGAAAGATGAGCATGCGTTGCTACAAGTTTTCAAGCTTTTCTTGGAGTTGGACGATGAGCTTGAGTCGAGGACGACTCAAATGCAAGAATGGGAGGATGATAAGGACATCAACCCTCCGGATACGACCGCTACTCCACGTACCAAACAAGAGTTCAAGCTGGACACGTTCTGGAATCCAATTAGGCCTCCGGAGATAGCACCGACTTCAAGTGTGTATAACTTTCACATACGGAATCCGTTTCAGGTCCACGAGTACTTGATGGAAAGCTTATCTCGTCCTCTTTCCAAGCCTCACATCTAAATTCCTTCTGTGCACACTGCAATCACCAAAAAAATATTGTATCACCTGTTTGGGTCAAATTAGGCCTTGTAATGCTTAGGCCCAAGGGGAAGACGCCCCCTCTCTTGGCCCGTATTATTCACGGTTGTACTGTTCACATGAATAGTACTACCCCCTTATTTCTTAGTTATGTACGGTTTCCCCTCCTCTATTTAAGGAGACCACACTCCTCTAATTTTCTTTGATTTTATTTAGTTAAAAGTTAGCTTCATTGCAACTTCGTGTATTGGCTTGTGTCAATTAGACCAATCATAATACCGCTTCAAAATTCCAACTTTATCAAATATTTTAATCTGATTTGCAATTTCAGATTGCTTATTATCTTGTTCTTATGTGTTCTTCGATTGCATGCAGGAAAAGACCTTCGTGGTCAGTTCAACCGCGTTCTTGGCACAGTTGATAACGACTCGGAGTGTGGTTTAACGATTGCTTGGTGTTCTGGTTGTTATCGGTTAAAAGTATGTATCGTGAAGGACGTTCTCTTCAAATCGAAGTTATCATCATATCGGAAGATCGGAACCCATTGTCTCATCGGAATTCAATATTTATATGATACAACACCAAGAAGGATCAAACAATAGCATCTGTGCAGCCCCTTAATCAAGGTTCAAAAGTTAGTTAGCAAACGCTGTTATGATGATGACTATGTTTATATGGGTGGTCGATTAAAGTGGAGTAACTTTTTGATAAAATTTGCAGAGTAGTATTACTTACACGATGCTCCAATTGATCTTGACAATATACTTAAGCTGGTGAGGAAAGCTTATGCATGATGTAACTTTGCAATAGAATTTGCAGCGTAGTAATAGTAGCATGATACTCCTTTTTGCAGAGTTGCACTAAAACAGTTTGCCCAAAAGCTTTAGTGAGAAAAATGTGAACAATATACTTTAACAGTAACAATCACGATAAGATTAATTTTTTTGGTGAAATTGACTACAAACTCTTTAAGCACAACCTCAGAACGCATGTATCGTCGCTCTATTACAACCCTCACAAACTTTAAGAATTATCGGATTCTTGCGCTATATAAGAATATAATACTAAACAATAACATACGTACTCCGTTCTAAAATTACTGACGTTTTAGCTATTGGAATGTGTTCTGTTTTAACTGACGCTCTAGGATTCCAAGGTGATGTTGGCACAATTCTTCCCAAACTCCCCATGGTTCTCTTTAATACTTCAAGAACATTTAATTTTCAGATTGATTAGGAGAAAAATATAAAAAAACCACCTCATTGAGGCCATCCGCCTGCACCAGCACCTGCTTCGCCAGCCGTAGCCACCACCTGCACCGGGAGCCGCCACCAGAAGTCACCGTAGGGAAGGGCACGGACGGCGACAGAGCATAGGGACGTTGGAGACGAAGTATTAGAGCCCAGGAAACCTCGCAGGCGGTAGTACCCTGCAGAGGTTGAAATGGGGTTTAGAATGGGAGCACGAATGGGCTTAATCGAAGGGCAAAATTGGATAGATGGTACCTGCAGTAGAGTTTTTTTATTCTATCGGCGGGTCCCACAACTAAATCCCACACTGCTTCTTGGTCGCCACCCCTGACTAGACCTGGCACTGGGCCAGGGCTTTTCAGGCCGGCCCACAGCACGGTAGGCCTGATACAGTACAAACACTGTTTTTTTTAAGGTTTACACTCACATTCATAACATGCTTTTTCGAGTTTTCAATTTGTATTACGCAAAGTTTGACGGCAGAAGTCAATCGAGAACAACTGCTTCAACAATGCAACAAGGACAACGCAATGTGAACGCTTCCAACGTCTGGAAGAAGCTAAAAGGCCCGTTATCCAGTTCGTCCTCTCGTGCGCCTACCTGGTCTCAATGGAATCCAAGAGTAGAGATCAACCACTACCTCAACACACCTTTTGTGGATACCGAGCTTGACTTCGCGGAAGGCAATGATGTCAACCTACTCTTATGGTGGAAGAACCACCAGCCTATTTATCATGTGCTATCACATTTTGCACGAAATGTACTTGTGGTTCCAGTGTCGACTGTCTCATTGGAAGCCACTTTCAGTACTGTGGGAAGGATCATCGACCCAAGGAGTTCGTTGTATCATCCTATTTTTAGGGTTTTCGAAAAAATTGAAAATAAAATAACCATTGGATTTTTATTGCTAAACCTTAACTGGGAATTTCAGAAAAACAAAAATAATTTAATATAAATTAATCAAACTTTAATTAATTCAAATTTGGTTTAATTGGCTTTTCTGGTATTTAAAGCTTAAAATGTTATTTTAAGTATTTTCTTGAATTTTCTTGAATTTAAAAAGGATTTTCCCTTTATCCTAAAAATTAAAAATAATTTATTTGCAAAAATTTAAAGTAAAATTATAGTTGAAAATATTTTTATTAAGTTCCAAATAATTCAAGGAATTTCTGAGTATTTTTCTAGAATTTTTGGACTTTATTTACTATTTTCTAAAAAGCCTTTTGATTTGTTGTATTTTCTTATACTAAAAAATTATTAAAAATTTCCTTCACTGTTCATGGGCCAAATTCTCCCGGCCCGTTCCTATTCCTCCAACTCGGCCCACCTTCCGTGGCCCAACCTCCCAAGACGCTGCCCGCCTCCGCCTCCCGCCTCTCTCTACCGCCCCGGTCGTCGCCTCCGCCGTCTTTGGTCATCTTCTTCCTCGCACGACGCCGCTTCATCAACCGTGTCCTTGCCGCTAACACTGCCTCGTCCAATCCCTTCTTTCCCTCGTCGTTTCCCCGCGCTGATGCGCGCATCGACGCCCTCGAATCCCACCGACCCCGACCCTCCTGTCAGCCGTCGTCACCGCAGTGCTTTGTCTTCCTCCCGGCCGTTGCAACACCTATGATGAGCGCACACGGCATCAACGCCCACGCTGTGTTTTGCGCTGACCTCACTTGCCGTTGTTCTCTCGCAGCCATGTCGTCCCATTGCCCCATCTCTGCCGTGACCACTGCCGCCACCCACTCCCTCCCCATGCCGCGCTGGTCCCAAGCTCCGCAAAAACCGCCGCTACCCATCTCATCCTCCGGCCCTCCCTGCGCCCTATAAAGGAGAGCACCAGGAAGCCCGTGAGCTCCTCTCCCTTTCCCCTCGACTCCCCCTCACTCCGTCGCTCTAGCCCGGCCATATTTTGCTAAATCCCACCGCCGACCGAGCTCCTCACCGCCGACGAGCCTCCTCCGGCCACTTGGTCTCCACCTCCGGCATCGCAAGCTTTTCACAGTCCCTGTGCGCGCCTCCCCGCCCCTGGAAGCCTACTGGAAAGCGCCATCGTCTTCGCATGCTCCTCGCCGCCGGCCATCCCGTGGTTCCCCTCGACGAGAGCGTGAGCCCTAGCTTCGGTGCGATCCCCTCTACAAGTGCTGCCCTCGCCGCCGGCCATCTCCCCACAGTTCGTCGGTGACCCTCGGACCCCGAGCGCCGCAGCTCCGCTGCCGATGTGGCGCCCCATCTCCGCACCACCTCAGCACCACCTCAGCCCTTTCACGCACATGGCTACCGCATCAGCGCTTGCGTGTCGCTATGCGCAAGCAAGCTCAAGCGGCTGTTCTGTGTGCTCGGTCCAGTGTGGTTGTGGACCAGCATCCGCCCGTGGACCCAGTCCATACAGGACATGGAGACCACTTGTCAATGACTCATCGATTTTCCTTTTAAAAAATAATTTGGCTGAAAATTAAAATCCACCGCTAATGTCATCACGACGCAATAGATCGATTTTCCATCAGAAAAATAATTCTGAAAATACAGAAACCCTGATTTTCTTCATTTTATGTATTTTCAAACTTCCAAAGGTCATATCTTCTTCATCCGAACTCCGATGTGAGTTATTCAAATTTATATATTCATCTAAAATCAGTACCTTTCATTTGGTTCTAGTTTGGTAATTTTTAAATTTTATTTGGTATTTTTTTTCGCACGTATAGATTCCGGCGTTTCTGAAGAATTATTCGACCTGACGACCGACGCAACTCAACTATTCAACGAAGGCAAGTCGTAGACCTTTGATCATGTTGTACCAATTTTATAAAAATTATATTATTTTATATCAACATGCATGGCTAGTTGTATAAAAATGTTTTCGGGAATAGTTAAATACCCATTTGTTATTATGCCACCTTGGATAATTACTATTGACATGTTCCCTTGAAGGACATAAATCCTTGGACGCCATAGGATGGGGTAATCTTAGTTGGACATTATTGTAATACCAACATGGGTGCATATTATGCTTAGCCTTGGTTAGTCGCGATGGAATCCATGATCACATGCTTAAATGTTTAATCTTGACTTAATGAAAGATGAAATTGTGGCGCGGCCACTATTGTTAAAAGATATTGTACCATGGCATGGGTTGCCACTTGGTCGGGTTAAACAAAAAATGATTTATACATGGACGAGTGATTGCGCAGTAAAGGGGGTGCGAGAAGCACTTTGGGATGTGGTTGCCTCTCGTGAGTAGTCTTTAAGGACTTAACCTTGTAAGCCATTGATATGGGCCATACCGTGCAACTACAAGTCCATTATGGGGTGGGTTTGGCTAACTAATTAATAATGTTTTAATTCAGTTCTGTTTTGGATGTTTATGGCGCAAGGGGGCCGGGAAGGCGAATCCTTAGCGAGAAGAACCGATTCAAAACAGAGCTTTGTAAAACGCCTTGTCACGTGCTCTAGACTACTTACCTAAGGTAGTGAGTGGTGGTATCGATGGATGCCAAACAACCTAGAGAAGTTGTGTCTTGTGGGAAAATCTATATAACCTCTGCAGAGTGTAAAATTATTTAAATAGTCGTGTCACTGGTTATGGACAATGCCTGGTGATTTCACGCGAGGGGTAGATTTTTATAAAAATGATGGAATGGTTTGGTTGGAATAGTTTGGATGGATTGGTTGGGAAGTGAACATGATGTTAACTAGTTGTTTCAAAGAACTTGATTACTTATGTATAAATCTTTTAAACAATGCTTTGCAATCTACTTACTATATTTAATATCAATGCTGCTTTCTACAAATTAAACATAAAGCTATCATTGTTTAAGCCTTGCATAAATACTATATGCATACATTTCCCTACGAATTGCTGAGTACTTTATATACTCACGGCTATACGTCACTTGTTGATCAGTCCCCGCAGAAGAACTAGGGACACCGAGTTCTACGAGGAGGAATTCTTTGAAGACTATGCGAACTAGGATGCGTCCTCCACTCGATTGCCTATGTGCATGTCGAATGGCCTCCACGAGATATTTTGGTTTCCGCTGCAAGTTATCTTTTGTTGTTAAGCCCTGTGTGACAACCTCTGTAAGACTTGACCATAAGGTCTTTTTGCTGCTAATTAATATTACTTTGTCTGCTCCATTAACTTCTCCTCTCTCTTTGGTCCACTTCTCATTTCGCCTGGCCCCACTCCCTTGACCCATCTCGTCGTCGCTAGCCCAACGCCGCACCTGGGCCCATCTACTAACCAACCGCCCTCGTCTCCATGTCTATGTCCGCCCTGGACTTTGTCGCGCCGCCGCCTTAGTGTCTGAGTCGCCCACACCTCCCAAGGCTATAAAGCCTCTATCCCCGTGTGCCCTCGCTTCGCCTCTTTTGGTGCCCTAGCTGCCTTCGCCTGGGTTGCCATCAAAGGCCACTGACATCTCTTTCTTCCCCAAAGCCGGTGCCAGCCTCCGTCACTTGAACTTCGTCGTTGGAGCTCCTCGAGCCATCCAGCCTGTGTCACCAGAGTTGCCTCATTGTCATCCACCGAGTGCCCCATCATCTCGAGCCCTCGTGCATCAAATCGATGCTGCCATCTGCGTCTTCTTCGCGCGTGGCTGCACCCATGACAACTGAAACACTTCCGCCTTGTTCTTCATCTTCTCGGTGAGCTTCTCTCAAAACCAACTGCTTCACCGTATGTTCCACATCTAGATCTATCTTTCCCCTCTATTAAATCCAAGTTTGGTTCACCGTAGCTTGAGATCTCCTCCAACTCCGACTGCCGCCCTTCATCGCTTTGATTTGCCGCCGCTAGTGAGCTTCCGTCTTCAGTATCCCCACCACTTTACTCCCCGTGTTGTGTTCTACCCGATGCTTACGCTTCCATCATCGAACTACACCGCACCACGCCGCCACCATACAAGTTGCCGTCACCGCTCTTTCCATCGCCACCGATGATTGACATCGTTCCTCACCGCCGTGCCCGCGTCACCACCTTCACCTTGTTTCCCTCATTCCATTTTGCACCTTCTTCGCCTCCGCTGTGGCCGTTGTCGCCGTCGACCTTCTCACGCCCAAACACCACCATGCTGACCTAACACCTCGTTGGAGCCACGTCATCGCCACCTCATCTTCTCTCCGTGATATGGCCGCATTGTCATCGCCCACATGGCAACTAGATCCATCTTCATCTCTCTCTATGACAGCTTGCCCCACCTATCATCCACCCAAGTCTAACATTTTCTCTCTCACTTACATACGGGTCCTACATGTTAGGTCAACCCTTGGCCAAGCCTCCTCTATGAGCTTGGTCCACCATGGATTAGCATCTCTATGTGGACCAGGTCTATCAACCAATGGCCCACATGTTAGTCTCTCCCTTATTTTCTGGAATTCTTTTAATTCCCAAATATCCTTTTATCTCAGTAGGTCCTATATGTCATACACTCGGCACTTTTTCAATGTTCAAAAAAATATTCTGTGGACCCCACCTATCAGTTTCTCTCTCCCGTTTCTTTTGTCAATATTTTCCTTTCCGATCAAAATTTCAAGAGCCCGTTCTTCCTCACACGAACTCCGATTGAACCCATACAAGTCTCTAAATTCATATAAATTCAATATATACCATCCTGTACCATTCATTTTCAATTTCAAGTTTATTTGAATTGTCTTTTTGAGTTTTTTTTATTTTGCGCTTTCTTTCTCGTTAGACGTTGAAATCCTGGAATCGTCCGAATGAGCTGAAGGTCAATGAAGTAGAAGATTGAAGATAAAATAAGAACATCATTGCTATAACAAGGCAAGTTGTACCTTTTACCATGTTGAACCTAGTTTTTCAAAATTACCATGATTCGGATTATTGTATTTTTCTTTAAGTATTTATTTAAATATTTTGGGATTAGCTATTCACCCATTTTATTATATCCACTTTGCTCATTGTATTACCATGAAATTTTATCACACTAGCTTGGTTAATTATTAGTTGGTATTATCATAGCACCAATATGGGTTTTTTAGACACGAATAGTCTGCTTACTCATGCAATAGGTCATTGATATCATTTTGAGTTGCAAGATATAAACTTGACTAAATGATTATGGAGCATGTTATGAAAAGACTGTGTGTTGTATGTTGTTACTCGTTGATGGCATGTGATGCACTTAACCAACAGGGTGGGAAAAAGATTTGGAATGAGGCAAGTGGAAAGGATTGGTAATATGGTGGATGTGTGACTGGAAAAAGTGGATGGTGATTACGTAGTTAGAATTTTGGCAGTCTCGCCTTGGTCAATTAAGGACTTAACTTTGTGGCGCCATTGAACTGAGCCACAACTATACAACCACATGCCTGATGGGATGGGCCTAACCTAGTAAGCTATGGAGTCTTGGCATCGATTACTCAGGTAGATAGTTTAAGTTGTGTGCCAGGGTGGAAGTGTGTTTATGTTTATGCGGCGATTCACATTTATGAGTGGTTCGCCGTGTCCATGTCCAACAGTGTGCGACAGGCTAACCACCTGTGTGGGGGTTGGTGCCGGCAGTAAGCACAACGGGAGTGTCAATTGTTGAGATGAAGTTTCAGAAATGTTTTATTATGATTGCTCAATCGCATACTTCTGTATGGCAAGTCATGGTATACATGATGAGTTAATTGTATCTTGTGAAAAAAGTGTACAACCTCTGTAGAGTATTAACAATCTATTCGAATAGCCGTGTCCTTGGTCATGGACATGCTTGAGGATTTCACACGAGGGGTAGATTTTCGTAAAATAGCTGGGAAGGGACAGCTGTGTGGGGAAACTTATACAATTATGTGAAAGAAATTGATTAGGTTATGTGATTTTTGTGAAAATAATTGTTAAACTATTGTTGCTATTTATTTTAAATTATATTTTAAATTTATTATTCATATTCAACTGCAAACTGTTGCTTTTATGCAAAAGAAGTATAGATGGCATATCCTTTAGAACAAGCCATCGTCTATAATTGCATTTTGTGGTGCGACTTGTTGAGTACTCTATGTACTCATTCTTGCTATAAACAATATTGTTGGGTTGAGAAGGCTACAACAGTCCATCGTTGGTCAACAAGGTCTACTTCAAGGATGGTGGAGGACTAGGTCGCGCTACCCCAATTGATTGTCAGTGGGCATATGGATAGGCTTCACTGAAGTTATTTCATTTCTTTCCGCTGCAGCTTACTTGAGTTACTCGCCTTCTGAGCCATTAATTGTAAGTTTTGAACTTAAGGTCGTTACTATGATAATTACTGTTATTTGCCTATTTTTAGTTATTTTTTACATATGGAATGATATTTCATCAATGTTATCACTGTGTGCACTAGCGTGATCCTAGACTAGTGTAGTATACATAGAGGGTCCAGATTTGTAAATATGGGTCCAGGCAGGTAATGTCCAACATGCAAGACTTGCTTGTGTTTTATGGCACGGTCTCGTATGGGACGGACTGGGTGGGTTGGACATGTCAAGATACCAGTTTAAGGTGGTCCGGGGCGGAGGACCTGAATATGATGAATATTCATGAGCTGACGAGCTGCATCCAGAGGGAGTTCGACACGGTGATAGCTACGAAGAAGCTTGTCATCGAGGCGGTAACCTGCACGAATAGGAGTGGGCAAGGTGAATGGTAGCGTTGCGTGGGGTCAATACATATAGATTGTTGCGAAGCCTGAGGCGGCGATATATGGGAGACCGATGGTGTATGTGCAGTTCATACATAGGTTGCCAAGAAACATTGATGGTGCCGTGGTGCTGATGGAGCGGAAAGCGCAGATGGTGCGTGAAGATGGGAGCACGGAATGTGTTGTTTTCGAGGAAGACTCTGATAGCAGGTTTGTAGAGAATTTTGTTCAAAATGAGGGGGCGGGAGAATGATGGTCGGCCCTCATTGACGGCTGCGAGGTTCAACACAGGACGAGGCCGCGGACGCATCGACCATAGGGCGGCTTAAACGAGTGAGCCACGTTGTAGCCACTAGTGTATCATTGCACTTCTTTGCATCACGCATGTACTTAGTTTGTATCACTCTATCATGCCACCTTTCAGACTGAAATGACAACCCGCACCAGCTTTTCATAATGAGTAGGCATCACTTACCGGTCATCCCACCTTTTCAGAATGAATTGACCACACTCTGCCATATGCCACCTATTCAGACCAAAATAATAATCGAAACTAGTTTTTGCAAGGAGTAGACACCACTCACTATACCTTTCTTGCATAGGAAGATTCCATAACGGATGTGAGTGCATCGTCATTCGCCATGTGCAGGAAGATTCCATCACAGACGTGAGTTCATCGTCATTTGCCATAATTTAACCCCTCAACAGTACAACCTAGCCGCTTATAAAAGCAGGGTGCACTCCACCACCACAGCCAACACTCCACTCCAACTAATTTCGCACAACAGAGACAAAGGAGGGAGAAGAGAGGTAGAGGAGATCAATACGTTGGGCTTGGATATGTCAGGCTACGGGGAGATGATGTGGAAGCCGAAGTGGCTTGCTTTGGGAAGGCGGAACCTACTCAAATCATTCGATGAATGACACACTGCACTTCATCGAGTTTCCACGCCCCATTGCGATCGTGGTAAGCCAAAGACATATCATTTAATCGACACACTGAGACCGCCACTCGCGTACTACATGTGCTCGGATATTCACATAAGAGAAGCTCACACACACACATTGATTTTTTCACATTGCACGTTGCATTTCACATATCACTAACTTTATGCGTGCGTAATGGCAGCCGTCGGAGCATTGCTATTTCTTTCAATAGATCAACTGCCCGAACAAGTACTATAGGGCATTCAACTAGCGAAGTACATGTTAAACTATGCGGTGCCACTAGAGAACTTCACCTGCTGGAAACATGACCCAGCCAAGAGAGGAAAACAAGGGAAAGGCAATGATGGTGCCTAAGAAACCAGGGTGGTGGTGAAAGATCCCCAAACACTCACGATGACAACCGGTCGTGCGTGTGGCGGATAAAGGGAAGGCAACCATGGTCCTCGATGCTCTGCTAAGGTGTTACTTCGAGGAGGTACCGAAGCCCAATTCGTGGTTGCCTTCGGATGGCCGTGCCGTGGGTCTACAGGAGACAAGGGGAAGTCATCAATTGACCATCAAGACTGGCTTCTTTCTGATCCACCGGTTTTTTAGATTAAAAAAACGCACATGTATTCTACATGTAGATCGGTTTGATAATTCGTGCAAGTTGTCATTTCTACCGTACAAGTAGCGGGATAAACAAATACACATAACCAAACCTTGAGCGCTATGTAATTTGCACCGACATTACAAAGTCTTATTGTTGCAGTTGAAATCTCATCTTTTAAATTTAATTCCCAAATTATTCTTGAATTAATATTTCGCCCTCTTTTTTTTTTATTAAAGAAATCGGTTGTGCAAACACTACACTCGTAACAACACCGCGGGTGCAAACCATAATTCCACACAGCCTATGCAATAATAGTGTAATTTCATTGGTAATTTTCTCCCTGGGCTTGGTGTCGTGTGAGCTAATGCGGTGCAGAGGGGGCACCGGTGCGAACGCGAACGCGGGCTCAGGTGTGCATGGGGCACAACAGCGCGCCTGCAGGCCCTCGGTGGAGTGGTAGGGGGGCACGGATACAACGGCCACGCAGGGGGCAGCGACACGACCGTGGGCTGGGCACGCGTGGCAGCTGCCTGTAGGGCCACGGGGGCACGGTGGGTGGGTGCAGGGCCACAGGGGGCAGTGGATGGGTGCCAAGTAGGCCGGTGCCGCGTGCTGAGGGTGTGACAAGCGACACATGTTGCCTATTAGCACATCTGTGATGCCATTTTTGAAAATTCATTCCGGGGTACGTTTGCTGTTTCACCGCGAAACATTGCCAAAAGAGCGAAAAAAACTCTGGCAACAAATAAATGCAAGCATTCATACCGTAAGCGAAAACATGTCTATATTTACAATTTGACCAATCTCACGGTAACTCTTAGTCACGCCATTGATCTCCCAAAAGTCCAATTCGTTCCACGCAATTAACATAGTGGGAATCTCTCTCTTTTTTCAGACGTAGTGGGAATTTCTAATCCACATGTAAGTGTCATATTCAGCTTCGAAGCAATTCCAATTGAATACTATAAAATGCAGACGACGATTTGTTTTGTTTACTTTTAGTTTCAACTTATACCTACAGGTTTATAAGCTATAGAGGGATGTAAGAGATTCAAGGCACATCATTTGTTTTGTAGGTAAGAAAATACAACAATAATAATCCTAAAAAGGGAAAATCCTAAAAACTCTCTAATTAATCAAGAAAAAAAAGAATTTGCATTATTTATTTTGATGCTACCAAATTAATTATAACAGTGCAGATTAATTATATATGGATATTAAAGATGTATAACAGATTAATTGAGGGGCGGGAGAATGATGGTCGGCCCTCATTGACGGCTGCGAGGTTCAACACAGGACGAGGCCGCGGACGCATCGACCATAGGGCGGCTTAAACGAGTGAGCCACGTTGTAGCCACTAGTGTATCATTGCACTTCTTTGCATCACGCATGTACTTAGTTTGTATCACTCTATCATGCCACCTTTCAGACTGAAATGACAACCCGTACCAGCTTTTCATAATGAGTAGGCATCACTTACCAGTCATCCCACCTTTTCAGAATGAATTGACCACACTCTGCCATATGCCACCTATTCAGACCAAAATGATAATCGGCACTAGCTTTTTGCGAGTAGACACCACTCACTATACCTTTCTTGTGTAGGAGGATTCCATAACGGACGTGAGTGCATCGTCATTCGCCATGTGCAGGAAGATTCCATCACAGACGTGAGTGCATCGTCATTTGCCATAATTTAACCCCTCAACAGTACAACCTAGCCGCTTATAAAAGCAGGGTGCACTCCACCACCACAGCCAACACTCCACTCCAACTAATTTCGCACAACAGAGACAAAGGAGGGAGAAGAGAGGTAGAGGAGATCAATACGTTGGGCTTGGATATGTCAGGCTACGGGGAGATGATGTGGAAGCCGAAGTGGCTTGCTGGGAAGGCGGGAACCTACTCAAATCATTCGATGAATGACGCACCTGTACCACTGGAGTTTCCACGCCCCCCATTGCGACTGTGGTAACCCAACACATATCATTCAATCAACACACCTGGAGACTGCCGCTCGGGCGTACTACATGTAGTGCTCGGATATTCACATAAGAGAAGCTCACACACACATTGATTTTTTTCACATTGCACGTTGCATTTCACATATCACTAACTTTATGCGTGCATAATGGCAGCCGTCGGAGCATTGCTATTTGTTTCAATAGATCGACTGCCCGAACAAGTACTATAGGGCATTCAACTAGCAGAAGTACATGTTAAACTATGCGGTGCCACTAGAGAACTTCACCTGCTGGAAACATGACCCAGCCAAGAGAGGAAAACAAGGGAAAGGCAATGATGGTGCCTAAGAAACCAGGGTGGTGGTGAAAGATCCCCAAACAGCTCGCTGATGACAACCGGGTCGTGCGCGCGGCAGACAAAGGGAAGGCAACCATGGTCCCTGATGCTCCTGCTAAGCGGGTTATTTCTGAGGAGGTCCTGGAAGCCCAATTCAGCGTTGCCTTCGGGACTGGTCGTGCCCGTGGGTCTACAGGAGACAAGGGAAAGGCATCAATTGACCATCAAGACTGGCTTCTTTCTGATCCACCGGTTTTTAAGATTCCAAAAAAACACACATATATTCTACATGTAGATCGGTTTGATAATTCGTGTATGTTGTCATTTCTACCGTACAAGTAGCGGGACAAACAAATACACATAACCAAACCTTGAGCGCTATGTAATTTGCACCGACATTACAAAGTCTTATTGTTGCAGTTGAAATCTCATCTTTTAAATTTAATTCCCAAATTATTCTTGAATTAATATTTCGCTCTCTTTTTTCAAAGAAATCGGTTGTGCAAACACTACACTCGTAACAACACCGCGGGTGCAAACCATAATTCCACACAACCTATGCAATAATAGTGTAATTTCATTGGTAATTTTCTCCCTGGGCTTGGTGTCGTGCGAGCTAATGCGGTGCAGAGGGGCAGCGGCGTGAACGTGAACGCGGGCTCAGGTGTGCATGGGGCACAACAGCGCGCCTGCAGGCCCTCGGTAGAGTGGTAGGAGGGCACGGATACAACGGCCACGCAGGGGCAGCGACACGACCGTGGGCTGGGCACGCGTGGCAGCTGCCTGTTGGGCCACGGGGGCGCGGTGGGTGGGTGCAGGGCCACAGGGGGCAGCGGATGGGTGCCAAGTAGGCCGGTGCCGCGTGCTGAGGGTGTGACAATCGACACATGTTGCCTATTAGCACATCTGTGATGCCATTTTTGAAAATTCATTCCGGAGGTATGTTTGCTGTTTCATCACGAAACATTGCCAAAAGAGCAAAAAAAAAAAAAAAAAAACTCTGGCAACAAATAAATGCAAGCATTCATACCGTAAGCGAAAACATGTCTATATTTACAATTTGACCAATCTCACGGTAACTCTCAGTCACGCCATTGATCTCCCAAAAGTCCAATTCCACGCAATTAACATAGTGGGAATCTCTCTCTTTTTTCAGACGTAGTGGGAATTTCTAATCCACATGTAAGTGTCATATTCAGGTTCGAAGCTTCCAATTGAATACTATAAAATGCAGACGACGATTTGTTTTGTTTACTTTTAGTTTCAACTTATACCTACAGGTTTATAAGCTATAGAGGGATGTAAGAGATTCAAGGCACGTCATTTGTTTTGTAGGTAAGAAGATACAACAATAATAATCCTAAAAACTCTCTAATTAATCAAGAAAAAAAAGAATTTGCATTATTTATTTTGATGCTACCAAATTAATTATAAAAGTACAGATTAATTATATATGGATATTAAAGATGTATAACAGATACAATTGCATTTTCAACTGTAATCATTAGAGTTGTATAAAAAAGGCAATTGTATCAAAATATCGCATGTCATCTGGGGACATGTGTTGACTGAGACAAAGCATGTGAATTTTTTTGGGTGTATAGGGTAAAAACTCCCCTAAAATAAGGATAATCGAACACAACTCTAGCCAATGGTTGGGCTCCTGAAATCAATCGTGATCGTCAGATTTGCACCTAGGGACGTAATCGATGCCAACCTGGTTTGGGTCTGGCAACGACTGCATCCTACGATCTATTGCACAGAAATATTAATTTCCTGGCTTGACCGAACGGCTTAGATGCGAGTTCCCATTCTCTTTTTTTTTTTTAATTAAGAGAGTTCGTACACTCCCGAACCTCTTTACTTGTGTAGATAAAGAGGTATCATCATACGATTTAAGTGGTATATGAGAAGTAAGAGTACTACATACTTCTAAAAATACCATACCATTTTCCCTCCTCTCTCTCTCTAATATATATATATATACACACACACAATTAACAATTAACCATAGCCAATCAAACTACCCCCTCCCATCGCAAAAAAGTGACGGTCTAGAATGTGTGCAGTCAAACATATTAACTTTGGCCAAATATATTTTTAAAAATATATGGTTTGGATATATAAAAATGATACGAGAGAATTTGTCATAAAAAAATCCTTTCATGATATTACACTTTTACAACTTTTGTTGAATATTCCCTCCGTTCTCAAATAGACGTCGTTTTAGAATGTGTTGCAATTAATATTTTAAAACTTTGACCATTGATTCCTAGAAATATATTTAGATTAATTTGTTACAAGAAAATTACATGAGTAGATATGTTATTGAAAGTACTTTGATATCATTATATATTTTTATAATGTTTGGTAACATGTAGTTTGAAAAAGTAATAGTTAAAATTGTGTATTAGAGACTATGTCGATGTCCGAAACGATAAGTAAAAAAGAACAAAGGTGGTATATGATAATAGAATTCAGTAGTCAAAGAGCAACTTGCTGACATTTTTTTTAAAAAAAATGTAACTATTTTTTGTGACCGGAGGAGTATATGTATAAATTGACAGAATCAATCTGATTCTGCTCTACTATTCCCTGATAGCAGAACTGAAGAAAAAGAAACTGATGTTTTTCAGACAATGAATAGTGTATTCGACAACAGAGGAAAAAACTCAGAGGCAAAACACTTTGATGCCGCGCCAACTAACTGACGGCTTTTCCGGTTTATCATCCATTTATAGTCGATCGATTACATGGGATCGCTTACATGCGAATTAGTGGCTCCATGATCCGGTAATCGGTAGGAGTTGGTCCACCGAACAACAATAGAGGCGAACATGCAGGACACATTCAGAAAAACACTACATGCAAAGTACTACATGCAGAGCCGACTTGAAAGACTGAAGACTAAACACAAATGTGACTAAGCAAAGTGCAAACAAGCAAAGTGCAAGATGAAATTAACTAACAATCACTCCCTAATTTCATTGCACCTCAATCAGTCCGAGCTTGTTCGCAGCCTCAAATCGACTCGCCAAGTGGTTTAGTCAAGATATCTGCTAGCTGATGCTCTGAACTGATGTGCTCGATCTCAACCTTCCCTTCTTCAACACACTGTCTAACAAAATGATAGCGTGTGTCTATATGCTTACTCCGATCATGGAAGACTGGATTCTTGGACAATGCAATGGCAGATTTATTGTCCACCCACAGCTTAATACCTTTTGGTTCTTCCTTCATCATATCACCCAGCAACCGGGCAAGCCAAATGCCCTGACAAGCTGCAGTAGTTGCTGCAATGTACTCCGCTTCACAAGATGACAACGCCACCACCTTTTGTTTTTGCGATTGCCAACTGACTGGATTCTCACCCATCATGAACAACACTCCCGAAGTGCTTTTCCGATCATCTAGATCACCAGCCATATCACTGTCACTATACCCAATTAGATTCAGCTCCTCATTCTGATTCCTTTTATAGCAACAGCCGAAGCCCATTGTACCCTTGATGTATCGCAAGATTTGCTTTACAGCAGCCACATGATCGCTTGTTGGTGCCTCCATAAACCGACTTACATAGCCAACCGAATAGGATATGTCCGGTCTTGTATTTACCAAATATCTGAGGCTACCAATTAAGCTCCTGAAGAAACTAACATCAGCAGGGGGCTGGTTGCTCACCTTACTCAACTTGAGCCTTGCATCCATCGGGACTTGACATGGATTGCAGTCAATCAACCCGGCCTTCTCCAATACCTTGTGTGCATACGCCGACTGATTCACTGTTATAGCTTCTTCAGATTGATGAACTTCCATGCCTAGGTAGTAGCTTAACAAGCCTAGATCACTCATGCTGAAAAGCTTCTTCATCTCCTGCTTGAATTTGTGAATCTCTTGTGGCTGGGCTCCCATGATAATGAGGTCATCAACATAAACTCCTACAAGCAAACTTGATGATTTCATACCTCTTCTATACACAGCATGTTCAGAAGAACTTTTCTCAAATCCAAGTGAAATGAGGCTGCTGTCAAGCTTCACGTTCCAAGCCCTTGGTGCTTGCCGCAAGCCATACAACGCTTTGTTGAGTCGATACACCTTGTGAGGGTTCCCTTTGTCCACAAAACCAGGTGGTTGACACACATATACCTCCTCTCGAAGATCACCATTCAAGAATGCGGACTTCACATCCATATGATGGACCTCCCACCCTTGATTGGCTGCAACAGCAAGCATCAACCTCACTGACTCCATTCTTGCCACAGGAGCAAAGACATCTTCAAAATCCACACCATGTTGTTGGACATATCCTTTTGCGACTAGGCGCGCCTTGTACTTCACAATCTCTGCTTGAGCATTCTTCTTAACTTTGAACACCCACTTCAAACCTATTGAACGGTGCCCCACAGAAGATTGACAAGATGCCAAGTCTGATTTTCCTCAATGGATTTCAGCTCCTCCAACATGGCTTTCTTCCAACACATGTGTCTTTCTGCCTCAGCAAAGGAATTGGGCTCCTCTGAGGCCATCAAACATAGCTCGCTGAAATATTCAGCTAAGTCTTGTGCTCCTGTGTTGTCATAGAGGTTTTGTACAGTACGATACCTCCGTGGCTTCTCATCCGACGCCGGTGAAGCATCTGTCTGGCGGTGATGCCCATTGCACTCCAAAGGTGCAAACTGGTTGTGATGATGATGCAGTTTGTCCCGTGGCTGTCGTTGGTGACAAGGCCTCACCAGTTGGTGTTTCACTTGGCTCTAAGGATGAAGGGACTCATCACTGCAGGACTTCTGTGCACAAGCATGAGGATTTCTTGCACTGTGATATGAAGTGTGATGAATCGAGAACATCTCACCCGATGTCGCTTCATCTTGGTCCTCTCTTCTTTGTGCCCATTCCATTTCCTCTCTTCATCGAAGACCACATCTCGTGTGACATGGAGTTTCTTCGGTGGGATCAAACATCCCGTAGGCCTTGCTACCCGATTCGTGCCGATGAGCACCATGGGCACACTTCTATCATCAAGCTTCCTTTGATTCGGTTTCACAACCTTGACAAAACCAACACACCCGAACGTGCGGAAGTAATGCACGCTTGGGCGCCTTCCAAACCATGCCTCAAATGGAGTTTTGCCATCGACGCTCTTCGTGGGAGATCGGTTCAGATATGGACACCAGTAGTGACCGCCTCCCGTAACCTACCCGCATCGACTTGGCCTTCAGAGACTCTCGCCATAGCCACCACGATGCAGTTTCGTCTCTCGACGACACCATTTTGTTGTGGTGAATATGGCGCCGTGAGATGCCTTTCAACACCTTGCTCACCCGAAGAAGTGCCGAAATCAGAGAGTAAATTCACCACCACGATCCGATCGGAAACCTTCAATTTGGCACCACTCTCCAACTCAGCCTTCACTTGAAAGATCTTGACTGCAGTGGCGGCTTCTCCTTTCTCCTTGAGCAAAGTCACCCACATATAGCGGGATAAGTCATCAACAAGGAGAAGAAAGAAACGCCTATTTCCTGGTGTCGCTGGTGTGATGGGGCCACAAAGATCACCATGCACAAGCTCAAGTTGTTGCTGCAAGACGGTAGTTTGCTTCTTGAGGAAAGGCGTCGACGCCGCTTTCCCAACAAGACAAGCATCACAAACTGCTCCACACCAGTATCTCCGGCACTCCTCGCACCATAGATTGTTGGTGTAGAGTGCGAAGCGCCCGGAAATTGAGATGTCCAAAACGTGCGTGCCAAAGCCATGCTTCTTCTGAACATCTAGTAGCCAGACAGATGGGAGCTGCCAAATCAAGGTTTAGAACATATAACCGACTGCTTGTTCTCTTAACCTTGGCTACTAGATTCTTCTCCTGGTCACGATCCAAAGAACTCCATCTTCAATCGATGACTTGACACCGTGCTCATCAAGTTGACCAACACTAATGATGTTGCTGCGGAGTCTTGGGATATAATAGACATCGGTTAGGAGACGGTGCTCAGCACTTTTGCAACTGAACATGACCACACCACGCCCACAAATGTCAACGACCGATCCATCGCCAAACTTTACTTTGCCTCTCACATTAGTGTCCATTTCAAGAAAGTTCTCTTTACAACCAAATATATGATTTGTTGCTCGGTATCAAGATACCAAGCCCCATCGATGTTTCCTTTTCTAGTCCGAGGTACACTTGTGCGCACCTCGCTTAGGAAGATTTCTTCCCGCACTTCTTCCCGATCTCTGCAAGTGCACATACTTGTGCCATGAGAAGAGTAGGCTCCTCCACCACGGCTTGGGTCAGATTAGCCTGCTCCTTGCGCTCCCGTCGAGGTTTGCGACAGTCCCTTGCAAAATGCCCATAAATGTTGCAATTAAAGCACTTCACCTTGGATTTGTCACGCTTGTTCCTGGTGCTCAGTGAATTCTTCCCATCGAGTTTCCTTCCATCGCCTACCGTGCTTGGCACGAACCTGATCTTGGCTTGAGCCTTGTCCCCTTGCGCCGGTTGAAGAAGAAGACCCAGGATTCACATTCCTAGAACGTGCTGCCCATTCCTCCTCCGTGAGAAGGAGCCGGGCACCACCATCTGCACCTTCGCTGACCCACCGGTCTTCAACAGACTTTAGCCGGCCAGTGACCTCCTCGATTGACAAGGAGTCAAGATCGAGGAGCTGCTCAATGGGGATGGCCACTTGGGCGTATTTCGGTGTCACCACGCGCAAATACTTCCGGACGACTTGCCCTTCATCCAGGGAATCTCCCAGAGATCGCAGTTCATTCACCAGCCCGGTTAGGCGCATAGCAAAATCATCTACAGTTTCAGAGTCCCTCATGCGGATATCCCCAAAATCACGACGCAGTGTCTGCATTCTTACCTCCCGAACTCGGTCGCCGCCCATTCGCACGGTGCGGATGGCCTCCCACGCCGACTTTGCCGTGTTCTTTGCCGCCAACGATGCGAGCATCTCCGGTGGAACGGCCTGAAGAATCGCGGCCAAAGCCATCCGATCCAGGCGATATTCAGCCCCGCCAGGCTCGATCGCTCCCCAAACTCCCTGAGCTTGGAGATTGACCCTCATCAAGAGAGCCCAATCATTGTAATTTGTGCGCGAGAGGGTCGGGTATCGCAGCGAGACCCCGGCCTCCTTTGGCGCCGTCTGCGCCACCAAGTCCTGTCCACCACCGAGAATCACCGCGCGACGGCCACCGCCGCTGGTCGATCTTGTGGATGGAGGGCGCCGATCTTGCACCACGCGGCATCGTCGCAGGATCTTCTCAAGTACCGCTCTGATACCAATTGATGAATCAATCGATTACGCTCTACTATTCCTCGATAGCGTAATCAAGAAAAGAAACTGATGTTTTTCAGACGATGAATAGTGTATTCGACAACAGAGGAAAAAACTCAGAGGCAAAACACTTTGATGCCGCGCCAACTAACTGACGGCTTTTCCGGTTTATCATCCATTTATAGCTGACTGATTACAGGGATCAGTTACATGCGAATTAGTGGCTCCATGATCCGAAGTAATCGGTAGGAGTTGGTCCACTGAACAACAATAGAGGCGAACATGCAGGACACATTCAGAAAAACACTACATGCAAAGTACTACATGCAGAGCCGACTTGAAAGACTGAAGACTAAACACAAATGTGACTAAGCAAAGTGCAAACAAGCAAAGTGCAAGATGAAATTAACTAACATAAATCGTATTACACTAGTTAACCATAGCCAGCCAAACTATATATAAATCGTACTACACTAGGTAACTATAGCCAGCACTTAGTTAGCTAATTACAAACTACTGTTACACTGCTAATTAAGGACAACAACCATGCTTGCAACCGTGCAAGAAGAATCATCATCTCTCTTCCTCCTACTCGTCTTCCTTGGGACGGCAACGCTCGCCGCGTCGACGGCCGGACGAGCCGTGTCGTTGCCTGGCTGCCCAGACACGTGCGGCAACGTCTCCATCCCCTACCCGTTCGGCATCGGCGACAGCTGCGCCGCTGGCGGCCTGAATCGCTACTTCAACCTGACCTGCGACGACACCGTCCAGCCGCCGAGGCCCATGGTGGGTGACCCTGGCATGCAGGCCGAGGTCTTGGACGTCTCTCTGGAGCGCGGCGAGCTGCGCGTAAACGGCTCCATCAGCTACATCTGCTACACGTCGTCCACCTCTTCCACGAACAGCACAGGCGGCTTCAACCTTGTGGACACGCCGCTCCGCATCTCGCCGTCGCGCAACCAGCTCACGGTGATTGGGTGCAGTACGCTGGGTCTGATCGCCGGCGGCGTCCGCGCGGGCCACTCTGACGACGACTTGTACGCCACCGGCTGCTACTCCTACTGCGGCAAACTCAACAGCACGGACCCCGACGGCGCGCCGTGCGCCGGGACGGGGTGCTGCCAGGTGCCCATCTCGGCCGATCTCGGCTACCTCGGCACGACGTTCCCGAGAAACTGGACGAGCACCGTGTGGCGCTTCAACCCGTGCTTCTACGCCATGATCGCCGAGGCCGGGTGGTACAGCTTCCGGCGGCGCCACCTCGTCGGCGGCCTCGGGTTCGTCAACGAGACCATGGTCGTCCCCGTCGTCCTCGACTGGTCCGTCAGGGACGGCTGGTGCCCGGTGTCGTCGGGGAAGAAGGCGCGCCGGAAGCACGCTTGCGTGAGCGCGAACAGCCAGGGATTTCGCTACCGGCGAAATTTCGCCGGTTACCGCCGGTAACCGGTGTTACCGGCGGTAGCCGGTAAAAATTAAAACCGGTAGCGAAATTTCGGTTTTGATGAAATTTATTCAAAAAAATTCGAATTTACATGAATTATGTTTATATTTGATTATTTTTGTAAAGTTAAAATTCAAAAATTTCAATTTTTTTTTTGAAAATTTCGGCCGAAATCGGCCGAAATTTCCGGTTTTCGCCGGTAACCGGCCCTACCGGTCCTCCAAAAATTTTGCTACCGAAAAGTAAAACATCATGACACCATCGCGTGAACTCGAGCAATGGCATGGGGTACAGTGCAACTGCTCGCAAGGCTACGAGGGCAACCCCTACCTTGCCAACGGTTGCCATGGTATTGCATGTTATACATCTGTCGAATAAATATTTTGGCGGATTTGCTATTTCTAACTCGTTTAAAATTTTCTTAAATTTAAATTTATTTTTACGGTTATTGAATTTACGTAGAGATTGATACATCATATAATTAAATGTTAATTTAATAGAAAAAAAATATGATATATACTTAAGAAAAACTCAATCCCCTTATAATTAAATAGACAACCCCAATTAACTCTCTACTTCTGCTCAGACGTAGACGAGTGCAAGCTTCGAAAGAAGGACCCCAAGTACGAGGATGTGTACCCGTGCAAGCACGGAATATGTATCAATACACCGGGGAGCTACCGCTGCAAATGCAAGGGTGGGACAAAACCAGATGGCACAAATTTTGGATGCCAGCAAGTGCTCCCCATGGCTGCAAAAGTGGTCATAGGTAAGGAGTCAAATTTGTATCTTATCACGCATGCACCTATGTACTTCGATCTCGTGTAATACTTGTATTCAAGTTTTGAATTCGTCCATCACATATAAGCTTTTATGTCTCTAGCCACTGGAATGACGTACTAATGGAAACGTCCAAGTGCATCTTAATTATTATATATGTGCAGACTGCAGACCTTGAACCGGTCTAGGTTGTTTGAAATCTAAAAGATTGTTCCACTAATGAAAACAACAAAAAGAGGTAGCGGTGACAACGACAACCAAATATCCAATGATCCAATTATATATGCTTGCCGATTTTTCTTGAGATTATGGGTCATCTAGCTAGGCGTCTACTTTAAGAAGTATAGAGTGACTTCAATATTACCCCAAGCGAATTATAGGGATATATCCTAACTTCGGACATTTTGTCGGGGTGCTTTACCCGTTAGAATTCTCGGGATAGATCACCTGGCAAGTTTCTCTATGTATGGAAATCGAGATTTCAAGACCATATGAATTGGGCCTAGCTCAGTTTGTGTGAGGTATAGTTGCACACCTCCATCACTCATGTTCTGAGGCGGTGGGAGCAAGATGATATCGCCGAAGCAGCCCCTGACCACCATCCTCGTCATCTTCTCCATGCTCTCCTTCGTCAAGCTGCTGATCCTCACCAACCCCTGCCTCCTCCACGCACCCCCGCCGCTTCGTCGTCGTCATCATCTTCTTCTCGTGTTCGGCCTCTCCCCACAGCTCCTCACGCTCTCCGTGGTCAACTCCAGCCAGGGAGTTGCCACCGCCTTTGTCACCGACAGCGCCGAGGAGCCTAGGAGGATGAGGAGGGCCGACTAGCTGACGGCGTGAGGACGTGGGCGGGAAGACGGCGGCGGCGGCGAACGGGGCTGTCGAGGGCTTGAGGATGATATTGGGACTGAGATGAGATTGTGGATTCAGGGTCGGTGGCGGCTGGGCTGAATCGTTAAATGTTCCCATGGCTGGCCGAATGGATATTACTTAGCCTATGGTTTCGTCGGACCCACCTATCAGCATGTGTTGGTGGGTAAACGAGCGAGACGAGCAAGAGTAGAGCTCACCCATATCCGTACCCGCTTACCCGATGGGATTGCCCTTATTTTTATGCCCGTGGGCAAAAAAAAGCATCCCATGCCTAGCTCCATTAGGGTATTTGCCAACGAACACGCGGGCAATCGGCCACAATTATCATCCCTAGACGAGAGAGATCAATTTTGGATGCATAACAACATGACTTCATTTGGGAACAAAGGCCAGGATCCAATTCTGGCATTCAAGTCCTTACACTATGTTTCAACATCCCCCAACTTTGTAGTGAATCAATGCTGTTTTGCAGGCCTTAGTGCGTGCGCTATAATGGTGATGTCCCTGATATGCTTGCTAGTAATACAACTCCAGAGAAGAAAACACATGATGGAGAAACAGGAGTACTTCAGGCAAAATGGAGGCCGCAAACTATACGAAGAGATGGTGTCAAGGCAAGTTGACACGGTGCGCATACTCACAGAAGAAGAGATCAAGAAAGCCACAAACAATTTTAGCGACGATCAGGTGCTTGGATGTGGTGGCCATGGAACGGTCTACAGAGCAACACTGGATGATCTCAGAGAAGTTGCCATAAAGAAGTCCAAGGTGATCGACGACGACTGCAAGGAAGAATTCGTGAATGAGATCATAATCCTTTCGCAGATCAACCACCGAAACATCGTCAGGTTACTGGGGTGTTGCTTGGAGGTTGATGTCCCGATGTTGGTCTACGAGTTCGTCCCAAATGGAACCCTGTTCGAGTTCCTCCACCGTGATGCTCACCGGCCACCAATCTCTCTGGATCTTCGCCTGAAGATCGCGGCGCAGTCCGCGGAAGCCCTTGCCTACCTGCATTCTTCCACGTCCCGCGCGATCCTACACGGTGACGTGAAATCACTCAACATACTCTTAGACGATGGATTCAACGCGAAAGTCGCGGACTTCGGAGCATCGGCGCTGAAGTCCATGGATGAAGACGAGTTCATCATGTTTGTGCAAGGAACCCTCGGCTACCTTGACCCCGAGAGCTTCGTCAACCGCCACCTCACCGACAAGAGCGATGTTTACAGCTTCGGGGTTGTCCTCCTGGAGCTCATGACCCGAAAAAAGGCGATATACGTGGATAATTTCAGCGAGAAGAAATCATTGTCCTCTACTTTTCTCTTCTTGTTTCAACAGAACAAGCTCAGAAGCGTGGTGGACCGCGAGATCATGGACGAAGCGGCCATGGAGGTGCTGTGGAAGCTCGCGGAGCTCGCCGCGCATTGCCTGAGCCCGAGGGGCGACGAGAGGCCCAGGATGAAGGAAGTAGCGGAGCGTCTGCAGGTGCTGAGGCGATTGGAAATGCAGGTAGTCGGAAGAAAAAACACTGATCAGGTGGAGCACTTCTACGGAGGATCAATGGGGCATGTACAATTGGAGACGACGAATTACCAAAGCATGGAGACGGCCATGCTGCAATTGAATGTCAATCTTACACGGTGACGCTTCTGCACTTCGTTTTTCTCAAGGAAAATTGTATATATGGTTCTTGTTGTAGGCATGGTTGCAAAGACATGTGTAACTCAATACACTGTTTGGTTGTTTTTCAAAAGAGGTCTGTTTAGTTACTTCGGCAGTAACTAGCGGGGTGTCTTATGTATTTGCGTAGCTAGATTTGTTTGAAAGTTTATAGTATCAAATAATATAACTTAGATGCTTGAGAATATATTTACGTATCTTGTAAGCTATTTAGACTTTTAAGATATCGTAAATATTGAAAATGACAATAGAAGCTTGAAGGAAAATACAATGTAATTGAAGTATGAGTTTTGATGGAAGAAATCATTGAGCATAGTACATTATTGAGGTTCTTAGAAAAGTACGTAGTCACTCTCCATTGTGCATAGATCATGTAGTCACGTGCTTATATTCTTCCTCCTTTAGTTACTCTTTTCCAAAATATATGCATGTGCATATACCTTTATTTAATCTCAAGTAATTCGTTGATTATGTGTGTGACAGGTTTATTATTAGTTTGTATGGTATTAGAGTACCTTTCTCACACACATACCGATGCACCATGGGCGACCTACCTTGAACTTATCTTCCCTTACACGCTTCCTACCTGACTAAACCGTATGTCTTCTATCTTTTTCATAGCCACAATTTTTCTGCTTCAACCTCCAACAACAAGCCTAATTCTTGATCGATCCCTCTCAGCAGCTACCTCTTTCAGTGCAATACTTTACCACATAATTATCTTCTACTTCTCTCTAATTATTGCTTACTACTGACCGTTGCGACATCAACATGCATACACATGCAATTGCCGCTAATCCCTACCGGGGACACCCATCTCGCTCTCTTAGGTGGCTTCGAATCTATTCCCTATTGTTGCGTTATCTCTACCCTGAGTTCTTTGCTCCATTGCTTACGTACGCTCGTCCTTCTATTTCGTACGGATGCATGCATGTATATACATATGCATGATGTTATATGTGCTAGAAGTCATCTTCTTCCGTGTCGGTCGCTACTCTTCTTCGAAGTTCGCCAACTCAACGATGTGACTTCCTCACTAATCGTGGTGACCTCCTATCTCCGCTGATGCCAACATGTCGGCTTTAGTCATTGTCTAATGATACGAAGAATCTTCTCGTCATCGGCGGTGACATTGTGCTCCTCACCAGCGATGGCATCCTACTAGCTACCAAATGGCCACATATCGTCTATAACTCATTTTCAATGTAAAGCTTCAATGCAGTACTTCTCCATCATTGAGCTTCTTTGACTAATAACATCTTCAACAACGTCAATGCTCAACATTTGTTGCAGCTGTAATATCAAGTTTATTTAAAGAGAATATAAGGAGATTGAGATATTCTTTATTTGCCTCGCCAAGAAACAGGACAGAATATGTAATGATCTTGCAACGTCATTTCCGTGACTGGAATAGTTTCGAATGATAAACCTCATAACTACAAAGTTGTAGATCTATTTCTATAGTCCAATTTAGAGTTTTCATTGACCTAATTTGGAGTTCGTACATTTGAGATATGGGGCCCACAAGGTAGACTGTACAGAGAATTAGGGTCCGCAACTGAGTCAACTTCCGAACCACATTTCGCAATGAAGACAGTGTTTTCAGAAATGCTTCACAAATACAAAGATGAAGTACTATGAGTTACCTAAACGGGGGAAAATAAACCACGCAATTATGAGTTCAGAAGAGAAAGTTATGATCTATGAAAGGTTCGCTGCACAAAAAGAAAATAGAAAACCGACTCGAATTGAAAGTGTACTCCGAATCAAATTCAATACCGGTTATTTCCAACCCTACCACATCCAAGCCACGACCCTCCAGCCCCTTGGCCTTTAAATAGAACCCTCACTACTACAGAAAAGCTCATCACAAACGGTTCGTAACAGTCATCACAGACGGTTTTTTAACCGTCTGAAATTTTATGTCTGTGATAACAGGCGGTTATCACAGACGGTTGAAGAACCGTCTGTGATAAGTCTTTAGACCTAATTAATTTTTATCGTATTTTCAGCTAGCCTCAGGAATTGCTAGTCATGCCCTCTGAAAACTAGCAAGCAGAAACCTATCACAGATAATTGTTGACAACTCAAAGTGATCATTTAACTCAAATCAATTACAAAAGAATGTTTCAAGTATATATTGTCGCTAGAGTTACAAATTGAATTACAACCAGTCAAAGTTAATTACAATATTGAATCAATTGTTTCGAGGTCGTTCATCGGTGTCGACGGCGTGAAACTCTCCGGTGGTGTTAACTATGTCTGCCTTGATGAAGCCGCAGAGCTCCCCTCGAACGTGCGTGACCTGGTCCATCTCGAGTGCATTTAACTCTATGTTCAAGCCCTGTCGCTAGCAGGAGTAAAGTAGTAAGCATATATATTTAAATTTATAATTAGGAAATAATTATTACGAGATTGACAAACACGGGATCGTAAGTCCCTAGAAGCAATCAATAGTGCATATGATGGCATACGAGAATGCGCATAGGTGATCTCGTTTTTCTTTGGCTTTCGCAAAAATAGAATTACATATATATGTACAATCGATTCGAGACGCAATATTACTGAGTATGATATATGATTATTGTGTTGTAGCGCATCGAAATAGCATCCCGTGTGTCGCAGTGGCGCTGCTCCTTGTATAAACCTCCCCCGGCAACATTGCCGATGAACAACTTACATGATGCCTTACATGATTCAAAAAAGTTATCCTCATCCATTTCAAACGAAGGAAGACTACAATAGAGTTATGTGCGAAGGAAATGAACATACCTGTCGAGTATTCCTTTAAGAAGGGTGAAGTCATGATTTTTGTTGAGTAGAGAATCAAGATACAATACCATGTTCCTATTTGGCATAAGAATCAGAAGAATCCAGTAGAACCTACTCGTGTATGTCGCTATAGTCATAAACCTATGTTGAAACGTAATTTGTATAGCAAATATTGAAGCACTTACTTCTGGTTGTAGGGCACCATTATGTAGTCCTTGTCGTCCAGAGCAAGCAATCCCATTTTTATGTAATTCTCGACTTAGGATGCATCTTGGTTGATTGTTTGCTCAGAGACCACGTGTGGGTCGAGGAAACCCACCGGTTCTTTGATTCGATGGGCACATTTCATAATGTATCTGTACATAAGCAATGAGTTATGATATTTATCGGTATCACGTGAGTGTAGAAATTGATTGCACACACTTACAGTATCCAGCATTGTAGAAGTGAGGCGTCGAGGGCAGTTAGGTTGTATAGGTGAAATAAGTCTTCGAAGCCCACGACGAAGTGGCCAGGCTCGTGGAGAAAGTGCTCTCTCCCGTATCTGATGGTGATTCCAGTATGACCCCCCTTCTCTCGGGTCTTGCGCAAGTACCAATCATGCAAAGCTTGACAAGCTACTCCCGAGCTCTTTATTTCTGCACGGAGACCAACGGACTTCGAGGAGTATTTCACGGTTTAGGAGGTGCCTTAATGTTCTTCGATTTCGATTTCTCCTTAACGAGGCGGCTGAGGGACGTCTTCCCGTGAGACGCCTCAGGGACCGATATGGTGACACGCTTGTCTTGTCCCTTCGCCGTCTTCTCGACGGAAGCGATGTGGCGCCTTCAAGCATTGGTTGAGGCGACTCATCGAGGGTCCTATTGGAGAGGCAGGGTCCGCCGATATCGCGTCACCAAGGGTCCAAAGGCGATGTCCTTCTTGGGCCACCGGATAAAAGTGTGCGTGGCATCCCCAAGTGTTCTGATTTCTTCGTTCGGGGGAATCTGCAGCAGGATGGCCATGAAATTGTCATGTACCATGTCCACCTGCACCCTGGCGTAACCCTACGCCACCGGGCACCGTCTTCGCATCGCTTCTTCCCGTATGGATACACCATACCCCACCCAGCCTCAATAGGAATCGACCCAACCATCCTCACTTGGAGCTTGCAGGGCGTCGGCTCCTACAAAACGGTACACAATTAGTTAAGGCGTCATATAGGTCTATCTTTGGAGCACTCCAGAGATGTACATTACCTCGATGTCGTCGATCGGTAATTGCACGTCGTCATGTCTAGAATTATGTGTGGATGCGACGCTACTCCGATGTTGAGGAGGACTTGCTCCCAAATTAATAGGGGCGGCTTGCGCCTGCATGAGTTGATTTACTTGGTTCTGCAAGTTTGTTATTTGTTCTTGAAATTTTCCAGCAATCATATGTTCCAACCGAGCATCATACTGGTCATTGGATCTCTTCCTATTCCTATACGTGTCGAAGTTGTGTGGGAATCCATCCCTCCAAAGTACGTAAACCCCAACGCCTCGCATGCGACCCGGGTGCTCCTAGTTTCCCAGGGCCATAGATAGTACATGCTTCTCTCTGTCTACTTCGAAGGAACATTGGGAAGATGCGGAAGTCAATGCTTCCTGCAAGAGGACATCATGTTATTGTAGACACCATGAAGTTATGTACTTATTAACAATTAAGTGGTTCGAGAAATTTACCAGCGCTGAGACACCGCCTCGTCTGCGGGTTTAGAAAGAGATGTCGCCCAAGACGTGGTGATGCCTCGCTCTTAACTGTGCTCGAGCGCTCATCTTAGATCTCAAAAATGGTCGTGGCAGCCAGCCTCGTCCTCCGCCGCCATCGCGTGCTTTACCTGTACCACCGCGGTGCCGAAGTCATGGGGTGAGTGTTTTGTGCCTAGATAGCTCTATGCACCACACTTTGCTCTCGAAATTCGCCGTCGTCTTCATCATCGCACGGCGCCCCATGTATCCGCGACCAAAATTGATACGTCGTGAAGGGCGTCCGACCGTGTTCACGTCATCGCGTGACAAGCGTGCTCTTGAAGGTCCTCCACGCGTGGGACATCGCCAGCAATAGCGTGCCATCGCACACGTGCAGGTCCGCTTAGGGAAAGTGAACGAGGCAGAAAGTTCAGTCCACAACCGGTCTCTCTGTACATTCGCCGAGACTTCGTGTTGGGGTGGTGATGGGGACCGTTCCTTGCAAGTACCCCGCAGACGGTCCGGAATCTCGCACCGCTTTCTTGGGACTCGGCGATCCCGACGCCACCGACTCCGTGTTCGTCATGCGGCCGAGGGCAATTTGAGATTCCTCTGCCTTCTCGCCTGCGTACCACCTTGATCGGAGATCCAGACGCATTTGGCGACGTCACTGACGGCGGCGAAGACGGTGCCTCTGCAATCTATATAAGTTACATACGCAATGATTACATAATCAAATATAAGTTACCCATTGAACCTAAATATATGATACGTAGTAAATAAAATATATGAAATTGCCCTCGATGCAGGAAACTCCTGGGGATATCAGCCCTACACACTAAAACAAAAGGAAACACAACCCCCAAACCACACTAACAAATTTTACCCCTAATCAAAACATCCAAAAGAACGTTCAGCAACTAAACTCGTTTATTCATCTACTTCTCGACGTTGTAAAGATAATAATATGCCTTGTAAATATAATAATATGATGCCGTTCATATATGTATATCGCAGTCAGATATTACACAGCTAAGACGCATACAAGAACCCTCACAATCTTTCAAAGTAAAGAAGTCACACAAGTAATAATCATCGAACATATGAACGATAGCATATCATATCAATGGCTACCTATGTATCTATGTTCCAAGAATCAATTGCGCAAGACAACTTCAGAAACTGCAAAGTGTAACAATTGAATGGATATCCATGTTCATGGTTACAATGAATTATCCAAAGACTGACACAACAAGAACTTGTTAAAGTTAGAACACTCCAACCATCCACCATAAACAATCCCACTATTGTCATCCATCCATTGACTACCACAGAAAACCTCAAGAAAAGAAACTGCTTTCCCCTAAATCACCAGCCTGGAAACTATTTTGATGTGCCTATGTGACACTGACAACTAATGTCTTAACATGTCAAGAAAAACACAATCAATCAATCTATGGTTGGACATTCAAAGACATTGCTTTGATGTGGCACGACGCATGTGCCCAGGTTGATTGTAACACCGACTATAAGGAAGTCAAGATGTCACCTACAACCACTACTCTTTAAATGAATAACATCAAAACGCATGATAAGGTGAAGCAAGTATTAAGATTATACTAAGCAAGTATTCATCATCAAGTTTAAATCAACGGAATGGAAATAAACAATTGGAAAGATATGGTAAATAAGGCCAAGTTGGCTTATTACAATTCAACACAAGGTATAAATAGAAGACAATAATAAGTTCTCAAATGTTTTGGATTATGGTAGTGAGTGCAACGTGTTGAACTACCCTTCATGAAACCATTATTCCTTGTCATTTACCTAAATAAAACAACAAAGCAAGAATGAACCAAAGACTCAGCAAGTACTTGAAAGTAACAATCAACATCCAATGAACCATATACATTATCACAGATTGAACATTTATTGGAAACAATTCTTATGAATGGATGTAATGGAATGATGCATTGAAGGAATTGGACATGTTGTAGCATATACGGTATAGCGAGTGAAACACCCGTCGGTGTTCACTTAAAGTAACCGTATGAAGAACGTTTCATACGGCCGTCCAACGTGGCCCACATTGGAATGGTGGACTCACGTAACGTGGCCCACATTGGAATGGTGGACTCACGTACCTATTCTGGAATTGATGGGATTTTCAAGTGCCCATACTGGAATTGATGGGTCTTACAAAGATAATTTATGCATGTCATGATGTGATTCCATGGCAAGATTGAATTGTACTCATAAGTGAAAAGGTACACATGGCATTCATATACAAATACGAACAATTATAATCATTCATTCACACATCACATAATGCATCAATCATAGTATACAAGTTACTTGCACGCCTACAATATGAAATAATCGAAATGAGGACAAACGAGTAAGGCAATGCTACACGTGTCCTCCCACAATCTCTATGTAATACCCTGGAAATATTATAAATATTATTAATCGCGTCGGAGCGTAATTAATTAAATGGTATCAATAAGTAAATTAATTAGTTAAAGAATTAAGGGCTTGAGCGTAATTCAATAAAAAAAAGAATTTTGGAAAATAGGATTTTGAATTTTGGGACTATATAAATGGTTTGTGGGTTTTAGGAAACCCTAGCCACCTTTTTCCCACGACCACGCGCGGTATTTTTGATTGCCGCTCACGTGCGTGCATGCGTGTGCCGCCCGCCTCTTCGACCGGTGCTTGTCTGTGATCTCTGCGCGGAAAACTGCTGCGAGCTGTACCTTTGCCGGTGCGTTGAAGTTCTGCGCTTCCTGTCTTTGCTTTCGACCAAAGTCACCCGACTGCGCGTGGAGCCGAGCGCTCTTGCCGTGTCTTTGCGTTCTTCTTGGATTTCTCTGGAGCGGCATCTTCCTCTTTCGGACGGCGTCTGCTGCCTCGCAGGCGCATTCTTTGCGTCTTCGGTAGGAAGCGGTATGCACTGCTGCCGCCATCTGCGGCAGCGTGAAGACTTGGCCAAGCGTGCTCGCCAAGTATTGCTGCTCGTCCTTTTTTTTTTGGCAAGGTCTATTGATTTGCTAGACACTGTCGTTCTCTTGTCTTCATGCAATCAATTGCTAGCTTCAGTGGATACTGGATTGCATAATTGCATCGTGTAGTAGCGTACTGCCTTGCCTTGGTTGGATAGTAAATGGGAGTGTTTGATCTGGTGGTTTCCCAAGACATATGAATACGTAATTCATTGAGAGGTGCCGAATTAGAAGTAGATGTATTAAACTCTGCTAATTAGTAGTTAATTAGTTCTGTTAATTAGAGATTTTAATTAGAGATTGTTAGAGAGGTTTTATAATTTTCTATTAGAGAAGCTGATTTATAGATCTGTTTAGCTGCTGTTCGGTTGTACTATTTATTCGGTCATCGTAATGGCGAATTTTGGAAATGTCATCTCCTAGTTAATTGTAGATAATTTCGATATCTTTCTATAGCATATTTACTCATGTCAATCGGACTAGTAGATTTAGAGATGTGATCTTGAGAAGGCCGCTGTTTTTAGGGTTGCCGTCTTTCGGCGCTGTTTCGGAAGATTGGTTATTAAAAATAGTAAACAGATTAATTAGTGTTTTTGATCTACATGAAAGTTGTAGATAATTGTCCAATGGTTCTGTAGGATCTGAGAACACGTATTTTGGTTGAGTAAAACAAAAGTTATGAAATTTGGAAGACTGCTGTCCCGAAGCGGACAGATCGGCTTTCTGGGCTAAATACGGAGGGTTAGATGATTTAATTAGAAGTCTTTGTAATCTAAGAAAATGTGGAGATTTTTATAAAGAATCCAGAATGGGGTGGTTTGTGGTGATCGGACTTTCGAGTCAAAAGTTACGCTCTTTTTAGTAACCGGACAGCAATGGGTAGCTTTTCGATACGGTAATATCGTATATTTGGGGGCGTGTAGGAGCGATGTATATTGATTGTGATTCTTGTTGCTGTAGTTTGTATTGAGAATTGGTGTATTTAATGTAGGAGGCGTCGTGCTTGTTGCCATCGCTAGTCAAATTGTGCGTCGCAACTAGTAAAGGCAAGTGCATGGTAGCGCGATCAATGATCGATCCATTTTCTTTATCCTCTATTACCATTATTGTTGTGCTTTTATTTGGTTTAATTGCAAACAATGAATTGGTATGTTTATATCTTTGTTGATGAGCATGATGAAAAGTTGGATATGATGTTTATGATGGAGTTTGCATGTTGCATACATAAGCATCATTGCATATGAGAAGGTGATCATGATTGATCACAACTCCACGGGAGTGGAGGAGGTCCCCGATCCTTTTGGAGGAACGGGCTTGAGAGTGAATGTTGTCGCGAGCATTCACTCACGCTATACCGGATATCTGGAAAAGAAGTGCATGTGGACATATAGAATAGAGTTGCATTGATATTTGAGATTGAAAAATGAGAATGTGAATGGAAGTGCATGTGATGATAATGAAGTTATTGAATGCTGTTGATATATTATTGTTCGTTGTTTATGGATGTATTTGCTGAGTCGTGGACTCACCCTTGCTCTACTGTTGTTTTTAGGTGATCTTCGAGGATGCCGTAATTGAGAGCGAGTAGAGCACATGGACATCACATGATCATTCGCCATGATAATCATTCATTCAGTATTTGGTTTACACTTGGACATGTTAGAGGTTGAATAATGCTTAGGACAATGTTTGGACTAGACTATTTGCTTTATTAATTTGGATTCATTGGTTAATGCTACCTTGGTTTATTTACCTGGTTATCATTCCCATTGCTTATTTATTGTCATTTGATCCATATTTACATGTTCTTTTGTGATCCATTGATATGATTATTGATGATTTATTGATGAAATTTTATAGTGTGTCATTAATTATTAGTTTAAAGTGTAGTGAGGTGACATTCTAGGCTCAGTGTTGGGCTGGGTGTTACACTCTAACCAAACCAACCAACCAAAAGGTTCAATTTGATCAATTTACCCAAACCTTTCAATTATCCCTAATCTGGCAGTTTTACTAGAAAATTCACCAATAAAAAACCATAAGTCCAAAAGACCTGAAACCAGTGCTCATCTTTTCTTAACTTAACTGGCTACGAAACTCTAGTTGATGGAAAACTCTAATTCGGCCAATACAGAGGTCTAACCATCCAATGAAAAACTATAACTGCAGTCTGCCAGAATTCAGAACAGCCCTAAAGAAAAGGCTCTAACTTTTAAACCACTGATCCAAATAAAATGATCTTTATCAGCCTGGAAACATGGTGAAATTATCGTCAAAAACCTAGTTGGGTGGCTGACCTGATTCTGACTCTAACTAGATGAAAACCTAGGTGCAACCGACTATACCCATAATTTCTGACAGACAGAGCAGTACGTAGTAAAACAGTCATAACTTTTAAACTACTGGGTAAAAATTCGTGATCCAGGTGCCAAAAGAAAGCTAATGAAACCAGGAACAATTCGCTAGAAGACACAGATGTCCAATTCGGCCTCTAAGACACCACGGTTGATGTGGCACAAAAAGGTGGCACGACACATCGACAAGACGACAATGAGGCTCGGGTTAAACCGCAACGATTTAACGGCGCGATGCGCGCACTGGGTAGAACAGGTTATTGCACACATACTGGTACTGGTATTGGCACGGAAGATCATCGGAGTTAGCCAGAATTGGTGACGGCGGGCGAGCAGCGGCCGTTGTTAGTGACGAACATCGGTGATGTCTAGTGGTCGTGAAGGGTGTTGGCGTAACACTTTGGCTATTCTAAGCCAAGATGTCACTACTAAAACTAACATACAACTATGAAATGAAAGAACTTACACAATACTAATCTAAAAGAAGAACATGAATGCCCCAAAACAATAATAGAAACAATTACTGAATCAAATTAAGTGAAGAAACAATTTTAACATGGGAATATAAAGCAACCATGGCCAGGTTAATTTATTATGGTTCAACCCTTAACGAAAGAATGACATAACCAAATATTACTAATGGAGTCTAGAGTAAGATGAAATGTGTGAACAGTACGTGTCTACTCCTTCCCAAGATAGCCATCATCACCGATCACCTAAAAAAATAAACAACAAAGCAAGAATGAGCCGAGACTCAGCAAGTACAGCAATGAATTGGTCAGACAATATTATGAACAAGTCAACCACGATACGAACTATGAACATATCACTGATGTAACATCCCAAAGTTCTGTTACCAAAATAAAAATAAATAAAGTTATTATTTTGTTGGATTTTCTGGTTGCCAAAGAATTTTCTTGATTTTCTGTAACCTAAAAAAGAGTTTTCGCTGTTAAAAGAAAGAAGGAAAATTAATTATTTAATTTCTTGGTTTTAAAGTCAAAAAGAAATTTTATTGAGTTTTATTAAATTTCTGGGATTTTATTGGATTTAAATTGAAAAATAAAGTTTTAATTAATTTCTGGGATTTTCTGGTATTTAAAAAGGTTCTCCTATTTTCTAGAAAGTAAAATCAAAAATAAAAGCCAACTTTAAGTTGGAATTATTTTTATTAAGTTCAAAATAAGTCTAGGAATTTTTATAAATTTTTCTATAATTTTTGGACTATATTTACTTTATTCTAAAAATGTGTTCAATTTGTGGTTTAAATGTATTTCGAATTTTAAAATAAAAATCAAAAATCAGAAAATGAGTTCCCATTCGGTCACCCAACCTTCCCCTACTCCCGTGCACTACTCTCTTAACTTTGCATGTGCTACCATGTGGTCATTTGGCTTTTGCAAATGAGCAACCTCCCTTCCTCTCATTTATCTCTTCCTTCACTTTATCTTCTACCTCCGACCACCCGAGAGCATCCCTTCTCTGTCTCATTTTCTCCCGTGAGCATATCAATTGCAGCCACCACCACCGAGTGCAGCCGGCCACCACCGACCACCCCACCGGCCACCCCACATCCCGCCTCCCCTACTCCGCCCACCGCCCATGCCACAAGACCGAAGCTTAAAATCACCATTAATGGCTGATTTCTCTTCTCTCCTCGTTTTTCCTCACTCAATGCACCAAATTCAAATCCGTTTGAAGCCAAACGTCCGTATTAACTTCCTCTACGTTACTACACCATCAATTGGCCGTTTATTCCTGTGAATTAAGAGCAGTTTTCAGTTTTCCTCCGGTCTTTACGGCACCCGAAAACTGAAGCTTTTATTCTCGCAATTGCTCATCAATCCGGCCAACCCTCCCCTATATAAAGTGACCACCAGGAGGTCCTCTCCACCCTGAACCCACCCCCAAAACCTCTCCTCCCCTCTCCCCCTGGTTTGGCCACACTTGCGATTTAAAAAATTTTAGCAGTTCGTCGTTCTTCTCCTCTGGAGCCGCCTCCGGTGGAGCTCCACCACTTTCGTCACCACCGCCGGCAATGCGACGTCGTACTCTACACATGCATGCCTTTGCTTCGTCGAAACCTCGCCGGAGCTCCCGCCCACCTCCATGGCCGACAGCTCCCTTGCGCCGCCGCCGCCGTCGCCGGCCACCTCCGACCACGCCGCCCCCTCCATCGGCTTCGTCTCGAGGTGAACAATCCGTTTTAGTAGTTTTCTGGCCACCTTTCCCTCTCTTTCCCCCATCGCCATGGCCACTTGTGCCTCTCTGTTAAGCCGAAACAAGGGAAGAAGATGAGCAGTAGCTCATTGTTAGTCATGCTGTTGACGGTAGCAAATGAATTTCATGTGATTTCTTCCTTTCGAAAATTATTGCTCTCTACTGCAAACTCCGAATCCGATAATTCTTACTCGTAAAATCATCTAAAATCGTCCTTTATTTTTTAGTATTTATTTTGTATTTTGTAGTTTTTATGTTATTTTAGCTGTTTATTCCATTTGCGCGTCGCCGCCGCCACCAGTCGTGGCCAGCCGAACCGCTACCATCGGGTAGAGTACCTCGCCGGGGTTCTATTTTTGTTACTCACCGGTCAACTCTCCCTTCCTATCGCCTGCACGGCCAATTCTTCCGCGAATTTCACTATTCACATGTGAATGCATGAATAGTACCATGCAAATCTATGCACATACCAACTTCACCACCCCCGTTCTCCCTCCTCGGTCAGTATTTTTACGAACCGACTGCGTCGCCGCGTACCCCTCGGTTTCCCGTTCCTATCCCTGTAATTCGCCGCTCTCTTTCCGCCACAACCAAGAATTTTCCACCAGAGACCGAACCACCTTCTGTCGTCGGTTCCGGCACCGTCTTTGATCCGCCAGCGATGTCGTCACTACCGTTAGCTTCACCTCGCAATGCTCTACGTTGTGCTACCTTCCTTTTCTCGAAAACATCATCGGCTCTCCGATGCTACTATTTACATTGCACGGTTTTGCGCGTCACCGTCGCGCTGGACCTCCACCAGTGACGCGACCACCACTATTGGGTCCGTCTCATTCCCAAGATTCTATTTTTGTTGTTCGCCGGTCACCTCTCCCTTCCTATCGCTGGCACGGTCATTTGTTCTATTCTTTTTACTATTTACATATGCATGGGAATGAATAATGCCATGCAAACTACTATTTACTCTCCCTTTCAACCTTCCAGAATTTCGTTCTCCCTCATACGAACTTCGATTTCGTCGATTCAAATTCCTATATTCATATAAAGTCTATATCTTACTTCCAGTATTTATCTTATAATTTTTGGATTTTACTTGGATTTTATTTGAATGTTATTTGAATTTGGATCGTTTACACGTATAGATTTCGACGACTTCGGACATCCGGATTTCGACGCCGTTTGGGAACAACATATAACCAACCAAGGCAAGTTATACCTTTGATCATATTTGATCCCATTATTTTAAATTATTTAAATTCTATTTTAAATCATTATTGCATGCTATTTCTATTCAATGTAATTTAAATACCTGATTTGAAATTTTAGTTATTCCCATTACCATTGTACAGCCAACTTTGCTATTGAATCAAACATACCTTGACACCGTAGACAAAAATCTGGTTTATGCAATAGTATGAACTAGAACATTTTGGAAACAAAAATTATGCTTAGCTACGCTTAGGACTGAAATATTTGATTTGGGAATTTGCAGCCAAAAATCAAATAATTGTTTATAAGTCTGTGGCATTGGTTTGTCATAGAAGATTTTGCAAATAACTTTGAAAAGCAAAAATAAAAAGCTGGTTTGTACTTGGGCGAAATGGATGCTTGGTGGGTGCAGGTTTATGCACGGGCTCAACTCGGGTAGGGTTGAGGCCCAGGGGTTATTTTAAAAGTCGCCCAAGTCAGTTAAGAACTGGTCTTCGAGCCGCATCTTGCTAAGCCACATCGTACTACCACATGCCATGTATGGGCAGGACCTGGCTAAATAATTTGTAACATTCCATCGTAGTTGTGCCATTTTGGTGTGTGGGTGTCGGTTAGACAGTATTTCCACATGGCGCAAGAGGGGCTTGAATCCGCGGTGGTTAGCCCAATGGAAGCGAAACCTTAGCGAGGCAAGGCTACGGTGGGATGGCGCACTGTAAAAGCCTTGACACGTGCTCTAGACTGCTTACCTAAGGTAGTGAGCAGTGGGATCGACGGAAGCCAAACAAACTAGAGAATTCATATCTTGTGGGTAAAGTTGTACAACCTCTGCAGAGTGTAAAACTATTCGAATAGCCGTGTCCACGGTCATGGACATGCTGAGCAAAGCCACTCAAAGTTAGACTTTGATTTTGTTTTAAAAATGATTTTTGCAAATGATTTGAGGATGGTTAAACCTTGTGGTAAAATTGGGCGGTTAGCCATGTGATAGAAGGGTATCCATCACCATGTTTCATATGGAGGTTATCCTTCTATAAAACTTGAGAATTTATAAAAATAAATTTTAGTTATAGAATAACTGCTTTGGAACTTAGTAACAAATATTTAAAGAAAACATTGCTTTATACAAATTCAACCAATAAACCTTCCTTTGATATATCCATGCATGCATTAACTCTGTTATTGGGTGTAACTTGCGAGCACGGTAGTTGTGTTCACCCTTGCTTCATGCAAATAAATTTTAGAGGAGAAGGACTTCGGATCTCGACGACTAGGCCGCTACCCCAGTCGATTGCCTGTGGCAGATTACCTAGACTCCACTACTTCTTCGTCTTCCGCTGTGTTTGTTTAATGTTGGCTTGTAAGCCTTTCTTGTAATCAACTCTGATATTTATTAATAAAATTATGCGATTTACGGATGTTACCATATCTGTTTACTGTGTGAACTAGCTACTGATCATGGGACTAGTTCAGAAATGCACAGAAGATTCTGGGGTGTTACTCCCGGGTCCGACAACTGAAAACTTAGGTGGATGTATGGAATGAATGAATGCATTGAAAGAGATGGACTGCACACATGCTCATACCGGTATAGCTAGTGACACACCCGTTGGTGCTCACTTAAGCCCGTACTTAACAAAGTTCGGTGACCCAATTACCGTATGAAGAACGTTTCATACGGGTATCCAAAATTGCCTACATTGGAATGGTGGGTCTTACGTGCCTATACTGGAATTGATGGGTCTTTACAAATCCACTCCCATGGATGGAACATGAACAACACATGAATGAATGAAACATGTGCAATGAACGTCACCATTTTCTTCCACATGGATTACCAATTAAGAACGGAATAGGGAGCATTGAATATGAGCATGGATCACAAAATTAACAGCACAACAACAACCATCCATCAAGAATCAATATATGGTAATGAATTGTACTTGTCTTCCGCGTTGTGACGCGCTAGGAGGCAACAAAGGCGCTCCTACACTCGCCACCTACACAATTATGTACTCGAAATAAGAACAACATGATACCAATCAAAGCTACCAATGATCTACAATAAATCCCTAACTATCCAATACAACGAATAGACCCAAAACTGATATCAGACAATTCATCCACCTGAAACGACTCTGGACAGCGGCACGGAAAAATTCATATCTATTGTTCTGGGATTCGGAACGAGATGAGTCCAGTGCCCAACGAAACTTAACGAGCAAACCTACAAAATTCTAGTTGACAAGATTTCCTAATTCTGCAAAAATAATTAACTAAACAGTAGATGAATATGCCTGACAGAAATATGTCCAAACGAACAGAACAGTAGCAAAGAACATAACATAACTTTTGATCCACAACTCCGATTAAAGTGATATTTATCAACCTGGAAATATTATAAAATTTTCTATAATAACCTAGTTGGGTGAAACCCGTGAATCTGTCTTTAACTTATTCACATTTTGAAAAATAACTAGACAGTTCATTCTCGATAGGCAGTCAGGACAGTGTGGAAAGATTATAGCATAACTTTTGAACCGTAGATCGGAATCTAGTGATCTTGGTGGCTATGGAAAGCTAAGAACATAATATACAAAACTCTAGAAGACAAAAACCTCAGATTCAGCCTCAAAGACACGAAACTGGCCACACAATCTACTAGACAGAACATATCTATTACTGACAGATTTCGATCCAACCAAATTTAATCGAATTCACATCTACCAAACCAGCAAACAACAAAGAACAACGATTGTTATCCTTGATGAACCCGGGGAGGTGATGAATGGGCACTTGGGGAAGACGACCTCTCTTCTCCTCGCCCTCTTCTTCCCTTCTATTGGCCGAACAGGTACTGTCCTCCTCCTCTCGTCCTCACGATGGCCGGCAGCGGGTGTGCAGCAACAAGGCAAGGAGGAGCAGCACCAGGGGGCAGCAGGGGAGGCGCCAGGCAGGGAGGAGGTGGCAGCTTGGGAGGGAGAAGGAGGGAGGTGCGGGCGGCTAGGGTTGGGGGAAAGGCGCCCCCCTTTTGCCCCCCCCCCCCTTCGTCGGTTGCCCTCTTGGGCCTCCTGGGTCGCGGCCCGCGGCCCAAGTTGACGAGGAAAAGCAGAAAACCCCCTGTCAAAATAGGAAATTCTAATTCTTTAGTTGACTTTCTCTCCCCGGCTTCTTTTCTAAATACCCGATTCGATTCCAGGGTATTACAGCTGGAGTATAATACCCCAACTTGCTTTGAGAGAGAGGAAGAGAGCAATTGAATTAGAGAAAGAATTTGAAGGTTTTAAAGGGTGTTTTTGTGTTTTTGGGAACTCAGGCCTTGGGGCTACTAGCCTGCAGCCTTGGCCCAAGGGGAAACCAGCCCAAGAAGGTGGGAGGGCAGCCAAACCCTAACGCATCACCCCCCTTGCGCCACTCCCTCCCTCCCTCATTTTCCAGCTGCCACCCCTTCAGCTCCCCTCGTGCACAATCTTCATCAAGTCATCGATCGAAGCATCAAATGTCATCCGATCGGGCTAAAACTTGGTCAGTGTGTTCTTGACTTGTTGGTCTTACATTTGTATGGTTGGATTGAGGATTATTTGAGAGAACCTGTTTTGAGAGGGGTATTCTAAACTTGGACTACTGCAGTTTTAGCTCGAAGCAGTTTTGGTACATCATCTGTTTGAGTTGGGAAACAATCACAGCTTGGGCTAAAATTTTTATAGCTTCTACAGAGCTCGTGTAAATACATTTCTACCAATTTTTATGCAATAATAAGCTGTTGTTTGTGAGATATGAGTTAATAACAGAAGGGAACAGAACTGTAGTTCTGATAGCAGATCAGTTTTCTGTTGATCATGTTGCGCTGTAGATTTGGGCTCCAAAGGTGTGAAATTTGGAAACTTCACCTCCTCGAGATAAATAGAGAATTCACATAGATTTCCACATAGTATTTGTACATGATAATTGGATTGGTAGATAATTAGTTATGATTTTTACAATCCGAATGTCTGTTCTGTTCCTTAGTTTCGGGTAGCATGCATGGTTATATAAATTAAAATTGGAAAATGTATGAATTTGGGCTTTTGATCTGAAGGAAATAGATATATGACTTTATAATGATTCCGAAAGTCTAAGAACACATTTTTGGACAGGTATAACTCGAATCTTGAATTATCTGATTCGCTTTTGACTTTCTATTGGGAACAATTGGGGGAAAATGTTAAGTTAGCGAAATTTATTGTAGAATATAAAAATTATATTAAATTTATTATGGTAGAAAATTCCCTGTGGATTCTAGAATGTCTTAGATCACTGTTTTGGAATGAACCAATTAAATGTTATGAAATTTCTAAGTTGTTATTCCGAAGATAACAGATCTTTCTTCGGAGTTAAAACAAAGGTTTAGACGTACTAATCTGAACTTTCGATCACCTGAGAAATTATGGGTATATGTGTGTAGATTCTAGAAAGTTATACTTCATGATTGTTGGTGCTTTGGATCAAAAGTTATGATTATTCTAAGGTGACTGTTCTGTTTTGGACAGAATGGTGTTCGGGATGGAATGGTATCGTTTTGGGTTACGATTAGGAACATATATGTCTATTTAGTTTTATTGCAATGTTGTATGATGTTGGATGGTATTCTTAGTATATTTTACAAATGCTAGGTGGTGATGTGAAACCGGGGTTAGAGCCTTCTACTCATCGTCATACATCACACGGTTGAGGTAAGTACTTGTATAATGGTGACAACAGGAGTTTGTCGTTGTCTTGTTGATTTATGACTATGATATTTAATAATATTTTGGTAAGTTATTTTAGTACCATGGTATTAGTGATGAAAAGAGTAAGATTGCAATGATGTTGCAACTACCATGGGGATGACATAGTGAGGTTATTATTGCTTAATTGTCAATATGATATATTGATGCAATTACCATGGAGATGACATGGTAGTGTTGTTAAAGATAAATTAATTATTGAATTACTCACTTGCATCCTTCTTTTCATTGATCCTTGAGACTTGGGCTACGTGGTAGCCAAGTAAGGATAATTTTTAAGGTCTCCGTCATGTTTTAGACTGGCATGAGGTCCCCACACTCATAGAGTGTGGGCTTGAGTGTAACACCCCAGCCCAACACTGAGCTTGGAATGCCACTAAACTACCCTTAACAACTAATAAACATCAACACACTATGAAATTTCAGCAAGTCAAATAATAATAAAACCCATCTATGGGTCACAATAGAACATGAATAAAGATTAGTCAAACATGAATAAATAAGCAAGGGAAACATAGCAAGGTAAATAGTCTAAAACAGCACCAAACTAATAAATCCAAAACCTTAGAACAAATAAACTAGTCCAAAACATTGACCTAAGCTTATTCAATCTCTAACATGTCCTAAAAGTAGTCCAGCAAGAATGAATCAAATCGCTCTCATTGCGAAATAATCATGTGTTTGAAGTATTCAACTATCCCATGTGCACTATTTATTCTCAATTGTGGTGCCCTCAATGATCACCTAAAAATAACAAAAGAACAAGGGTGAGTCCACGACTCAGCAAATACATCAATATACAATGAACAATGATAAATCAACATTATTCAATAGATTCATTATCATCACATGTACTTCTATTAATATTCTCATGCTGTCCTCTTCTCTTTGTTTCACACCCATTCATTTCATATCAATGCAACTCTACACTACATGTCCACGTGCATTTCTTTCACGTATACCGGTATAGCGTGAGTGAATGCTCGCGACAACATTCACTCTCAAGCCTGCTCCTCCTCAAGGATCAGGGACCTCCTCCACTCCCGTGGAGTTGTGATCAATCATGATCACCCGCTCATATGCAAAGATGTTTATGAATGCAAACATGCAGAATTTCATAATATTCATCATATCCTATTTTTCCTCATAATTGTCAACACGATACTGCCATACCATTCCATTGCTTGCAATTAAATAAAAATAAAAGCACAACAATAATGGTATTGAAAAATAAAGAAACACAGTGATCAATCATTGATCGATGTCTACCATGCACTTGCCTCAACAGTGCAAAGGTGGAAGACGCGAAGAGGGCGCTGCCCCCGGAACCAAACTCTCACCTGAATTAATTTAACAAGAACTCTAAGATAGCAATTCTGGACAAAAAAAATTAGGAGAAAATACGAACTCGCTATAATCTCTAGCGCAAACTCAACTCCAAAATCCTAAATATCAATCTGTCCCCTTGACAGACAGTCATAATCTAAAATTCATAACTTTTGTACCAGAGATCCAAATGAGGATTTCTTGGACCCTCTTTAAAGCTTATCAAATTACCCACCTAAACCTAGTTGGAGAGCTTTCCAAATTCGATCATCTTCTATCCTTAACAAACTGATTAACAGAATAGGTAATTTTCAGTCGAGTTTACGGACACCGCACAAAATCTAACATAACTTTCAGTACACAAGACCATATTTTATAGTATTTAGCTTTCTGGAAAGCTTATAGAAATGTCTATAATATTCGTTATGGTGAGATCCCCTAATTAATCCATTAACCATTCGCTAATGATCGATTACTAATACCTATCAGTATTACGACAGAACTGCAGAACAGCAGCGCCACAAAAATTATATCTCCCAATCCGCTCATCCAAACGACCTGAACCAATACTCTAAGTAAAGCTAGAGACGTCGCCCACAACTCTCTAGAGGCACCCCTGTCAAAATCCACCTTTAACTGGCCCAAAATATACGATCTCTACCGACTGCCATAACTTATCTGCTATTAGTAACGCCTAAACGCATAAATTAAACACCCAACTATCGAGATTAGGAGCATTACCCTTGGAGTCGTACTAGCCCGATGAACTCCCAGCGAGGTGCTCCTTCCTCTCTTCCTTCCCTCTCCTCCTTTACCCCCTTCTTTCTCCACAGCCAGCCACCACTGCGAGGGATCGGCGACCCCGGGAGACGACATCACAAGGAGGGTTGGCTGGGGCACTCGGTTGTGGGGGAGATGGGGCACCCAAGACTAGGGAGGGGTGGCAGCAGGGTGGGGAGGGGCGGCGGCCTGGTGGGGAGGGGAGAGAGGTGGCGGCTGGGTGGAGGGAGTGGGGGAAAAGGGGGCGGCTAGGGTTTGGGGAGGAGGCACCTCCCCCTTGGCCCCCTCTTGGGCTCTGGGCATGACCCATGACCCAAGTTGGCAGGATTTTACAGTAAACCCCCTCAAAACATCTAAAAATCCCATTTTTCAATTACTTTTTCTCTCCCGAGATTTTTTTTCTAATTGCCCGATTAAGTTTTCGGGGTATTACATTGAGGTCCCTGAGCTAGAAGGCACAGGCATGGGTATGTATCGACGGTTGCATACTCCACATTACCGGTAATTGCAAAGCGAAAAGAGATGTTATCAACTTGCACAATATTTTTTAAAAATATGAATGTTAGGAATTCTGCAATTTTAGTTCATTAGTTCATTGTGTGTGTGACTTGTATTTTGTTTCTACATTTAATATGTTTTAGAAGGAAATATTTCAATGAAAAAACCAGATAGATACCAACTTGCCTCCTATTTAAAATAAAATTTCTTTCTTAGTCGTTTTGTAATTTCACATCAATTGGTGTGCAATTTTGTATAGGTCAAGTTAATATATATTTTATTTGTCATTTCTAAAGGGTTCTACGAAGTTTAGGATTGTTTTTTTACATGATAGGTTAATCTCTTCTTTCTCTTTCATTTATTAGCGGATCGTCCAGTTTAAGATTATTATTATTTTTTGTATGGGATAGATTGATTTCTTCTACAAGACTGTAATTGTTTTATCATTAGGGTTAAGCAAGTTAATGGTTGTCATCTATCGAGCATAAATTAAAATTTATGTTTGTATAATTTGTTATTTGTTAACCAAGTAGGACCGTATGTTTATTTGATATGTTAACATGGAAAAAATCTTAACAAATGAAAACTTGCATAACAATTTTAGTAAATTTGTAGTGAAATCCATTCTATAATTGTAGTTCTATCAGTGGAAGTTCCTATTTTAAGTTCAATGAATTAATACATTTAGATGACTAAGTTTTAGATGTCTACCATCTATTAAATTTTAAGGATTACGCAATTTGGTCTATATAGTGTTTCACTAATCCTGTCTTTGTCTCCATAGGGCTCACTAGGCCTAAGTTTTTTTATCTAGTTTAAAAATAATTCTTTGTTTGTCTCTATGGGGTTCACCAGGCCTAGTATTTGTCTAACTTAAAAAATATATTTTGTTTTGTCTATGTAGGGGTTCACTAAGCCTAGGATTTTTTTTGTCTAGTTTAGTAATAATTTTGTGTTTGTCTCTCTAGGGGTTTTCTAGACCTAAGTTCTTTTGTCTAGTTTAGAAGTAATTCTTTGTTTTTTTTTTACATTGGGGTTCACCACACCTAATATTTGTGGTGTCTGCCTTACAAAGTTATTATTGCTTATGTGTCTATAGGGGGTTTACAAACCTATTTTTTTTACCATGTCAAATTTTGTCTCCATTTCTGCATTGCATTTATTAGTCATCTAAGAGAATAGCTTATATTTAGTAGAGATAATTTTCTTTGAATTGAGAAGACATGTATGAACTATTGTGAACTCCACAAGTGGTTGTCTATTGAGAGATGGGAAATAACTTGTTTTTACGGGATCAAATGTTACTTTCTCGTTGAGACCAATGCAAGGTCGTTAATTTGTTTTGGACATTGAGGACATGTTGGTGGTGGTGGGTGGGGGAGGAGGGCTTAAAGCCAACTTCGGCTTGAGAAAATCCAACCGGTCAACTGCGCAATAGCTTATCATTTAAGCTGAAGCAAAAGCCCAAGTGAAAGCCACAGCTGGGTATATCACTTTGTCACTGGAAGTTGAAGGAAATTATCCACCAATTGCCACCAGTTAAAATGCCCTTCCCCCACTTGTTGTGTCCCCATCTAAATTCCAGCCAAAGGCAACTCGTTCCCCTTTGTCCCTAGGGTGATTCTACACCACCGCTCGAACCTCTCCCACACCGCTAGCGCTGTTCCTCTCCTTGACCTCCCCACCTCTAACCGAGGAGCCCCACCACCAATGCCTGCGAGAAGCAACGGATTCAAAATCCACCACCGCCCGAGGATCACGATGGTCACTTGGTCCACCTGCTGCCCGTCAGTTCTCCCTACCACCATCGTCGACTGTCGGCTCCCCCTGATGCCACCGCCCTGCCTGATTGAGATATTTCTTCCCAACTCCCTCCTTCTTGCCTCTCCCAACTCCTTCGATCTACTTTGTGAAAGTGTAGTCATGGTTGGTAGTGCTGATTCTTAGATATTTTGAAATATGGATTGCTAGTCATTCTCATATATGCTCATGCTGCTTGTTTGTTGGGCTAAAAGTAATGTGTCATTTGGAACAAGATTCATTACTTGCTACCTACTAAGCATATAGTATCAGATAACATTCCTTTTCTCTTGAATATACGAAGAAAGTGGTTTAGGTAACAATAAATTTGTCTGAATTGATGGCAAATCAACTTGTATAATTTGAAATTACATGCAACTTGCCATCTACAATTTTTAGGTATGTGTCCATGTTGAATTGTTATGGTAGTGTGCTAAGCCGACCAACACCAGCAAGGTAACTATAGCAAGGATTAGTTTGAGTAAATTAGGACAGTTTGAGAAGTAACTGTATCAAAGTCTGCTGGTAAGTTAGGATAGTTTGAGTAGTAATTGTATTAGAGTCTGGTAGTAAATTAGGATAGTTTGAGTAGTATTTGTATCAGAGTCTGGTAGTAAATTAGTATTCAAATTATTTTCCACGTCCTCCTGGAAGTAATTCTTTTGTCTTTTATGTGATCGATTGTTTTTGCCATCCGCTCATTCAATGTTTGACACTTCAATCTTATGTGTAGGAAAATATTATCTTATCGACGCGGGGTACCCGAATCGAAAGGGATATTTAGCTCCATACAAAGGGCAAAAATACCATGTCCTGGAACGGTAACGAGTCCAGCTCCAAATGGGAAGGAGTGGTTCAATTTTTTTCACTCTTCTCTTTGTAATGTGACTGAACGATCATTTAGTGTGTTGAAGATGAAATTGCAAATTTTGTTGAAATTACCAAGTTTTAAAATAAAGGACGAAGAAGATCATAATGGCATGTATGGTGCTTCGTAACTTTATTCAAGAAAGTGCCTTAGATGATCGTCTTTTTCGAAGGTGCGATGAGGATGAGGATTACATGCCATGAGCTGATCAACAAGCATCATCTACACGGCTTGATGAAAACATGTCAGTGGGTGATGGTGACATGTGTGCTCTTTATGATTTCATTGTCACATCTTTGATGGCTACTAGAGAGTAGGAATGTGTTTAGTTATGCAACCTTTTGTTGGTAGTATTCAACTTTTGGATATGATAGTGGATGTTGCACCTTTTATGGCTGGTATTGCTTTTGTATAAAGAAAATATGCATTCCACCTCCTAAATGTGATATTTTACATTGCAAATTGTTGCTCAATTGTTCATAACTTAGTAAAATTAGGTCATTTAATCAATATTTTTGTAAAAAGAATAAAAACAACCATATTTACGCTAAATTAGCATACAAACATGTATTTAGAACCCTCAAATGTATTTCGATATTTCATCATTCATCTAAAGTCATGCGTGACTAGCCAATATAACAAAAAGTTAGGCTACCAAGTGGTCTCTCAGGAAAATGCTACAGCTATTTTTCAGCTCACAAAGCCAAAATAAACTTTTCATAAAATTTATAGCTCCCAAGTAGGGCCTGGGTGGTGCTTGAAGGCGAACATGTAATACTCCGGAATAGAATTCGATAAATAGAACGAAGCTGGAGGGGTAAAAGACTAATGCAAACTCGGAATTTCCAGTTCAGCGGGGGGGGTTTCTGCTTTTCTTCGCCAACCTGGGCCGTGGGCTGCCACCCAGGAGGCCCAAGAGGGAGAGACCAGCCCAAGGGGGGCCGGCCAAGGGGAGGGGGAAGGCACCCCCAACCCTAGCCGCCTCCCCCATTTCCCCTCTCCCTCCCCCTTGTGGCCGCCACCTCCCCTGCCCTCTCCCTGCGCCTTGCTGCTCCTTTGCTGCCGGCCTTCCCCTGTGGTGGTAGCTCCGGCGATCCCCGACGCGTTGTCTCAAGGCTCCCTCCGCAATCTCCTTCTCCCGCCGGCGTATCCGGTCGTTCGTCGTCCTCGGGTGGCTGTTCTTTGGAGAAAGAAGGGAGGAGAAGAGAGGGGGATCTTCGGGCAGCGGATCATCGTCGTCCCACGGGTCTTCAAGGGTAACGAAGGTTTTTAATGGTAGTTTGATTCGGTTTTATTGATTAATGGTGGATTAGATCTAAATCGGGTTCTATCCTGGAGATTCCAGAACGCATCCGTATCTTTGCACGGCCAGTTTCGACCCTTTAGAGGCCGAATCTTGGGTTGACCTCTTCTAGAGATATGTTCCTGGTTTCGTTAGCTTTCTTTTGGCACCGAGATCACGAGATTCCACCCAGTGGTTTAGGAGTTATGAATTTTTAACCGATCACTGCTCCGTCTGTCAGAAATTCTGGGTATAGTCGGTTGCACCTAGGTTTTGATCTAGTTTGAGTCAGAACAAGGTCGGCCACCCAACTAGGTTTATGAAGATAATTTCACCCTGTTTCCAGGCTGATAAAGATCACTTTATTTGGATCAGTGGTTTAAAAGTTAGAGCCTTTTCTTTAGGGCTGTTCTGAATTCTGGACAGACTGCAGTTATAGTTTTTCATTGGATGGTTAGACCTCTGTTTTGGCCGAATTAGAGTTTACCATCAACTAGTGTTTCGAAGCCAGTTAAGTTAAGAAAAGATGAGCACTGGTTTCAGGTCTTTTGGACTTATGGTTAATTATTGGTGAATTGTTTAGTAAAACTGCCAGATTAGGGATATTTAGAATGTTTGGGTAAATTGATCAAATTGAACCTTTTGTTGGGTAGATTTGGCTAGAGATTGTGGGAGGATACGTGTAGCAATGTCTTACTCGTTTGTCCTCATTTCGATTATTTTGCATTGTAGGCGGTGAAGCGGTGAGTGGAGGGGTATCTCAATTACCTCCCAACCCGTTGCAGCGCGGCAGGCAAGTAACTTGTATAATATGATTGATGCATTATGTGATGTGTGAATGAATGATTATATTTGTTCGTGTTTGTAGATGAATGCCATGTGTATCTTTTCATTTATGAGTACTATTCAATATTTCCATGGAATCACATCATGACATGCATAATTACCTTTGTTGCCTCTCCCAACTCCTTGATCTACTTTGTGAAAGTGTAGTCATGGTTGGTAGTCTTGATTCTTAGATATTTTGAAATATGGATTGCTAGTCATTTTCATATATGCTCATCTTTGCTTGTTTGTTGGGCTAAAAGTAATGTGTCATTTGGAACAAGATTCATTACTTGCTACCTACTAAGCATATAGTATCGGATAACATTCCTTTTCTCTTGAATATCTGAAGAAAGTGGTTTAGGTAACAATAAATTTATGCAATTGATGGCAAATCAACTTGTATAATTTGAAATTACATGCAACTTGCCATCTACAATTTTTAGGTATGTGTCCATGTTGAATTGTTATGGTAGTGTGCTAAGCACCAACACACCAAGGTAACTATAGCAAGGATTAGTTTGAGTAAATTAGGACGGTTTGAGAAGTAGCGTATCAAAGTCTGTTGTAAGTTAGGATAGTTTGAGTAGTAATTGTATTAGAGTGCAGTAGTAAATTAGGATAGTTTGAGTAGTATTTGTATCAGTGCGTAGTAAATTAGTATTCAAATTATTTTCCACGTCCTCTGAAGTAATTCTTTTGTCTTTTATGTGATCGATTGTTTTTGCCATCCGCTCATTCAATGTTTGACACTTCAATCTTATGTGTAGGAAAATATTATCTTATCGGCAGGTCCGAATCGAAAGGATAATTAGCTCCATACAAAGGGCAAAAATACCATGTCTGGGCGATGTGAGTCCGACTCCAAATGGGAAGGAGTGGTTCAATTTTTTCACTCTTCTCTTTGTAATGTGTGAGCGATCATTTAGTGTGTTGAAGATGAAATTGCAGATTTTGTTGAAATTACCAAGTTTTAAAATAAAGGGCGAAGAAGATCATAATGGCATGTATGGTGCTTTGTAACTTTATTCAAGAAAGTGCCTTAGATGATCGTCTTTTTGAAGGTGCGATGAGGATGAGGATTACATGCCATGAGTGATCAACAAGCATCATCTACGGCTTGAGTGAAAACATGTCGGTGGGTGATGGTGACATGTGTGCTCTTTATGATTTCATTGTCACATCTTTGATGGCTAATAGAGAGTAGGAATGTGTTTAGTTATGCAACCTTTTGTTGGTAGTATTCAACTTTTGGATATGATAGTGGATGTTGCACCTTTTATGGTGGTATTGCTTTTGTATAAAGAAAATATGCATTCCACCTCCTAAATGTGATATTTTACATTGCAAATTGTTGCTCAATTGTTCATAACTTAGTAAAATTAGGTCATTTAATCAATATTTTTGTAAAAAGAATAAAAACAACCATATTTACGCTAAATTAGCATACAAACATGTATTTAGAACCCTCAAATGTATTTGATATTTCATCATTCATCTAAAGTGCAGAGACTAGCCAATATAACAAAAGTTAGGCTACCAAGTGGTCTCTCGGAAAATGCTACGACTATTTTTCACTCACAAAGCCAAAATAAACTTTTGAAAATTTATAGCTCCCAAGCGGCGGTGGTGCTTGAAGGCTAACAACACACTGCTTTATAAAACAATAGAAACTAAGCCCGTTAGCAAAGGACGGTCAATACACCACCACATAGCCCAAAAGTTACTGACACAAACACACACTAAAAAAATAGGCTCACAACACATCCCAAAAGTTACAAAGACAAAGCACACTATAAATATGGGCTTACAACATATCCCAAAATGCTATATGAAGACACCACAAAATACAACAAACTCGCTAAAGCCCAAACTTTATTAACGGATCGAAATTGCAAACCGCGGGCTGTTAGCGAAACAAAAACAACACAATGCAAAGAATGACGAGAAGACATGACTAAAGTTGACTAAAACATAACTCCGGAATTGGGCACAAGCTACCAATCAAATCCAAACAGCTTTCTGCAACGTCCATGCTGTTGTAGAGTTAGTTGTGCAGGGGGCTTGCAGGGCCCTATCAACCAAAACTTGCTTTATTACCTACCTCCCTAACGGCTCATTAGTAATCGCTAGAGTTGTGCACATTAAGGGCTGTTTGGTATGGCTCCAACTCCCACTTCTTAGTTGGAGTAGGTGGAGCCATGCCAAACGGTCCACTCCAACAAAAATTGAATTTGGAGTTTGAGAATCGAGCAGTGTAGTGTATTTTTCGAGCTACGAGAAGTGCTCCCCGCATGGAGCAGTCATCCAGTTATGAAAATACCCCTAAAATTAAGATAAAATTACCCACCAAATGCCATCCAATAAAACCCCCCTCGCCCATCCAATAAAACAAGGGTAGTATAGTCTTTTAACAAAGATCTTTCTCATTCTCGAGTGAGTTAACTTTCTAACCAAACACCTCAGAGACTACTCCAACTTATCATAGGAGTGGATCCAAGAGTGAAGCGAGTTGGAGCTGTAAAAATTGGAGCAGAGCCAGTACCAACAGGGCCTAAGTCCCGAAGATGAAGCTCCTTCAGTAACTCCTAGCTAGCAAGCCCAATAGGGCCCATATATTCACAACAAAAAGTAAATCAAGAGCTCTCAACCTTGCTAATCTGATTTCAAAGGAATTTCATATGAAGCGGTATAATTTTCACAGGAATCTCATAATGTAATGGGTCTGTCTACACAAAATTCAACTGTTTTCTTTGTAAAAAATTGTCACATTCTGAAATTTTATTTACAACTTCATTATACATAAAATACAGTAAAATATTATTGTAATTTTTAGGTATGTGTCCATGTTGAATTGTTATGGTAGTGTGCTAAGCCGACCAACACCTGCAAGGTAACTATAGCAAGGATTAGTTTGAGTAAATTAGGACAGTTTGAGAAGTAACTGTATCAAAGTCTGCTGGTAAGTTAGGATAGTTTGAGTAGTAATTGTATTAGAGTCTAGTAGTAAATTAGGATAGTTTGAGTAGTATTTGTATCAGAGTCTGGTAGTAAATTAGTATTCAAATTATTTTCCACGTCCTCCTGGAAGTAATTCTTTTGTCTTTTATGTGATCGATTGTTTTTGCCATCCGCTCATTCAATGTTTGACACTTCAATCTTATGTTTAGGAAAATATTATCTTATCGACGCGGGGTACCCGAATCGAAAGGGATATTTAGCTCCATACAAAGGGCAAAAATACCATGTCCTGGAACGGTACCGAGTCCAGCTCCAAATGGGAAGGAGTGGTTCAATTTTTTTCACTCTTCTCTTTGTAATGTGATTGAACTATCATTTAGTGTGTTGAAGATGAAATTGCAAATTTTGTTGAAATTACCAAGTTTTAAAATAAAGGACGAAGAAGATCATAATGGCATGTATGGTGCTTCGTAACTTTATTCAAGAAAGTGCCTTAGATGATCGTCTTTTTGAAGGTGCGATGAGGATGAGGATTACATGCCATGAGTGATCAACAAGCATCATCTACGGCTTGATGAAAACATGTCGATGGGTGATGGTGACATGTGTGCTCTTTATGATTTCATTGTCACATCTTTGATGGCTAATAGAGAGTAGGAATGTGTTTAGTTATGCAACCTTTTGTTGGTAGTATTCAACTTTTGGATATGATAGTGGATGTTGCACCTTTTATGGTGGTATTGCTTTTGTATAAAGAAAATATGCATTCCACCTCCTAAATGTGATATTTTACATTGCAAATTGTTGCTCAATTGTTCATAACTTAGTAAAATTAGGTCATTTAATCAATATTTTTGTAAAAAGAATAAAAACAACCATATTTCGCTAAATTAGCATACAAACATGTATTTAGAACCCTCAAATGTATTTGGATATTTCATCATTCATCTAAAGTCTGCAGACTAGCCAATATAACAAAAAGTTAGGCTACCAAGTGGTCTCTCGGAGAAAATGCTACTGACTATTTTTACTCACAAAGCCAAAATAAACTTTTAGAAAATTTATAGCTCCCAGCAGTGCATGGTGGTGCTTGAAGGCGAACAACACACTTGTCGGTGTATTAGAACCGATCTTACGTAAAGATTGTTTGATTGGGGTCTCCTAGAGATAAGATCACGCAGTGGATTGACACGGGATGTTTAGGCAGTTCGAGGCCTTCTCGAGAGAATAATAACCCTAATCGTGTGTATGGTATTCTTGATGATAAAGTAAAAGACTAAGACTATTACGGAGAATAGCACTTGTGTTCCTACTTGGCTGCTCTTGTTAGCCTTCCCTATCTCTCTTATTGATGCCCTTATATAGTCGTGAAGAAGTAGCCGTTTAGTCCTACGGAAGATGCGCCTAATTAATGTATAGCTGAGCGCATGATGGTAGTAATTAGCGCGCCTTGACTTCTTCACGCCGTCGCAATTATCTTCGAGATAATGGGGTATTTACACACCATTAATCGGCGGAATAATAGTGCGTGTAGACCGTTGATTCCTTAATCAATTGGACCTACCGTCGTAGGTTTGATTATAAGGTGGTCGTAGTTTTCCGGTCGTAGAAGGACTTACGATCGGTGCGATCGTAGAATAACTACGACTATGTAATGGTCGTGAAGGACTTACGACCATGATGTAGTCGTAGAAGAACTTACGACTATGGGGGTGATTGTAGAAGAACTTACAATCAAAGGTTAGGCCTCTCCTTATAGAAATAAGGGGTACTTACGGGACTATGTGACATCATATTTACCCATAATAAAATTACGGATAAAAGATAAAATGAGGATTATTAGATCCTCGTCATCTAGCCCACTTCAAGTGAAAGTAACTTACTTGGTGAAGGTTTCGTAAATGGTCTTATGACCATGAAAATGTCGTAGAACAATAGTCGAAGGAAGAACTCTTCGATATTTGAATGCTACTTTGACCAGGAATTTGTTTGGTCAAGAAGGTTACTTACAACTATCAAAAAGTCATAAGAACCCCTACAACTGTAGTAGTCGTAGTAGGGCGATTGGAGAAAACCCTTCCGATTGATACTTCCTTTGACCGAAAGACTTGGTCGGGAGTAATTTTACTTGGAGATGATAAAACAAACATAACTTTCTCGAGCAGACGTCAGGGAATTGCAAAGCGATCTCTCGATCTGTTGATGAGGACGGTTCGAAGTGATCGCAACCGTGAAGATTGTTTACAACTTAAAAAGTCGTAAAAACCCCTACGACCGTCTGGTGGTCGTAGCAGGGGAATCGGAGAAAAAGCCTTTCCGATTGATACTTCCTTCGACCAGAAATACTTGGTCAAGAATGTAATTTTGCTTGGGGGTGACGATACGCACCTAATTTTTCTCGAACGGACCATCTGGGGAATTGCAACCGGCTCTCTCAGACTTGTCCGATGAAGCGGTTCCCGAAGCGGTACAACCATCTATCATAGACCTATAGCCGGGACGGTTTCCGAAGCGGCGGAGATCGTGCGGTTATAAAAACTTACCAGGAGGTAGACTTGGATTTTTACTTTTCCCCAAATCACTCCATGTTCTTGAGCTCTTGCTTTCTCGTCTTCGACTAGGTTTCATCTTCTCGCCCAACCCAATCAAAAAACTTCTGCTTAGGCGAAATGGCCAAGAGAGTTTCGAATGGGAGGAATCGGAGATGGATGCGGCTAAGATCAAGATCTTGGTCGATGCCGGGAAGATCCCAGAGAAGGCTCTGGTGAAGTGGATTCCGGCTATCGGGCAGCATTGGCCATCGGGGGAAAATGGGCAAATCCCCGTCTTCCAAGCGTATTGTGAGTGCGGCCTTCGATTACCTGCCCACCCCTTTCTTACAGTAGTACTCGAACACTTTGGGGTGGAACTGGTGAACTTAGGTCCCAATTCCATTACCATGTTGAGTGTGTTCGTGTATCATGCAGGCGTGCACAGGGATTCCGGCGGATCTCGAGCTGTTCCAATATTATTATGGGATGGCTCGACAAACCGAATCGCCGGAATCGTGGTTCAAGCTCCACGACTCGAAGTCGAAGGTACATTGAGCTTTACGGTCTTCGTGGTCGGATTGGAGGAAGAGGTGGTTCTCTGGAAGGTCACCTCGAAGACGACCTTTCTTTAAATGGGGAAGGTCTTTGAAAAGAAATCTTCATGGGATTCAACCTCGAAGATATCAGTGGATTAGCCCTTATATCCAAGCCATTAAGGACTTGAAGGAAGAAGGGTGACCGGATGGCATGTGGTGAAGGATTTCATCACTGCAATTAGTCCTCGAAGAAACGAGCATCTCCTATGTGGAGGTACTCGTGAGAGGAGACCTCGAGAACTACGAGGAGGGTAAGCAATTGTCACTTAGTTCTTTGGTTTCAACCTTGTCTAATATTTTATCTTTGTAGAAGATCTTTCCTGTGAGGTTGACTCAGTCTGACTCATCGTTGGAAGTCCCGCCACTCAGAGGTCCTCAAGATCATTGCGCTTTGTCTGAGATGAAAGATAGGCGCCTAAGGTAATCAAAAGTCGATTCTTTCTTTAGGACTTTATAGTCGAGAAGTACTTCGAACTTTTAATGGTGATACGAGAATATCTTACGATCAATTAAAAGTACGTGAAAAACTTACGACTTGGTACTAGTCGTGAAAAACTTACGACTAATTAGTGATTCTTCTTGATGATTTTTAGAAGTAGGAATCGGAAAAGCATAATTCGAGTTATGAATTTTGGAAGACTGCTGTTTTACGGTTGTCGTCTTTCGGCGCTGTTTTGGTAGACTGCGGATTAAAAATAGTAAATAGCTTAATTAGAGTTTTTGATCTACATGAAAGTTGTAGATAATTGTCTAATGGTTCTGTAGGATCTGAGAACGCGAATTTTGGTTGGATAAAACAAAAGTTATGAATTTAGTAAGACTGCTGTTCCGAAGCGGACAGATCGGCTTTCGGGGCTAAATACGGAGGGTTAGATGATTTAATTAGAAGTCTTCGTAATCTAAGAAAATGTGGATAATTTTATGAAGAATCCAGAATGGGGTGGTTTGTGGTGATCGTACTTTCGAGTCAAAAGTTACGTTCGTTTTAGTACTAAGACAGCTATGGGTAACTATTCGGTACCGGAATAACGTGGTATATTTGGGGACGTGTAGGAGCGATGTCGATTGATTGTTGTTCTTATGATGCTGTAGCTTGTATTGAAATTTGTGTATTTAATGTAGGAGAGGCGTCGTACTTGTTGCCATCTGCTAGCCAAATTGTGCGTCGCAACTAGTAAAGGCAAGTGCATGGTAGACAGCGATTAATGATCGATCACTGTTTTCTTTATCTTCTATTACCATTATTGTTGTGCTTTTATTTTGTTTAATTGCAAGCAATGGAATGGTATGGATTTATATTGTTAATGGACATGATGAAAAGTTGGATATGATGTTTATGATGGAGTTTGCATGTTTGCATACATAAGCATCTTTGCATATGAGCAGGTGATCATGAATGATCACAACTCCACGGGAGTGGAGGAGGTCCCCGATCCTTATGGAGGAACGGGCTTGAGAGTGAATGTTGTCGCGAGCATTCACTCATGCTATACCGGTATACGCGAAAGAAGTGCATGTGGACATATAGTTTAGAATTGCATTGCTACATGAGATTAATGGTTGTAAATCAAAGAGAAGATAACTGCATGAGAATATTAATAGAAGTACCTGTGATGATAATGAAGTTATTGAATGCTGTTGATTTATTATTGCTCGTTGTTTATGGATGTGTTTATTGAGTCGTGGACTCACCCTTGCTCTATTGTTGTCTTTAGGTGATCTTCGAGGATGCCGTAACTGAGAGCGAGTAGAGCACATGGACAACACATGATCATTCGCCATAATAATCTTCTCATTCAATATTAGTTTACACTTGGACATGTTAGAGGTTGAATAAAGTTTAGGACATCATTTGGACTAGACTATTTGCTTTATTAATTTTGGATTCATTGGTTGATGCTATTTTGGATTATTTACCTGGTTATAATTCCCATTGTTTATTTATTGTCGCTTGATCCATAATTATGCATGTCCTTTTGTGGTCTATTGATATGTTTATTGATGTTTTCTTGCTGTAATTTTATAGTGTGTCGATAATTATTAGTTTAGAGAGTAGTGTGGTGGCATTCTAGGCTCAGTGTTGGGCTGGGGTGTTACAGCGGCGATGTTCGGTTGTTAGGTCAAAGTCATGAGTTTCAGGGCATATATGTTGCATGATGCATGTTTTGACTAACATGGGTCAAGTTGTGAAGAACTTGTTTCTAAATTCGGTTTACTTGTCTATTGTTGTGCAGGTTACTTGGTGGTCAACGACGGTCAACAGCGAGGATGATCGGGACTAGGCTTGGAGAGTTGAGGTCCAGAACGATCTACGATGCCGGGTGAGGTCAATGTACTCAAGCGTGGTGCAAGATGGACAAGAGTGACCTATTGGCTAATCCGAGGCGCAAGATAGCGCAAGGTGTAACTAATTAGGTCAAGATGTGTTAAAGACGGCACATTAAACTACGTGTGTATGTGTCTCGTTTGTTTTGGGCCTTAACGGGAGCCCAATTGAGTCAAACTTCTAGAAGGTCCAAGCCTCCACTATAAATAGGGGAGGGAGGTGGCTGCACCTCCACTTCATCTCTTTTGCTATTTTGAAACACTAATTTTCTTAGGGAGAGCTTTTGTGGAGGCTAGGGTTCTTGAGAGTTTGATGTGATTTTCGTGCTCTTGGATTGAGCATTGTCCTCCATTGATGGAGTGGCTGTAAGCCCATATCATATCCAATCAATCAAAGGAAAGATTGGTCAATGTTTTGTCTCATTGTGTTCTTTCTCTATATTTGATGATTTTGAGTCTTTCTTTGATCCGTGGGTCTTTCATTGAATTCTTCATGTGATTTAGCTTGCTGTGATGTGTGGGAACCTATCTAGGATCATCTTGATCATCAATCACCCACGAGCAAGATTTTGGATCAAGTTTTTATTTTGACCCAGTTTTGAACCCTTCTTCAATCAAACGGAAAAGGATCGTTATTCTTTCAAGAATTATCACAATCTTCTATTGGAATAGGTTCCTGATATCATAGAGAAGGTGTGTTCCAAGTTTCATCAAGTTTGGAGTTGTAGATCAAAAGTTTCATCTATTTTCAACTTCGTCATCAGGTTGTTTTGATCTGTTCTGAAGGCCAGCGGTCAGACCGCCCAAGGCCACCGGTCAGACCGCCATTGACCCATTGGTCCGATCGCCAGTGCATTGAATTGTTTTAATCTTTGTTGATTTTGTCGTATTGCTTAGGGTTTAAATTGGATTCAATATTAGTATTCCATTTGTCTTCGATATATTGAACTTCGTAGCTTCCATAGCTACTGGAGTAAAATATTATTGAATCAATTAATTGTAAAAAAGTGAGTGTGCTCCTATTCCCCCCCCCCCCTCTAGTGGCCTTTTTGGTCCAACAAGTGGTATCAGAGCCCGATTAGTTCAATCTTGATCTTAACCGGTCACTAAACTTGGCGATGGATAGATACTCCACGAAGCCGCATATCTTCGATGGGCACGACTATGCCTATTGGAAGAATCGCATGCGAGTCTTCCTTGAGAGTGAAGGATACGCTATATGGGAGGTTGTTCGAGTTCCGCTCGTTGTGCCCGAAGTTGCTACGCCGGCTTCAGAAGCCCTTTTTGTTAACAACAATAAGGCTAAAAACCTCTTATATGGTGGGCTTGGTAGACAGGAGTATGATCGGATTTGCAATCTTGAGACTGCTCACGAGATTTGGAACACTCTCGAAACCTAACATGAGGGTTCGTCCCAAGTCAAGAAAGTACGCTAAACAGTTTATAAGCGTGAATATAACAAATTCGAGATGCGTCCTGAAGAGAGCATTGATGACATTTTCAGTCGCTTTAATAAAGTGATTAATTATATGAAAGTTGTTGGTATTGAATATTCTTAGTCTGAAAATGCCACCCACGTCTTAGCTGCAATCAACACCAAGGGGTAGGAGATAAAGGCTACAGCCATTGAGGAAAATGTCAATCTTTCTGATCTGACTTTGGAGCTGCTCTATAGCAAGCTCAAGACTCATGAGATCAAGAGGATTGATCATCCCAAGAGAGAAAATATGGCTTTGATAGCAGACCCACTCAAGAGAGCTTTTGATGGTCTTCTGAGTTTTTTTTTATTTTCACTTGTTGGTTTATCTGCAATTCATGAAGAGGAGTTTGAGAGTCTTCCTAAGCCTGAGTTGGCCCTCATAGTCAAAAAGGTCACACGGGCCTACAACAATATGAGAAACAGAAATCGATGAGGTCCCGTGACTTGCTATGAGTGTGGTGAGCTTAATCATATCCGGGCAAATTGCCCCCGCTTGGAAGAAGCCTCAATGGAACAAATCAAGGTATGGTACTGCCAAGCTGACAAAGGCTACTCACCAGGTTCTTGCCGCTTTTGAGGAATAATCTTTAAGCAATGTGGACTCTAGGAGTGAGGAGGACAAGGAGGAGGAGATCCCTCAAAACAAGAAGAAGGGGAAGGCCAAGGACTTCACCGGCTTGTGCATCATGGCTGACTCTGTTGACAACGACAACGATGAGGTACCTCCTTTCTATGATGTCCTTGCTGATAAATGTGAAACTATATTTGAGCAACTCATGAGTCAGGATAAGGCTTTAGAGTTTGTCATGGCCAAGAATAAGGACTTAGAGTCACAAGTATATAGTTTGACTTTAGAACTTACAAATGCTAAGACTCTTGAATCTGATGAATGTTCATCTTGCCATGCTCTGCACTCAGAATTTGCTAAAATGCAATCTGCTCATGATATTGCTTTGCAACAACTTGAAAATGCTAGGACTGAGCTTGTTGAGGTTAAATCTGCTCTATGTGAAAAATGCTTAGAGTCTAGCAAGTTAGTTGCTTCTGGTGTGGTTGATTCTAGCTTTTGCACTTTCTGCTTAGAACGTGAACATGAAGTCAAAGATATCTTAGAAGCAGTTAGAGCTAAATATGGCAAGCTTAAGGACAGAATTGAGTCTGCTACATGTGCTTCCTGTCCAACTCTTAAACTTGAAACTGCTTTATATAAGGAGAAATATGCTAGAGCCATTAAGGGTAAAACCTGTGAGTCATGTGTTAATCTCGAAGAAGAAAATGATTATCTTAAGGATACCTTAGAAAAATTCTCCAAAGATAAGAAACAATTAAACATGATTTTGGACAAGTCTAAAACTTCTTATAAGAAGCAAGAATTAGGATACAACTCTGTTCAAAATAACTCTAACCCAAAAGTTATTCAAGTCTTGAAAAATGGGTTAGTTGAATTCAAAACCCAACCTGTAAAAACTATCTTTAAATCTGCATGTGTTGCCCAATCATCTGTTAAGTCAAATGGTGCTTCTCCCAGTGGTATCAAGTACCATTGCACCTATTGCAAAAAGGATGGGCATTTGATTGAGTTCTGTTGGCGTAGGTTGAAAAATGATAAGAAAAATTTTTGCTAAAATTTCATTCAATTAACCTAGAGCGTTTATGAGACATTGTAACATAGAAAAGAAGAAACTTGGTTTAGGATTTGAGTCACATGCTCATCATCATGCTCCTAGACAAGATAAATCTCATGTTAATTTAACCATTGCTCATAACAGAACTTCAAATAAAATCAAGGATATCACTTCTGCTTTGCATACTACTCGCAGACATGTGTCTCAGTACTGGGTTCCTAGGTCTTGTTTAACTAACCCCAGTATTGAGACACATCGTTTTTCTTTGCCTTGATTTTCAGGATTACCGCGGAAAGAGGAAGGACACGTGGTTCGTCGACTCCGGCTGTTCACACCACATGACTGGAGACTCAAGATGGTTCACCTCCTTCACGCGGTCGACAGATGATGATTTCATCACCTTTGGAGATGATAAACAAGGGCGGATTGAAGGGACGGGATCGATCAGGGTGAACGACAGTTTCATCCTCAAGGACGTCGCCCTTGTGGACAAGCTAAGATTTAATTTGCTTTCTGTCTTTCAACTTATTGATGATAGCTATGAGACTATATTTAAAAAAAATTCTTATCGGGTGCTTGATTCAACTGGTGAGCTTGTTTTTGGGATTACTAGAGTTGCAAGGATTTTTGGAGCTGATTTTTCTGGATCTCTTGCTGGTTCTCTCGAATGCTTGATTTCATCTTCTTCTGAGTTCTGGTTTTGGTACCGTCGTTTGGGGCACATTGGTTTTGATCATCTGACGCGAGTTAGCAACCTTGAGCTCATGAGAGGTTTGCCCAAACTCAAAGCCGTCAAAGATGCTGTATGTGCGTCCTATAGGCATGGCAAGCAAGTTGCCGCCTCACACCCTTCAGTGACTATAGTCATGACTGACGAACCGGGACAGTTACTTCATATGGATACTGTTGGTCCTGCAAGGGTTCGGTCAGTTGGTGAAAAATGGTACATTCTTGTCATAGTCGATGAATTTTCTAGATACACTTGGGTGTTCTTTTTTGCTTCGAAGAATGAAACTTTTGATCATTATCATGATCTTGTTCTTCGTTTGCCTTCTGAACTTTCGGGTGTCATGAGAGCGATTCGCAGTGACAGTAGCACGGAGTTCAAGAATGCCTCATTTGCTTCTTTTTGTGTTGAGCATGGAATTGAGCTTCAGTTCTCTGCTCCACACGTCCCTCAACAAAATGGTGTTGTGGAAAGGAAGAACGGGACCCTGGTCGAGATGGCTAGGACAATGCTAGATGAGTATAGCATGTCGAGGAGGTTTTGGGCCGAAGCCGTTGCTACTGCTTGCCATATTGCAAATCGTGTCTTTGTAGACCTTCTTTGGGCAAGACTGCTTATGAGCTTTGATTTTGTAGAAAACCCTCTGTCTCGCACTTTCGAGTCTTTGGATCTAAATGTTTTATTCTCAAGACAGGAAATCTAGATAAATTTGAGTCAAGAACTTTTGATGGTTTATTTCTGGGTTATCCTGCACATTCGAGGGGGTTTCAGGTTTTTAATGCTGAAACTAACCTTGTTCAGGAGACATGCAATGTTACTTTTGATGAGACTAGCCCTAGAGCTAGATCAGATATTTCAGGTGATACACAGGTGACAGAGAGCATATTCATAGAGGAAGATGATGAAGGACTTGATAATGTTCTTCCACCTGCTGCTGTTGAAGCTCCTATTCCAGCACAAGAACCTACTGTGACTACTTCGCCTTCAGATGAGGCTCATGCTGCATCTTCATCATCAGCAGTACCTGCGGAGGTTGAAGAAATGTTTTCCTCTCCGGGTGCACCACTACACATTCAAAGGCAACATCCTCCGGATCAGATAATAGGTAATCTCCATGAGCGAGTTACTCGCTCCAGGTATCATGATCTAAACCTCTACTCTCATTCTGTTTTTGTTGCTTCTTTTGAACCCCACGATATGTCACATGCTTTATCGGATTTTAACTGGGTCAATGCCATGCATGAGGAGTAAGAGAATTTTGAGAAGAATAAGGTTTGGAACCTAGTAGAACCTCCTAGTGGCCATAATGTTATAGGAACCCGCTAGGTCTTCAAAAATAAACAAAATGAGGATGGTTCTGTTATTAGAAACAAGGCTAGGTTGGTAGCTCACGGCTTTAGCCAAGTTGAGGGGTTAGATTTTGATGAGACCTTTGCTCCTGTTGCTAGACTAGAAGCCATTCGCATTCTGCTTGCATTTGCTGTATTTAAGGGCTTTAGATTATATCAGATGGATGTTAAAAGTGCATTTTTAAATAGTTTCATAGAGGAGAAAATTTATGTTAAGCAACCCCCAGGCTTTGAGAATCCCAAGTACCCACATCATGTGTTCAAGCTATCCAAAGCCTTATATGGTCTTAAACAAGCCCCTAGAGCCTGGTACGATAGACTTAAAACCTTTTTGCTTAAGAATGACTTTGAGATGGGTAAGGTAGGCTAGGCGTGGTAATGACTTCCTGCTTGCTCAGATTTACGTTGATGATATTATCTTTGGTGGTTCTTCTAATGCTCTTGTTTTTAGCTTTTCTGAGACTATATCCAGGGAATTTGAGATGAGTATGATGGGAGAGCTCAATTACTTCTTGGGACTTCAAATCAAGCAATGCAAGAAAGGGATCTTCATCCATCAGATGAAGTACACTAAAGACTTGCTTAAATGCTTCGACATGGCTGACTGCAAGCCGATCTCCACTCCCATGGCGACTTTGACTGTTTTGGATCCAAATGAGGAAGGAGAAGCCGTGGATCAACGTGAGTACCGCAGCATGATCGGCTCTCTCCTGTACCTGACAGCCTCAAGACCAGACATCCACTTCACGGTCTGCCTCTGTGCGAGGTTTCAGGCGTCTCCGATATCTTCCCATCGCCAAGCCGTTAAGCACATATTCAGGTATTTACACTCTACCCTCTTGTATGGCATTTGGTATTCATGATCTTCACCTTTGTCCATTCGGGGGTTTTCTGATTCTGATTTTGCGGGCTGTCGGCTAGATAGGAAGAGTACCTCAGGCACTTGTCACTTCCTAGGCACTTCTCTTGTATCTTGGTCTTCTAGGAAGCAGTCTTCTGTTACACAATCCACTGTTGAAGCAGAATATGTAGCTGCTGCTAGTTGCTGTAGTCAGATTTTGTGGATAGTATCCACTCTTAAGGACTATGGGTTAAACTTTGCTAGTATTTCTCTTTCTGGGATAACACTTCTGCTATTAATGTTGCTAAAAACCATGTGCAACACTCTAGGACCAAGCACATAGACATTCGCTATCACTTCCTTAGAGACCATGTCGAAAAAGGTGATATTGTGCTGCACTTTGTGGAGTCCGAAGCTCAACTGGCCGATATCCTCACCAAGGCTTTAGACCCAACTAGGTTTGCCACCTTGAGGAGCAGGTTAGGGGTAATTTATCCCTATGGGTTGGTTTCAGGGGGAGTTCGATATTTTCTGATCTTACCTTGTTCTTTTGATCTTTTCTTGTTCTTTTCTGAACTTTTTGATCTTTTTGAAATTTTTAGGTTTTTAGGATTTTATTGCATCTCATTGTATCATATTGCATTCATATGAAAAATCTAAAAAGATGCATTGTAATATATGTTTTTCTGTTTACCTTTTAAAATTGGTGAAGCTTTGCCTATTACCCTTTGGAGCTTTAGTATTTCAATTCTTGTCCAATGCCGTGTCTAGTTCTTTGACTTGCTAGAATTATCATGTTTTCACATATACAGATAAGTCTTTGCTGTATGAGCTAGAACTTTAAAACAACTCGAACTAAAAACTGCAATTTGTGGATGTTTTAGCTAGTTGCACAATTAATGCTCCTTTTGTGACATTGGCCCTGTCAGAATTACTTTGTTAGCTCTTGAATCTAAAATTGACCATTATTTGAGCTTCTTGTGTTCTTGAGAATCTAAAACTGCTCTTGTGAAATATGAAAAATCAAGATTGTCTTATGCGTAAATTGTGTCAAACTACTCTTACGAGATTGCATGTCAAAGACATGAACTTGGAGATAGTTTGATGATCCAAACGATCTCATAGGGACTGCTTGTCAGGAATGATATGAACCTCAAGATTTGTCGCCTTGGTAGAAGCTTAGGAAGAGTTTGTGGATGGCTCCTAGTCCAAGATCTTCTTCACTAAGATATACTTTTAATCAACTTCTGGTCGAAGCTTAGGATGAGTTTGTGGATGGCTCCTAGTCCAGGATCTTATCACTAAGTTAGATCATTAGTCAACTTCAATATTCAGTGCAAATGAAAAAATTGTTGAAAAATGGGCGCTTGAGAAATTTGAGCAACATGATTCAATACAGGACCAGATTGTCTCTTAATGTGGTCTTTGTTAGCTTTTTGATCTCACTTTGATATTTTGACATGGCTAGTTTCACTTTAAGATCCCTATTGATGAACTTGCTAAATTTGAAGTTTTGCTTAAATTGATCAAATTTGTTGCTTTATTTTGAGCCTTCGTGCTTAGCTTTGATATATATGTCTTATCATGATCTTGCTAGCGCTGTTAGGCTTGATATGTTGTTTGTGCAATATTAGAAATGCTAGCTTGTTCTTTTGGATAATCTCCAAAGCTTCATGTAATCAAAAAAATTGAAAAATACAAAAATGAAGCTACTCCATTGCACTTCATGCATACTCCTTATGCTTCTTTCTTCATTCTGCATTTGTTATCTCTGGATGAGAGGAAGGCGTGATTCCTTGATGACTCCATTGTCAAAAGGGGAGAAGCTATTTCAATGTTGGGGGAGAAGATATATCATTGTTGTTCAAAGGGGAGAAGATATATAAAAATGATAAAAGGGGGAGAATTTGGAGAATTTGAAATTTTCTGAAATCTGAGGATCATAGTGAGGGGGAGTTTTTGAATTGCATTCATATTGTTTTATTGACTTTTCTGAACTTGAATTTCATTTATTAATCCTCACGATGATCAAAGGTCAATTGAACAATTGTTCTTTCATATGGACCTTAAGTGATATTTTTGACTCTTTTCTGGAATTTAAAGTTTTTATGCTTTTTTTGCCTTATCTCACTTGCCTATGCTATTCTGATGCCAGCTTGGTCATTTCCATTGCTTTCTCTTGCTTATGAACCAAGTTGTGCCTTTATGCGAAAACGAAAGTATTTTACTTTTCAAACCTCCTAATTATATTTTCTGGATTATTGCCAATGTGTTCATCAAGGGGGAGATTGTGGATATCATGGGGATATGCTCCAGATCTTAGGATGATGTGACAATTGGCAATGGCGTTAACGGTTTGTCATTTTGCGTGTTCTCAGCAAAGTTACAGTGCTGTCAGGCAATAACCGGTCTGACCAGCCAGGGCGGCGATTTGACCGGTCCAAGGGCGGTCCGACCGGCCATAGCGGCCGGTCCGGCCAACTTCAGAAGTGAGATTTTGAGCTAGGCCGAAAATAGAGTGTGTAGGCAAGAGAGGAGATTCTATTGCACATAGTCCCATAATTTTCAGAGTCTCCAGTCAAAAGTTCTACTGGTTTGAAAATTCTAGTAGGTTTCGGTTTTCCAGAGAGGAAATTCGGCTAAGTCCCAACTGGCGATCTGACCGGCCAATAGGTGGCGGTCAGACCGGCCCTAGGGGTGGTCTGACCGGTTTTCACTTTGATCGTCGCCCGTCGTGGCGGCGATGTTCGGTTGTTAGGTCTAAGTCATGAGCTTCGGGGCATATATGTTGCATGATGCATGTTTTGACTAACATGGGTCAAGTTGTGAAGAACTTGTTCCCAAATTCGATTTACTTGTATATTGTTGTGCAGGTTGCTTGGTGGCCAACGACGGTCAACGGCGAGGATGATCGGGACTAGGCTTAGAGAGCTGAGGTCCAGAACGATCGACGATGCCAGGTGAGGTCAATGTACTCAAACGTGGTGCAAGATGGACAAGGGTGACCTATTGGCTAATCTGAGGCGCAAGATGACGCAAGGTGTAGCTAATTCGGTCAAGAGGTCTTAAAGACGGCGCATTAAATTACGTGTGTATGTGTACCGTTGGTTTTGGGCCTTAACGGGAGCCCAATTGAGTCAAACTTCTAGAAGGTCCAAGCCTCCACTATAAATAGGGGAGGGAGGTGGCTGCACCTCCGCTTCGTCTCTTTTGCTATTTTGAAACCCTAATTTTCTTAGGGAGAGCTTTTGTGGAGGCTAGGGTTCTTGAGAGTTTGATGTGATTTTCGTGCTCTTAGATTGAGCATTGTCCTCCATTGATGGAGTGGCTATAAACCCGTATCATATCAAATCAATCAAAGGAAAGATTGATCAATGTTTTGTCTCATTGCGTTCTTTCTCTATATTTGATGATTTTGAGTCTTTCTTTGATCCGCGAGTTTTTGATTGAATTCTTCACGTGATCTAGCTTGCTGTGATGTGTGGGAACCTATCTAGGATCATCTTGATCATCAATCACCCACGAGCAAGATTTTGGATCAAGTTTTCGTTTTGACCCAGTTTTGAACCCTTCTTCAATCAAACGAAAAAGGATCGTTATTCTTCCAAGAATTATCACAATCTTCGATTGGAATAAGTTCCTGATATCATAGAGAAGGTGTGTTCCAAGTTTCATCAAGTTTGGAGTTGTGGATCAAAAGTTTAATCTATTTACAACTTCGTCATCGGCCGCTTTGATGCATTACGAAGACCAATGGTCAAACCGCCCAAGGCCACTAGTCAGACCGCCAGGTCATCGGTCAGACCACCATTGACCCAGCGGTCCGACCATCAGTGCATTGAATTGCTTTAATCTTTGTTGATTTTGTTGTATTGCTTAGGGGTTTAAATTGGATTCAATATTAGTCTTTCGCTGTACTGATATACTGAACTTCAGAGCTTCTATAGCTACTGGAGTAAAATATTGTTGAATTAATTAATTGTGAAAAAGTTATCGTGCTCCTATTCACACCTCCAATCATCTTTTCGGTCCAACAGTTATATAGCAATTCTCTAATGTAATCGCGTTCCAAATGGCGCCTAATCACGAGAGTTCTATTTGCCGATTCCCGAATCCTGTCTCCGCCCCTGCGTGCATGAGAGCTATCACCTACCTCCTTCTAGCTAGCAATCGGAAACAGATCTAATTGACCAGCTTTTCCTTTTACGCTCATCTCTTGTGCCCATGGATGTATAGAAGGGCTCAGCGTACCAAGTTTGTAAGGCATATATACAGGGGGACACCCAATGTAGCCTATTGGTAGAGAAAGAAATGACGATGGTCGAGGTCACGAGTTCAAGTCCTTATTTTCCTTTCACCGAATTCTTACCGACAGTGTGTAGGCTTTTGGCTTTGACACTCGGCAAATTTTAGGTTTCTAGCGGTGAATGTTCCCCGTAACATCACTATCTATTGCCCGTAAAGGTGACGATGATGCGATCCTTGGGCTTAGCTACGTATCGATGGAGAATTCAGCTGCCACTCCTGCTAATGATAAACAATGCAGCTTTCTTGTGTTCGTGAAATAAGGTCGCGAGCTCGATTCATCAGTCTTGACTGCGAGTAGCATAATTTAATCATGAACGCTGAATTGCTGATCGACGATTGTTATCTAGTGACTGTTTGTTAACTGCTCGATTAGATTGAAGTCCCGTTAGAACTCGACGCACTGATGGCTTCCCTTTCTGGCCTCCACTGATAGTAAAAACCCCTACACGAAATTCATGAAACTTTACACAATTGCAAGATCGTCCACCTTCCTCTGCCACTAGTCAAAGTGGTTCATCATGGAGTTGTTGGTTCATGGCCTAGGTGTTCAAAAGTCAATACCGATCTGAGGATTTTGGAGGCAAAATATAACTACGGTACAAGTAGTGTTTTTTTTCTTCCAAAAAAACAAAACTAGATTGTCCACATGCTAAATCATTATGGTTAGTACTAGCTAAGTAGCGGGTGGTACAAATTATCATGGATTGGCAAACATAGGATGGTTTATCTGATCCATGGAAACATCTGAAATGGGAGATGGTTTATCTGATCCATGGCAACAACTGAAATGGGCTCGATGCGTTTCTCTGCTCCTCTCCAGGACAGTAGTAGTGCGGCGCGCTCCCGGGCATGCTCATATTCGTCTGACAAGAAAAACAAAATGAATCATGTTAGAATCATAGCTGATCGTTCGCTCCAGTTTTGCTGCTGTCGTTCATCAGCAAATATGAGAATATATAGTTTCTGAAGATGCACTAGTAAATTGCAACAGCGAGGGCGAAAACTGCAGGAATGGCGGCGCATGGGAGATAGTAAGGGAGTGAACACTGAAGTGAAGTCTGAAGTTTTGACAAGATGTTACCGGAGGCAAGTCAGGGGAGGCGTGAGCAGAAAGAAGGTTGGAGGCCGTGTGAATGGCCACACCCTGCACTACGGCCCATTCAGTACCTGCCACGGCAGCACATAGCACTCGTGTGTCACGGTGGCGGCGTTGCTTCTCTCTCAACTCAATGCAATGCAATGCACTAGACGAGTGAATCCATTCCATCGGACGATCAACCGCAACGTTGAGGGGAAAATGCGCCGTGCTGACTTCGCTTGAGTACTTCCGTGTCGTGGTGACGGCCAGGGAGCGCAGCCACGGCTCCGGCGCGTACGCCGACGCGACGGCGGCGATGGGGATGCATCCCACGAGCCTCCGGGGCTGGGCGTTTGCCTGGGCCTCGCACCACCAGCTTGGCCCGTAGGCTGACTGCGTGGCGTGGTGCCAAACATCATCGTACCAAATGCCCAAATGTACTCGAAGATCAATGCATTTAAGCCCTTCATACCAACTCACGTCAGGCTCTCTTGGTTACTTGGTTTTTGATAGAACAATTCATTCGAAGTCACAGGTGGACCAAACTTTGTACCAAAATTATGGCCCGGCAGAGTACTGACGAAACGGAGCACTCCAATTTGCAGAAACAGACGATGATTAGTATTCCAACCACAAAATTTCATCTTCGAATACATGACCCGTAAGTTTAAGGAGCAAGTGTGTACAATCAACCAGAAGGATCAAGAAATTTTGCGCTTGATCTCTAGAGCCTGTTATGCGGAGCGCCAACAATTAACTTCAACACGAAAGACAAAAAAAAGGCCTCGGCAGATAGTTGCATAAGCGCTTTGGTGCTTCACTCCTGGTCCAGATCGAATGCAACAACTTCTTCTGTGACGTCCACCACCTCCTCAACCTCAACCTCCTTGGCTTCATACTCTACTTCCTCATCGCTGGCCTCCCCATCTCTCAGCTCCATCCTGTATGCCCGCTCCTCCTCGTGCAGCTGCTTCCACTTGCTAACCCATCCTTCCCACTCCTCCTGGAGCTGCTTCCGCCTCTTGCGCTCCTGCTCACTTAGCTGGTTGAACACGTCCTGGTCCTCTTGTTCGTACTTCTTGCTGTACTTCCTGAGGTTCCTCGTGATCTCCTCTTCCTTCTCAGGAGTAAGTAGTGATGGTGGCCTCGGGCGCCACAGGTACTGTACCATAATTACAGCTATATAAGTAAATGGCAAAGCATTACAATGATACAGCAAGGTGTGTGTTCAAAGAACAAAGGATGGAAACTCTACCTGATAAAAGTGATCCTTTGACACCTTGTAAAGTTGCTTGCCATTGAAGGACCAAATTTGAAAACCATTCTCCATCTCATGAACTGAGGTAACTGCAGTTGCGAGATACCTAAACAAGAAGCAAGGTTCCAAAACCATTTCAGTTCCACTAAATTAGAAGGGAATCAATAAGGTACTTGAAACACACTATTACCAATTGTCTAGTTTGAAGACAACAATAACTGGATCTAAGAATTTAATTTATATAACTTGAGGAAGCGTGTTTTTAGAGTTGAGGAAATTTAAGAATTTCATTCATTTCAGTTGAAGATGCACATTCTTTTCAGGTTAAGAATTCCTAAAAGCTATTCTGTAGATTTCTAACACACAACTTTGCAAGTTTGACAAAACAGTGAGGTCAAGAAATTCCTGATTCAGTAATTAGCTCACCTTCCCGTAGGATCCCACATGATGTCTGTCGCCATAAAATGCTCCCCCGTTGCCATGGTCTCAAGATCATCAACATTGTAGAACTCCAGCTGGCCATTGAAACCCTTCAGCCCAGCAAGAACAATAAAACGCCCAGCAGGAGACCAGAACAATGCATTTGCCTGCTTGGACTTGAGTGTGGTGAGCTTGGACACACGGTTAATGTTGTTGGCTGTGCGCATGGAGTAGAAGCTTATATCAGGCTTAGGTCCATCACCATGAATAACAGCAAAGCGGTGACCTCTGGGCTCCCATGCAAAGGCAATTATCTTGTCATTCTTGTTGTCCAATTCAAGGACCTCAATTGGGATGTCCCTTTCCTTAATTCTGAATAGCTCAAACCCAGTGTAAGTGCTCTTCTTTGTTTTCGTGTACCTATCTACCTTCACAGCAAGATATTCTCCATTGTTCTGCCAGTAAAGCTTGCAATCACTGACACTGAAAAGGTTTTTCTGCCGCAACTCCTCTTTGCCAGGAATTTGCACAAGACTCACCTTTCAACACAAAGCACATATTTTAGCCTTCACCATTAATTGAATAAACATCTTAAAATAGGCTCGCCGCAGAAGTTTATACTTACCCTGGCAGGCTGATTTCCACCACCCAATTCAGGCACAAAAAGGGCTATGATAGGATCAGTGGGTGACCAACTGAAGTCCACCACATTTTCTACCTTCAACGACTTCTTGTCAAGAAGGGAGAACGTCTCAGTTTCATAGACAGATATAACATTCTTCCCAAGCCTAGCAAAATATCTGTCATCGCTTCCACCACCCCACCTTCAAACACAAAAAAAAAACTATAGTAAGCATCAGACTATGACAACGTAATGAAAAACTGAGCACTCGATAAAAAGTACAACACTGGTGTTTTCACCTGAAGATAGGCCATGAAACCCCAGAAACACCAATACTTCCACCAGTAGTAAACTCATCGGCACTTCCCTTGAAGTCCCGCATTACTTTCCCAGTCCTTACATCAAAGATATTTAGGACAACCCTCTACAGGTTTAAGAATGGAAGTCAGATATGAAAAGGTATGGCCAGAAAAATAAGTATATAACAGTCTCTTACATGTGTATCCCTAGGGTTGCTGGGCTCATGGCTGCTATATGTGACCAAATATCTCTCACCAGGAGAGAAGTCAATCAGTTTCACCTGTCACAAGCCACTGTCAACTAAAACAACATTAAATATTGGATAGAATTCAGTGTAGCACAAACCAGTACCTGTGGATGCGCAAAGCGCATTAGACGCTCAAACTTATCATCACCGCCCCACACCTGTGAGCCCTGCCTATGCACTGTCGCCATGTATGTCCCAAGAGGGGACCATTGAATAAAACTATCTGTCCAGTACTGGCAAGAAATAAAATTAGTACAAATATAAGTATACATATGATATCAGTTCTACTTATAGAAGTGGCAGGCCATGAACTTAAATTTTCAGTCAAACTGTAAGCAATTAGTAAATTCAAGAAAAACAAGTACCTGCTTTTGGTACACAAGCTCAGGCATCAATTGCCTTGCATCATTCCAGTAGACTTCTGTGAATGTACCAGCACGGATGACAAATTGATCCCTGGCCTTGTCATCAGTTAGCCACTTTTGCAGATTTTCCTGCAATACACAGATGCAATATCAAGGCATTAGGCAATGTTACATGACAAATCTGGTTATGTCAAAATGTAATTGAAGAAAAGAAACGGACTTCTAGGGAATAGAGAAGCAAAAGACTTACTCCAGGAGTGTATGGCTTAATTTCAGCTGGTGTCCATTCATCAAGAACTTTCATGTACTTCTCAAAGTCATCAAACGTATTAACTGCAAAGATGTGAGACTTGTCGAGTTTGTACCCATTTGTTTTTTCCCTGGCAAGTTCCGCTTCCTGGCACAATGTCAAACAATTCTCTTTCAATCATCCAACATGGGCATGAATATTTTGATGGAAATCGAAACAATTAAAGAGAGCTAAAATGGGCATGGAGTGAGCCAGTGACAAGGAAAACGAAAATGAAAAAGGTTGCTCAAACTATCAGAACATTTTCATAAATTTTTTGTTGTATGGTGTTCTCGAAGCGTATGTACTTCATCCTAAAGGACAGTCCCGCAGATGACCATTTATTTATAGATAGAATACAGATGACTTGCAAAGGCAATCAAGTCGTTGCTTCATTCCATCATGCAGATAAGAAATCAAACGCAACTGAAAAGAAGCAAAATACCTGCGGTGTCTCATACTCAATGAAGCAGAAGCCGTAGGTCTTCTTTGTCTGTTGGTTTACAGGCATCCAAAGACCACCTTCCTTGATCATACCAATTTGACTATAGATCTTACGTACAACATTCTCCAGCTTCTCAAACTTCTCTGGGGGAACAACCGGCAGATTGTCCACAACAATAATGTTTGCAAAACCCATTTCAACCTCCGGAGGTTCCTCACTATGAAGTACCTCCTCATCATCACTGCAAATTATAATCAATCAGCAACATAGAAAAAAATCAAGAAATACTCAGAACCGGGAAAACAATGGGTAAATTATTTGAAGATTGGCCATCCCACGGCACCTCAGATTTAGTTTCACTCCGTGGTTGAAAAATATAGGTATTAGTCATTCACCTCAAACCTGATTAATCTTTGATGTAGCTAGCCTAATATTTAGCTAACTATACCATACTCCAGAAACTAGTGGCATATAACAATATTAGCACCGCATCAAACCAGCAAAAGAAAATTTACATCTGCCAAAACCGACACACATGTTTGCAGCTGTGCACAGCAAAAAAAACTAACAGATAATCATATCAGAACCTAGTTAGACATGGTATTAGATTCTTTTAAGATTATACGCACTTGCGTATACATGTAAAGATGGATTAGCAACGCCACATATATAAATCTAACACACAAACAGTACAAGTGCCAGAAAAACCCACGCCAGAAACTACTTAACATATCAATCCAGTCAATTAAGCTAGGCAAGCATTTTTCTCAAATCTACTACCCACGACTAGAATCTGCGACACCAAAAGCAAAATCAACACTGCACAAAATCTAACAATCCTACTCCTACAGCAGGAGCTTGCGTCTGGATGAAACAAGAACAGGCTAAGCAAACAGGATAAGCAAGGCCATCATCTACCACAAGCGCATAACAGCACGAGCTTGTTGCGTTCGCGGCACGGATCGCGAAGCGGGAAGAGGCGGCGCGGGGCGGGGCGGCCTACCTGAGGATACCGAAGTCCTCGCCGGCGGGGACGGTGATGGCGTCGAGATCGGCGGTGGAGAGGTCGACCCCTAGCTCGCGCGCCCGCGCTTCGATGCCTTCCATCGAGATTGCCAGCGCCATCCTCTCCTACATACACGCCCGCGTGGTGGGGAGGCGGCGGCGAGGAGAGATGCGGAGATTGGAGAGAAGCGGCGGTGGCGGCGTGCGCACGGTGAGGTGTGGGTGGGGTGGAGCTAGGGTTTTGGTTTTTGGGGGCGGTGGCCGGTGGGCGATGTATTCGCGCGTTCTTCTGACCCTTATTCTGGGCTCGCACTGGGCTTCCAGGAATTTGTGGTTCTCTGTCGTTTTAATTTGGGCCGTGTACACGTCCGCGTGTCCGGAAGGGAAACCAATCCAGTGTCACATTGATGGAAGGATGATGAGACGATGAACGTCTACCCGACCCGACCCTTCTGTACTTCTTCTTTGTAAGGAAATTTGTGAATGTGAATCTCATCGTAGTCATGGTTCCAATGACATGTATAACTATGGCACAGTGTATATATACTGTTTAGAGTCTTACAGCCGCTTAGAGCTTTACGTTTTGGCCATTTCTGTTGACGAGCTCAGCATCAAAACAACGCAGGTCAAAACGCAAACTCGATCTACGATGCAGTAGAAGTACTCTAGAATGTTCCTCGTAGCTATAGGACGTGAAAACTAGCTACTTGGGAAGGGCACAAGCTACCAGTCAAATCCAAATAGCCTCCGCGACCGTTGTAGCCCTGCAAATGCCATGAGAGCTGAAGCTAGGGACCAGAAACAGAATTGCATGCCTAGCTTTTCCCCTTCTGTTCATCCCTTGTGACCGGGTGTATAGTCTGCGATCGGAAGTCTGAGACATGCATATATATGCAGATTGCATGGAGACACGTACCCATGCATATATGCAGATAGAGAAAGTTGTGGCAAAAAAATCTAGAATGCTAGTAGAGTAATTTAACCATGAACGCCGATTGTTATCTAGTTATACTGTTTTAATTTATCAGTGCTGGATAAGATCGAAGGTACTGTTTATCAGTGCTGGATAAGATTGAAGGTCTGCTAGAAATCGATGCATTGATCATTTTCCATTTTTCTCCCCCTCCGCTGTTAGGAAACACTCTTCAACAAGATTCGCATAATTTACTCATTTAGAGAGTTGGAATTTAATAAGAAACAGTTTAATTCCGGTTAGAATTTGAGGGAGGGGGGATTCCGTGTTCCATGGTTCAAAGTTGAAGACCGATCCGAGGATTTGGGAAGCAAAATATAACTACATTATAAGTGGAGTTTCTATGCTATCAAAACAACTAAGGCCACGTTGGACACATGAATGAATTTCGCATAAGTTTAACAGGGGACAATTTAGTTCCCGTAAGAATAGAGGAAAACTCCCGTGTTCCGAACAGAGCTCAAATTGTACAACCAACAGTTCGACTAGAAAAAACTAGGATTTGGAGTAAAAGACCACTTTTTAAAAAAAAAAAAAAAAACACACACACACAATATGCACTACGGAAGGTGGCCTGGCTCTTCACGAAGGTTGTTTGTTGCCTTGGTTGACCAAACAAGTGTAGTTAGAACATTTTCTTAAATACCAAACTGACAGCACCTACTATTTCACTATTTTTTTGAACCGGTTTGACGACGAATTCACCGGCCGGGTCGATCACCGGTCCGATTTTTTGGAAAGTATCACTACTGCACAAAAACTCATCATAGACGGTTCTAAACCATTATCACAGACAATTTTTGAACCGTCTGAATTTTTATATCTATGATGACACGAGGTCATCACAGACGATTTTTGAACCGTCTGTGAAAAAGCCTATCACAGACGGTTCTATTCATGAACCGTCTGTGATAGTCTATTTTCACAAACGGTTCGTGAATAGAACCGTCTGTGATAGTTTATTTTCACAGACGGTTCTAAACAAGAACCGTCTATGATAGTAACTATCAAAGACGTTTCTTGTTTAGAACCGTCTGTGATAGTTTTTTCTATGACAAAAAAAAACGAAAATAGATTTTCACTTCATTTGTAGCCTCGCGAATGAATCTGATATTGATTTTTGGATTGAACTTTTCGTTAGCTTTCCCACAATAGCCATAGCATCACAGTAGCATCAACTCAATCTATTCACAGAGCAATAAAAACAACACGGCATGCATCACCCACATCACAGTAGCATCAACTCAATCTATTCATAGAGCACTAACACATCACAGTAGTAATCCACATCACAGAGCAAAAGGGGGAGTAGAGAGAGTGAGGTCGTGGGAGGCTGGGGTGACGAGGTCTTGGGAGGGCGGTGACGATGAGGCCGGGGTAAGGTGGAGGAGGCCGCAGGCGACGAACTCAGGGGAGGCCGGGGGCGACGAGGTCGTGGGAGGCCGGCGACGATGAGGCTGGGGCGAGATGGAGGAGGCTGCGGGCGACGAGCTCGGGGGAGGCCAGAGGAGAAATGGCAGATGAGGAGAAATTGCAGAGGAGGAGATGGAGATGGCAAAGGAGGAGATGAATGACTCTGTTAATATAGAGAGATTTTCGGGAGCCCGCCATTAAGTGTAAATTTTCGTTTTTACGCCTCACGAAACAAAAGTATCACAGACGGTTCGTATCCGAGAATATCACATACGATTCTAACCACAAACCGCCAGAGGATTGGCTGTCCAAACTCTACCGCGGCAGTGGATTGGCTGCCCAAACTCTACCACGGCAGAGCATTGGCTGCCATGGTAAAATCAGATAGTAAGGAAAATTCCAAACCATGGTAAATTCGAAGAGTAAGGAAAATTTCAAACCATGGTAAAACTCTAAAATCACAGACGGTTTTATACACAAACCGTCTGTGATGAGATACTCATCACAGACGGTTCTATAGTGACATATCACAGACGGTTCGTCTTGAAACCGTCTGTGATAATTTTATCACAGACGATTTTAAAGAATCGTCTGTAATGAAACGTCTTTTATGATCTATTTTGTAGTAGTGTATTGGATAGACCTACATGCTATCGAGAACGATCTGAGTGGGTTAATTCGATTTCCCCGGACGGCTTAAGTTCTCTGGGCCAAAAAGAACGCGATGCTCGACCCAGCCGTTAACGAGGATGATCGAAGAGGCCGCGCGGCCGCTTTGGGACGGCGACGATGGGATGGAGCGGCTGAACGCGCACGTACAGACGTGGCGCATGCAAGGAAGAGTACTCACCGCCCGGCAATCAGGGGCGATGTAAAGGATGGAACAGTCTACTTCTTCCTTGCCTGGTGTGTACACGGTAGCTCCTAATGTAACACCTCAATTGATGATTTGTTCCGAACGGAGGAATTCTCAAAATCCTTTTTTTGGAGGATTTACGAAATTCATGCATGCTAAGCGTTTCAAAAAAAATATACCCGTAAGTACTGTGAACAAATAATTTTTACATGGATCAATCGCTTTTTCTTCTTCTTGAACTAGGGTGCTTTATCAATTTTGATCAAAGATATTATCTAAAATATGTAGTTTGTATATACAAAAAAAAATGGTATAAGTAAATTTGTCGCAAAAAAAAATTACTTCCATAGCACTGCATGCACTTTCATAAATTTTTAGAAAACATAGTGATAAAATTTAGCGATCAAAGTGGTATCTTGTTGACTTTGAAAAAAAGTCAAAAACAACTTCCTTTTATTGACCGGAGTGAGTGTATACTAGTAATTGAGAGCAGCCAGTGGAAAGTTTGTATAATTCTTGTATTCCAGACAGGGCTTGAGTGTTTGTTTGCGTTGCCAGGTCTCCGATCATGAGAATAATGTAGGTGCTCTTGAGAAGCAACTTCGCACTCGACAACAGTACGTACGTCAACAGGGAAGGTCGAATGCATGCCGTCTAAGCACGAATTTTTGGCCATATTAGTAATTTTTTTTGTCTCGTATTTATAGGAATAATCATTTCCAAAAATTATTTACAAAAATAGCACCTTGCCGCACGGCCACCATGCAGCAGTTCCTCCCCACCCGCCACACGCCCAATTGCCACACGGCTACCGTGAGGTGGCGATGCCGCACAACTGTCGTATGGTGGCGCTGCTGCACGGCCACCATGCAGTGGCCCCGCCGCCTGCCACGTCCGCGATTAGGGTTTCAGCCCTCGATGATTAGGGTTTTGGCCGTGTTAGTAGGATTTTTAAAAAATAGCAAATGAGTTTTTTTAAAAAAAATTATGTAAATGCTTGTGTACTTGCTTGTATAAATTTTTTTCATAATTTTGTTTGTTCTGATTTGTTCTCGTAATTTTATTTAAGTGTACTGTTTGCAGAAATTTATAAATATAGAAAATGTACTCAAAATATTATGAATTTTTTTTGAAGGCTCCTTACACAGTGGATTTGATTGTGTAATGTTTGGACAATTTTATATATGTTATGGAATTATCTCGGGAATTAAGATTTTACGTCTTGAAAATATGGAATTTAGGTTTTGGAAATAAGGGTTTCATTATTCATGTGACTTTGATTGTGGGGAGTTTACTACCACATGACTACTCTAGGTAATAGACACTCGTATTAATTTTTTTTTTGGTTCACAAGAAATAAATCATTATATTTTTTCCTCAACAATCAACCCAAAAGTACATTAACATCAAGATTCTTGATCACATTACTTCACTATAGTGGAGTTAAAGCAAAGTACTTTATGGAGCTTCTAAGTAATACAATTGAAGGGGCTGAGAACGCTCGTTGTGATCATTCACCTACTTGTGTTTGATCCACCCCTCTTTTTCATCTAGGCATTACAATTGCATTTGGCTATGCTGACATGGAGGATTCGATATCAGTGCGAATGATTCTTTCTGGGATTCCACTAGAAGAGACATACATGCAATATAGGCTTGCTTTCATGGCTCAACAGGAAAGAAAATGAATCAAGCAAGGAAAACTACCAATTGATGACTGCTTTTATTTGATGGGTACAACAGACCCTACAAGAACCCTCCAAAGGTCAGTTGACTGATAATCGATCGAAGGTAAAGTGCGAGGAACAAAACCAGAACTACATTAGAATCCGTAGACAGAAACACGTTACACATGGTCACATGGCATGATGGTTCAGTTAATTGATTTAGTCATCCTCGCTACTACTACGGTACACCGCAACACAAGCATTCGGACTATGTAAGTATACATACCTTTAGGAGATAGGAATAATATGGCTGGCAAGACGGGGGACTACTACAGAATAGCCCGACTTACTGCGTGGACTGGGGCCATTTGCCCTTCCTTGCAAGCTTGACGCTGTACTCCTCGCCGCCACCTTGGCCTTGGTCGTCATTTTCCACTTTTTCTCGCACTCCCTCTCGCGAGCCTCGCGCTCCCTGCGCCTGTACGCCTCGAGATGAGCTTGCGTCTCCCGCCTGATACGCTGGTTGTGCTCTTTGTTGCGACGCTCCTCGTCTCTCTTCTCGTAGTCCCTCTTGGCATCCCACTCCTTGCAGTCGAGACGCCACTGGTCGTGTGGGTCGATTCCTTAGTCGATCCACTTGCGGTAGCCACATAGTGGATCCGGGGGCTACGGGTGGACAGAAGAGGTTATTAGTGCAGTGCGTACGTGTAAGATCGAGGAGGCCGACTAGAGGGGGTGAATAGACGATTTTAAAAATTTCTTTGGCTAAAACCAATTTATAATGCGGAAGCTAAAAACACTTTGGTTTTGCACAATTAAAACCTAAAACAACTAGGCTTGACTAAGTGCACCAACAATATGAATACAATTGAATGAGAGCAATCATACAAAGATATATAAGCAATTAAAGCAAGTAATGTAAATTGCTCAAAGTAAAACACAAGAACAAACCACAATAGATACAATGATGTTTTACCGTGGTGTTCGGAGACTTGTCGGTCTCCCATAATCCATGTTGAGGTAAGCCCAAACGAATTGGAGCGGTTCCACAAATTAAGCCAACATCTCCGAGGTAAGTCCAACCACTTGGACCGGTTCCAACACAAACCAACACATCGATCCACTCAGGGTTACTCTTCCTCCACTCCGGAGATGGTGAGCACCAAATCACTCACAACCACGCCGGGCCTTCTCACAAGCTTCTTGAGAAGATCACCGGACACGACGCCTCCACGCCATCTAGGTGTCAGCAAACACCAAGAGTAACAAGTTTACGACTTTCACTTGAACTAATCAAGTGTCTAAGCTCAATGGATATATGTCGGGACCCAAAAATGCAATTCTGGACCCTCTGTGTATTCTGCACTAGTCCAGGATCACGCTAGTGCACACAGTGTCAACATAGATGAATATCGATCCACACAAGACGATTAATAGAATAAACGACTAATTTGAATAGAAAATAATGGTTTTGACCTTATGGTCGAGTTTACATTTATTAAGCCACGCAAGACTGACAATAAATAAAATATCAGCAGCGGAAAAAAATAAACTTCAGCGGAATCCCATCAATTCACCACAGGTAACTGACTGGGATCAAGACCCTAACGATCGACACATTCGTATAACTCCTCTTCAAAAGAAGGTGATGACTCCTCCACTTCTGTTGATTGTTCGAAGTAAGTATGAGTACACAACCGTACTCGCAAGTCATACCACAGAATGTAATTTATAGATGATGGTTTATTCCAAAGGAATGGCTTCTCTAGTTATTTTACAGAAATACAACATTTGCAATTGAATACAAATAATAGATTGAAAATATAATTCAAAACAAATAAACAATATTAAGTTATCATTTGATTTTACAAAGATACACAGTCTAAACAAGTTATTCACACAGCCATATGACTTAGATCACACAGCTCGCTTCCCAAAGATTTTATGAAAATCTACCCCTCTGTGAAATCCCCGAGCATGTCCATGACCGAGGATGCGGCTATTCGAATACATTGATTTAACACTCTGCAGAGGTTGTACACTTTACCCACAAGATATAATCAGTGTGGCCAACACTGACGATAACAAAACCTTTCAGAAACTTTATCTCAACATTGACACTCCCGACGTGCTTTACTGCCGTCCAACCGATACACACAGCGTTTGGGTACGACACACACTGTTGGACAGGGATGCGGCGAACCGTCCTGCGATGTGATAAACACACCTCCAGTCCATCACACAGCTTAACCTACAACCTGAGTTGTCAATGGTAAGATTCTATAACCTACTAAGTTAGGTCCGTCCCATACTAGGCATGTGGTTGTACTGTAAGGCTCAGTTCAATGGTGCACAAAGTTAAGTTCTTAATTGACCAAGGTAAGACTTTCAATTTCTAACTAAGTCACACAGTTTATCATTTCCATCACACAGCTCCACCATATCACACAGAATCCACCACTTGCCCCAGTCTAAATCTTTTCCCACCCTGTTGATTAAGGGCAACACATACCATCAACGAGTAATAGCTCACATCACATACAGTTTTATCACACAGTTCCATATTCACTTAGTCAAGTCTATAATTGTAACTCACATAAAATGATGACTCGTGGCATGGCTAAGCAATCTACTCGTATCTAACCAACCCACGTTGGTGCTACGATAATACCAACTAATAATGAACCAACCTAGGGTGACAAAATATCATGGCATAACAATAGACAAGGTGGACATAATAATTTGGATTAATAACTAAACCCAAAAGCATTTAAATAAATACTTAAAATAAAATGCAATACATTGAAATAAGGTATTTTAAAAACTGGGTTCAATATGATCGAAGGTATAACTTGCTTTAGAATAGGTCTAGGTAATGGTCTTGATCTTGAGGTACTTCTCCTTTTTCAAAAGTCCCCGAAGAATTAACGTCTACGCGTAAACAAAAAAAATAAGTAAAAAAATAAATAACATAGGCAAAACCAACTCCAAAAATTAAATAAAAATCATAAATTGGAATTTCCAGAATTATATGTCAAATTTATATAAATTTAGAAATTTGAATGGTCTCAATCGAAGTTTGGATGCAATTCAAGAAAATACCCTAAATTGGAATTTTCAGAATTATTTTTCTACTAAAAAAGGAATTTATGACATCAGCAAAGATTTTCAGCCGAAAATAAAATCAATCTGATAGGTGGGACCAGCTGTCAACGAGGTGGTCCATGATGGACTGGGTCTATGGACCTTTGACACGGGTGAGATCTGGTCTGCCACGTGGTCACGACCGAATCACGACGAGATCGCTACAAAAGCGCATGCAGCCGAGGTGGCGCTGGTGTGGAGGATGAGCTGGCAAGCCACGTCAGCAAAGAGATAAAACAGAGAGCGCTGGGAGCAGCCATGGTCGGGGGTGAGACGACGGTGACGACGGTGAACGGCGGCGAGGTAGCTCCTGAGAAGTAGCAAAACATAAAGCTGAGAAGATGACGAAGCTCTGAGAGGCAACAGCGGAGCAAGGGCAGCAAGTGCTCACCAGCGGCGGCGACAATGGTGGCGGCCGGTTTTGGTGACAAAACCGACAACGGCGAAGCGGCGGTCCTCGGGAGTAGATGATTGGAGCACAACGTCACCCACGCTATTGCGGACCCGTCGGCGGTGGAATCACAGGCAGAGTTGGTCTGATGACGGCGAATTTCGATGACAACAGAGCTTCGGTGTCCAGCAGTTCTTTGGAGATTGCGGGGCAGCAAAGACGAACCCGGGCCAGAGGTCTAAGGTTTTTTGAAGAGGAGGTTGGGGCGGGGAGATTGACGCGAGGAGGCAGCCTTATATAGCACCGGGGAAGTAGTCCGAGGGAGAGATGGCGGCGGAAACACGCGTCGTGCGTGGCATGGACTCCAGAGTTCGAGAGGAAGACGACGACAGCGGCGGGCCCACCGGTAAGCGGGAGAAAGCGTCGACGACGCGAGCGACTTGGCCGACTAGGCTGGCGAAGGAGATTGGGTCTCCGGGGTCGGGCCGACTTGGAAACATTAGTGGATTTCGGCCCGCTACTGTTCCGGGGTTTAAAATATGTTTTTTCCTTTTTATAAATACTGAAAATCCAAATAGTAATTAGAAAATAGCAAATAAACTAAAAAAACTAGAAAATTCTAGAAAATATATCTAAGCACATAGAATCCAAATAAAATATTTTTGACAACTGTTGATGTTAGGGTTAATCACATTAAATCATTTTGACATAAAAGTCTATATTAAGCTTTAAATGAAAATACTAAAAATTAATAGAAATTCAAATAATGTATTTTTCCAACAAGTAATTATTCAAAAGATTTTTAAAGCTCAGAAAACTGGGATGTTACAGTACACAATCCACTACCTAAGATAACACATGCACTTAGGGTTTGCTTTCCAAGCTCACTAAGTGCAACACATGCACATAAGAGATGAGAGGTTTGCTCTTTGCTCAAGAGACTCAATAGAGGTGCCAAAGATTGTTTCTCAACCGATCAAGGTGGGTATATGTAGTCCACACACAAAAACTAGCCGTTAGGAGAGAATCTGTTGAAAAATCAGCACAAACGGTACTACTGTCGTTCAATGGCCGGTACTACCACACCTACACGATAAGCACAGTAACGGCTATATCAGACGAGAAACTAGTCGTTGAACAGTGTATTTCGGTACTACCAACGTTAAACTTGCGGTAGTTCCGCACTCCGATCGTTTCGTTTCTGAAGGGCGGTACTACCGCTTCCACTTAGGTCCAACACATGACACCTACTAGAAAAAACGTAACGCTCCAACCTCCGGAAATACCGAGCTGCGGTAGTTCCGCTCCCAACATACCGGTATTACCGCATTTCCAAGAGAGCAAATCAAACTCGAAAAAGCGTCTCTCTGGAAAATACATACCGCAAGGATTTCGGTACGTCCGACTTGCGGTAGTTACGCCCAAACAACGCTGGTACTACCGCACAACGGTAGTTCCGCCTTTTTAACTTCGGAACTACCGATCTTCCTAAGAAAAACAACATTGGCTTCACAACAATCTCAATTGCAAAACACATTTGCCAATTGATAAGCCATCCCAACAAGGATCACAGGCAAGATTCCTAATAAGTTGCAAAACACATTTACCACCTTTTAGAATCACACCACAAGGAACAAGATATATGGACTCAAACCATTTGCAAAACATATTTGCAAACTCAAGTCACATGCTACAAAAATCAAGCATGAGCATCAACTATTTGCAAAACACATTCGCAAATAATAGCATCATGCAAAAATAAGCTAGAGCAAGCACTGTGAGCTATCAACACATGACTAACTCATGCTACTAGTCAAGACCCCTCTTAATAGTACGATAACCTATACTAGCAATCCGGTCTTTCAACCAAACACCAAGACCGGTAAAAGACTAAGAACGCATCTTTAGCCCTAGTTAGTCATACCTTTGCCTTAATCAACTTCTTGAAGCTTGATGACGCACATCTTCACTTTAAGTCCGGGTCCTTGACTTTGATAATCATCAACAGATGATGATCTCTTTCACTTCGGGATCTTGACTCGATGCTCATCAACTCATGATGACATCCTTCATCCCAAGACTTGATATGCATTAACACATGATGCATTCTTTCACTTGACCTCTATCAACACATGACGGGTCTTCACTTGACTTGATGATCAACTCATGATCATCTCAAGTCTTCATCACCCTAGAACATAACCTATTCATCCAACTCATGAAAAATGTTAGTTCCACAATATGATTATCATTAATTACCACAGACAAGATACTTCAATCTTTCCCTCTTTGGTAATTGATGATAACCACTTCAATTGCAAATAATTGAAGATAAATAAATGAGAGAACAAATGAGTATATATGAACCACACAAGTTTTATCTATACTCAAGGGTATGTTTCAAAGTAGAGATCCCAAATATATGTGGAGAACGGAATGTGGATCAATACTAATAAAATCACAAAATATATAGTGAATTCCCCCTAAATGTGTGCATACACAAATGTGTAATAGGAACATATGAACATATTCAAGTTAAACTAACAGTTGAGTTCAACCTATATTTTGGATCCGAGGAATGCAACAATATATAGAAAATATGATGTCCAATGCATACCTCGTTGAATTTCACTTTTATATCCAAATGAGACCACACAGTAGATATAGCAATAGAAATGTTAGTCTCACAAATAGATTTATCATTAATCACCAAAACACTCCATTAACTCATAATGACGGATCTAGATCCTTCAGTACTTTGAAAGATAAATGTTAGGGGAATATACTGTAACCGGTCCTTACCAGCTGCCGATAGTGGTCTGTGTCCCAACGGTGGTCGGGATAGTCACAGGAGTAGTTGGCGCAACCCGAGTAACGCATTCCCAGGCTGTGGTGCTGCTTGGACTTGAAGAACTTGCATGTGTCCCTACACCAACTGATGATGATATAACCCTTATGGATACAACCATATTTGCTATGCTTACTGTTCCAATTACAAGAACTCGTACGCTTCACATAAATTATCAGTGAGCTCGTTTTTAGGAGCGTCTTTATATTATATGAACTATATGATACTACCTAGTAATGAAAATATATATTTATGCAGCACCACATCACTTTTTGTCCAAGCCAAGTAAGAGTTCAAGCTGGACACGTTTTGAAATCCAATTCGCCATCCGGATACAACACTAACTTCAAATGTGCATAACTTTCACATACGGAATCCGTTGGAGCTCCACGAGTACTTGATGGAAAGCTTATCCCGTCCTTGTCGACGATCAAATCGCCGATCTTATGATTATATAAAGAAAAAAGAGAAAAAATGTGCGTATCTCCTAGGAGTGGAATGGACTTGCTCTTTATTGCTATGAACTCATTGTTACAAACACTAAGAGTTTCTAATCACTACAAGAACACATTGCCCAGCTATTCCTTGCTTGGTGTTGTTTCTACAACGATGTTCTAACTTCCACTTTGTGTATCTATGTTTTTTTGCTTGTCTTCGTGTCCTCGTGTCCTCCTTCTGACCTTCTATGGTCCTCCTTAAGTACTTGATGAAGCGGTGGCAGTTATCCCATGAAGAGACATCCGTTGGGGAGCGACACGTCTGGTCGGGAAGAGGCGGTAGTTTGACGGTTCCACCAACTGCAGAGGCAGTTGGTGAAGATGTCAACTGTTCTGCGGTTAATGGTTTTAAGAAATGTTACACCATCAACCGGGATAGTGTTGTATTATGCGGAATATGAAACACGTGGTTCATTCATCACATAGTGAGTGGTGTGGTCGGGGACTCACCCGCACGCTGCTCATAGCTTTATTGAGCACTTACCCGGTCGTGGACTAGGTTTGGAACTTTGTCCGACTGTGGTATTTATTATATAACTTCAGAGTACCTACGACCGTTAGGTCGGTGGTCTTAGAAGTTACGACCACGAAGACGTATGGTCTTTATCATATATTAAGATAATATATGAATATTTTAATCCTCAACACTAGCCCCGAACTTTTAAATGAATGTTGGTCGTGCGGACACGCTTCTCCGATGCAATCATATCGATGCACTTCTCATTAAATGCCGTGAGGCTCGAGGCGATCTGATTCATTTTAAAGTTGAGAAACCACTTTGGAAAAAGCAAAAGCCTTTCTCGTCCGCCAGCGAAAGGGATTTGCCCGTTGGACTTCTCTCGGGCCTACATGAAAGTGACTATAAAACAACCTCTACCGGGTGTTTTGAACCTTACGCCTTTATCTCTAAGAAAATCTTCCTTAAGTTCTTCACCCAAAAGATAAGCACCATGTCGGATCTCATCACAAACCGGTCGATCTCCGATCCGAAAGGAGAAAGTTAGAGAGTTTAGAGAAGATCGGATTGCTACCCGACAGGAGTTGATCTCCGAGATCGGCTTTTGGGGAGCACCGCCCAAGTGGTGAGGAGGAGAAATCCGTGTTCCTCGCGTATGTTGAGTGCGGGCTTAAGCTTCCAAAGACATTCCTTTCTCTCCCAAGTGTTTGGAGTTCTATGAGGTTGAGTTGATCAACTCGCTCCTAACGCCATTGCAAACCCGAGCATCTTCGCTCTACCTCTGCGAAGCATACTTGGGGATTCCACCGACGATGGAACTCTTCAAGTATTACTACCGGATGGCGAATACGAAGAAAACGACCAAAGATTCCCGGGAATGTACCTAAGGCTTCATGACGGAAGGCCGACGAGTACATTCGTATGTACTCGAAGTCCTCTTGCTCGCCATGGAAGAAGAGCTGGTTCTACATGAAGGTTACGCGAGAAGACTACCAGACATACAGTGGTAAGAAGGCGATCGAAAACTTCGCGTGGCGTTCTTCCTCAAGAAGGAAGGAAATGTTGGGAGATGGATTGAGACCATCCATCTCCGAGTGTCGTGGTTTAACCTCCTAGCATGTCGTGAGGGATTTTTCCATTCGAGGATTAGTCCCTTGAAGACCGAGGCACGCCGATGCTCGGTTTATCGGTGGCGATGACGCCACCAAAGATTCTCGATTCGTAATTTTTCAAAGAATCCCACCGTGTTATTTTGCGAGTTGATTATTTTCGCAAAAACTAAGATCTTTCATTTGCATTTGCGCCTTGTCTTCGAGGACGTTAGAAACAGGATCAAGATGATCCGGTTTGGCGAACCCGACGACAAGGCTAGCTTTCTCAAATCCTAGCACTTGCTAGTGCTGAGGAGAGGGCTGAAAGACTTAGGGTAAGTGTATTAACTTCTTTTCATCTTTCTGGTTATTTTCGATCAATCCTAATCCTCTTTATTTGTAGTTGGTCGGACTCAAGATCAATGAGGCTACAGAGACGTGTGAGCCCATTGATGATTCGACCGATCTTGCGATCAAGGCAAATGTCACGCTGAGGTAAGTAACTGAAAGAAATAACTTCTGCAAGATGAAGTATATTCTTCACCTGATTAACTTTGTTTGTTAATCCAGGCGGCAATCACTGAGTCCCATATAGTTGTCCACGAGACAGCTGTTCCAAAGACTAGTGAAACTATACTTTCTGATCCAGGGATCAGGGGCCTTGCTTTCAACCAGATAGTCGAGAACATTGCTTCCGAATTCTTGCTGGGAAGTGTAGATGTTGCAACCGCACCTACCAGCCTCGAATCGGTGAAACCGTTGAAAAGAAAAGAAAAGCGAGCGCAACGGACTTCAAGCCGGCGCGCTACAAGGTTAAAACAAAAAAGACAACCAGGTATGTTTAAATAAATAATTATATGAAAACATACCTCGTAATCCCTGATGAATTTGAACCCCTTTTTGCTTACTCTTGTCCAGATCTCGGAGTTCCGCTGCTTCCACCAAATCGAACCCAAAGACAAAGTGGTCGAGGGTAGTTCGACCAAGGCTTTCCTCGTGAAATAACCCAGAGGAGGAAATGGTCGGGAAAGCCCCCGAGCCAACTTCGGTACCGGAACCTGAGCTAGATCTTTTGATGGTAGATATGCCATCAGCAGAGATAGAAACTTCTGCAGAACTTCTACAGGTTCCTGAAGGTACCTCCTCCAGTATAACAAGTTCCCTTTCTTTCCTCGATTTACCGTGAGCAAGGAACTTGAGAATTACTGGGAGAGAATATCGGATCGCCTAACGCAGGCGGAGCCCGATAAAATATTTACCGATTACAATGATGCCGTAATTCGGGCAAGTGTCTTCAATCTTCTCCATAATTTTTCTTGAAGTTTACAAGAAATTTTATGGGAGAAATGCTACTTGTGTAGCATACGATTGAAAACCTCGCTACGGTCGGAGGACTAACCGAGCGAATTAGGATATTAGAGGAAAAGCACTCTGAAATAGAGAGTAAGAGTTCCTCTTCTTTTTTTCTTTTTAAGACTTTCCTTTTATTTATTCTCCCTTATCAAACTTTTGATAGATTTAGAGAAAATAAAAGAAGAGGCTTTAATAAAAAAGCCGTAGGATAAAGCTTGAAGGAGAACTTCAGTTAAGAACCGGTCGATCAAGACTTGACGACCAAAGAATAAGAAGCTTTTGGATGATTCCAAAAGAGAGAGGAAGGTAATCGGTCGTAGTCTTGACTCAATATGCCTTCCAATCATTTTTACTTAATACTTGCTTTGTCTATGCGTAACAAAACAAGCATTGACCAGAGCGAAAAAGCTCGAATTTGAGCAAGACAAGGGGGAAGCCCTCGTGCTCAGTCTGGACGAGAAGATCACCACGCTAAACAAAATGCTTTTTGATATGGGCGCGGGATCAAGCTTGCCCTCCTTGAGCGACCCAATGGAGAAGGTCAACTATCTAGACTCTTTGTTGGAAGAGCTCAAGGTTTTGCTCAAGATTACTAGGGAGAATTATGCTCATTCCGTTAAGGAGTCTATTGCTTGTGAAGTCAGTCTTGCTTTGGCAAAACTGAAAGCTTCCGACCCATCAACTAACCTTCAAGCCATCGAAGAGGATTTCAATTGCTTACCCGCAGAGGCAAATCAGATCCTCGCAAAGATGAAACCTCTAGGCGAAAACGGTCGCAGAAGAGATGGAAATCGGATCTCCATCTAGCGGTAGTTAACTTATGCATTCTCTAGTAGTTTATAAATGTAGGCAGGAGAAAACAATGTAAAGACTTACCTTTCTCTTATCAAAATGGAAAAAATTCTTTTTATTTATCCGGTCGACTTGTGAATTTATGTCTTACCTAGCCCCCGACTGTTATATAGTAGAAGATGTTTACTATATAATAGTACTGCTTGAGGCCAAGAATATAAATTCAAATCTCAACCATTACTTGTAAGTATGTACTGATCGATAAAAACTAATCGTGGTAATACTAGGAAACCTTTATGGTCGGAACCGTGTAGGTTTCGACTAGTTGTAAATCTATTTTTAATGATCGAAGTACTTTACTAAGACAACATATGGTCGGAAAAATAAAGAATTCTCCTTGATAAGAGGAAAAAACATAAAAAACATATGTTATAAGCAGGAAAGTGGTTTTATTTCTATGCGATGCTCAATACTGGTCGGAATGAACCTAGCTAGGAAATAAAGGTATAAAATATATTTCGCAAGACGTGCTCATGCTCTTAGTCCGACCGGGCAGCGAGGATTGTAGAAAAAGACCGTCGCTAGGAAGCTCCTTCCAGTGGGCGGAACCACGTGCGAAAAAGGAGAGACTTCGACTAGGAGGTTTTCCGTGTCCCGACCAAGAGCCAAACAAGAGTAGAACATAATTTTGAAACATAAATTATACACTTTATAATCCTAAGCATATGAACCGCAATCGACCAGGATTGGGCAACGTCATATAAATAACATCACTCGCTACTCTAAATTTAATTATCAAATTTAAAGGAATTAAACGAAATGAAATGAAATGAAAAGAAGAAATTAAACAAAGAACTTACGCAATTGGTCAATGTTCTATGAATTTGACAAAACCTCGCCGGTCGACATGGCTAATCGTGATCGAGCCCGGTCTGCAAACCGACCACAGTGTAAGGACCTTTCCATTTAGGGGAAAGTTTATTGCGCCCTACTTGGCTCTGAATTTTTCTGAGAACCAGATCACCTACAGCTAGGTTGCGAGGTTGCACCTTACAATTGTAGTACCTTCGCATGGCTTGTTGGTAGATTGCCGAACGTATCAAAGCTTGGTTTCGCTGCTCTTCAAGGAAATTGATGTCGTCGAGTCGATGTTCTTCCTGATTGCTTAAGTTAAAACAATCAGTGCGAATAGAGCCAATTTTTAATTCTGGAGGAAGCATAGCTTCGGCCCCATAAACTAAAAAGAAAGGTGTTTCACCGGTCGCACGATCGTCGTGGTCCGACAACCCATAAAATGTAAGGAAGTTCTTGAACCCAAGCCCCGACCGCTTTATTAATCGGTCGAATACTCGGCGCTTTATCCTCAGTATTAGGATACCATTGGCACGCCGACCGCTCCATTGCTCGTGGATGAGCCATCGGGCGAAATGGATCTTGGTTCCTAGTTCTTCGCAGAACTCCCGAAATTGCCGCTTGAGAATCAAGTACCATTGTCCGTGATGATACGATCGGGTATACCAAATCGTAATCACGCTTTTTGTTATGAACCTCTTAGCGCTTCAACAGAACTTTTACAACCGGCTCGGCTTCAATCCATTTTGTAAACGTGTCAATCATGACGAACAGAATTGAAGCCCCGTGTGCTCTTGGGAATGGTCCTAATGTCTAGTCCCAGTGTTGCAAAAGGCCAAGAAAGAGGGATTGTTTGCAAAGCTTGTGCCTACCGATGTACTTGTCGGCTATGAAATCGACATTGTACGCACTTCGTCACGAGCTCTTTTGCATCATGAAGGGCGCTTGGCGAGAGTATCCTTGCTCAAGGCTTTACCGACCGAGGTTCTCAGAGGAATGATGTGCTCCATGCACTCCTTCATGAATTTCTGTTAGCAACCTAATGCCGCCGATTGAGATATGCATCTCATCAACACTCCATGAGATCCTCGCTTATACAAGGTATGTTCGATTAGAGTGTATGATTTGGCCTTCGTGCTACGACGGCCTCTACATCATCTTCGTGAATTAGGTCATGTCAAGATAATTGTAGATCGATGTCATCCAGTCTCTACCTTGATCGTCACCGATCTGTGGAGCATCTAAGTTATCAGAGTCAATAGGATTGACCTGATGTAAACTATCGATGTTCTCGGAATGCTCGACTACCGAGGGTGAATCGAGTTGCTCGAGAAAACTCCCTGCGGACGGCTGACCTAGTAGAGGCCATCCGCGCCAACCGATCCGCTAGAAAGTTCTCCTTTCTAGGAATATGTTGATCCGAAACCAAGAAGTGCTTTTCGAATTTTTGTACTTCCGCCAGATAGGAAGACATCTTGGTACTCGAGCATTGGTACTCTTTCCCTACTTGATTCGCTACTAGTTGAGAATCGCCTTTCACTAGCAATTTGCGAATCCCGAGCTTAACGAGCCGCTCGAGTCCCGCCAAAGAAACCTTCGTATTCGCCACATTGTTTGTAGCGGAAAGTTAAACCGACGGCATACTTGATGTGTTCGCCGTAGGGATATCAAGACGACTCCAGCCCCCGATCCTTTAAGCATTAAGGAACCGTCAAAGTACATTGTCCACTCGTCGTGGTGCTCGTACTCGGGTTCTTGCTTAGATTCCGGGTTTGTCCACTCGGCAATGAATTCTGCTATCGCCTGAGATTTTATGGCTGTTCGTGAGATGAAATGGAGGTCGAACGTCCCTAGCTCCACCGCCCATTTTGCTATTCGTCCTGACGATTCCCTATTTCCAAGGACTTGACCTAATGGATATCTAGTAGGCACGACCACTTTGTGGGCCTGAAAGTAATGCCTTAGTTTCCTTGAAGCCATAAGGAGACTATAAAGCAACTTTTGTACCTGTGGGTATCTTTCATTTGGCCCATGTAAGACTCCGCTTACGTAATACACTGGTCGTTGGACGTTCTCACGTTCTACGACCAGTACACTGCTGACAGCTTGTGGTGTTGCAACCACGTAAATCAATAGTGTTTCCCCTGGTCTTGGAGAAACTAAGACCGGGGTGCTCGTAAGGTACTCTTTGAACTTTTCAAAGGCATCATTCGTCATCGTCCCACTCAAACTTCCATGTTTTCAAGGAGTTTGAAAAAGGTAGTCCTTTTCCCTAACTCGCTATGAAACGACTTAGCGCCGCCATACACCTAGTTAGCTTCGACTTCCTTCTTCGTGGTCGGGGCGATCCGATGGATGGTCGATATCTTCACTGGTTTGCTTCAATACCTCTAGCCAAACTAGGAAACCAAGCAATTTTCCAAATGAAACCCCAACACACATTTCTCGTGATTTAACTTGAGGTTATGTCTTCTCGAGTTATTAAAGTCTCTTTAAGGTCACATATGGTCGCGGAGTTGACACTTTTCACTACCAAGTCATCAACGAGGCTTCCAAATTTTGACCTATTTGTGGGTCAAGGTTTTCAGATTAATCTTTGAAAAGTTGCACCAATGCTTTTGATACCAAAGGGCATCTTTACATAACAAAGAAGTGCCAAATGGAGTGATGAATGAAGTTTTCTTCATCTTCTTTACTCATACTAACTGTGGTACCCGAGTAGGCATCTAAAAATTTAATAACTCGCACCTGCAGGTAGAGTCTACAAGTTGATCAATGCGAGGAAGGGGAAAATCATCCTTCTGACAAGCTTTATTAAGATCTCGTGAAGTCTATACACATCCTCCATTTCCCATTACTCTTCCTAACCATTACAGGATTAGCGAGCCATTGAGGGTGATGTACTTCACGAATGAATCCAGCCTTTAAGAGCTTGTCAATTTCAGACTGGATGGCGTCCTTCCGGTCGGGTGCGAAACGCCCGAGCTTCGCTGACCGGATTTTTGTCGCCGAGTGCTAGCATGTGCTCGATCACCTCCCTGGGGACTCCGGGCATGTCGGACGCTTGCCATGCGAATACATCCTGGTTTGCTCGGAGGAAGGAGACGAGCGACTCTTCCTATTTAGGATCGAGTCCCGCCCGACAAGACTTTGGAAAGGATCCACCATCATTGCCTCGACATGGCGCTTCTTGAAGGAGCGCCTTCGTCGAGTGGAACCTCTTTGGTCTGGTCGGACGGTTTGGGTGTTATCTTGGGTCTGGAGTGCTTGACCTGCACAGATGATGAGTTAGAATTTCTGGTCGGCAGCTCATCGACCAGTTCTAAAGACCTTCGATCACATGCGTATGCCATTTTGCGATCTCTACGAACCATGATCACACCTTTTGGTCCTGACATTTTCAAACTTTGATACCCGTAGTGCGTGGCTATCAAGAATTTTGCTAATGCCGGACGACCAAGAATTCCATTGTACGCGGTTTCAAAATCAACCACATCAAATGAAATCCTTTCTGTTTGGAAATTATCAGGACTTCCGAACGTAACCGGTAAAGACACTTGTCCTATCGGTTTACGGTAGAGCTGTGAACTATGCCATGAAAGGCATATTTTATGGTTTCACCTTTGTTCTAGGAACCTGCATGTCTTCTAAAGCTCCCGAAAATAAAATATTTAAAGAACTACCACCGTCTATTAATACTCGATTGACTTTGCAGTTATTAATAGTAGGCTCTACGATGATAGGGAACCTACCCAATTGAGTTGACGGGACGGGGCAGTCTTCTTTGCCGAAGGAGATTACGGTATCCGACCACCTTGATGACCGGGCGGTGATCGAAGGTTCTCGCTAAGTTGACTTCGCGCTCCATGGCCTTCGATGACGGCGCGAATCGTATGATGAAGAACCTCCAAAGATCATGTTGACCGTATGCTGAGGTTCCCGTACTCCATTTCTTCATCGCCATCTTTGTCTTTCTTGGAACTTGTTTCTAATTTTGAATTGCGTGAAGCGGCCTTTACCGCATAGTAATCCTCCAAATTTTTTTGCCAAACACGGCAAAGCGCAAATCATGCCCTCGCTCGTCGGTGAAGTGGACACCACTTACTTTCATCGGGACTATTAGTCGAACTTTGGCTTTGCCCCGACCAGATAGTCCTTCTTGCCCTTGAACGGTTTATCTTGAACCGCAAGGACCTCTTTAGTGCCCATCTTATGGTGCTTCTTTTCTTGAAAATCTTCTTGGGATTCTTTTCCGCTTCTGCCAGCCGAGGATTTTGTCTTTTCGATCTATGGCTTCGTTCCATTCAACCGCTTCGCTAGCGCAAGATATTTATCACCATGTCAAAAGTTCGCGGTTGTTCGTGGGGATTCATAGCGATATCCTCCGTAAACCGCCGATTCCTTAGACTCGCCTTTGAATGCTCGAATCACGTAAGATTCTGCTCTCGGAATGGAATTTCAACTTGGCTAAACCTTTGATGTATCACGAGAGTTTCTTTTGGTTCCCGCCGAGTTTGATGGAGATCATCCTCCTTTCTGTATGCATCATATGTACCTCAAAATTCACAATTAATGATCGCAGAGTTGTTCCTAAGTGTAGATAGATCCAACCGGTTGGTTAAGCAACCAAGACCGGCAGATCCTTTCGTAACTGGGGCAAATAGTTAGCCATCACGTTCTCATCACCACCAGCAGCTCTGATGGCAAGTGGTATATATCCGAGAAACTCTAATGGATTTTGAGATCCATCGAATTTATCCATGTTGGCAGGTCGAAACCTATTAGGCCAACGTACAGCTTGGAGCCCTGCAGAAAAGGCTCGACAACCTCGTGATGATTCGTAGCGCCTTCTTGGGAGAGGCGCCGATTATGATCAATAGGAGATCGGCTCGTAGTTAGAATACCGAGGCTCGGTGTCCCGATCCGGTCAGACGTTATTATGACGTCTTTGACCGTTAGCACGACTCAGATGATGACGGAGATCATCTGGGCCGAGCAGGTGCTCTCCTGGGCGAGGGGAAGAGGTCGTTGTTCGGAATAGCCTTCTTCCTTCATGACTTGCTAGTCGAAACCGCCGAGGAGGTCTAGGTACCGGTGGATAACCATGCTGCCCTCTACTAAGGGAGGAGCGCTGAGACGAAGTCACCGTTAGACTTTGTGATGTTCTTTGCCCCCTGCACGCTTCTGCGCGCTGCACAATTTGTTGAAGGATTTCCGATACCTGCCCTACCAATTAGGTAAAGCCCGGAGCTTCAGCCATAACAGGGTCAGTATTATTGAGAATATCTTGAATACGACACAAGTTCTGAACTGTTACCGAAGGTCTTAGGGGATTCATCGTTGATGTTAGTGTTCGGAGACCCGAAGTTCCTCTAGACCTTGGGCCCAACTCCGTCTGGCCCGTCATCCTTGGTGGGGCTACACCACGCGAATTAACTGATGGACGTTCATCAGCTCTGTTGCCTCTGGCAGGTGGTGCTTGATTGCCCGCGCCATCTCCATCGCCAGTGGGGCGTGGCGGTGGTGTGCAGGATCGCATGGCATTACGATCGAGATTTCGATCGCTTGACCTCATGCTTCCAAAGAATGATCCTCCGAGGAGCTTCCATCAGAATTAGTGGAGAACTTCTCGCTTCTTCTACCAGAGACTCCCATGACGGAGACCGATCGGAGATGAGAACCTCCCGAGGTCTTCGTGGTGGGCTCACCGATTCGCGGATTACCGATCGGATACTAAGTTTTATCGCCCCACTCGCCCATTACCGATGAGGGTTTCATCGACACCGCTACCAAGTGTCGGTTGGTCCTCGAATTTCCGTGCCGTTGGTGAATACCGCCACCATGGTTACGCTAAGGGTATATTGACCCTCGGGTTGTGGGTCAAGCATTGTCACCTTTTTCACCGGCCGGGAAACCGGTCTTGAGAAACATTCGGATGTTCCGAACCGGCCTGAACGACTGTCCCTCGTAGAGCGCTTCTGGCGCAACGGAGTGTCTTCATCCATCCGCTCAAATTCACCGCCGCCGCGACTTTGCGAACCAAAGCAGAAGAGGATGAAGACCGAATGTTGCATGGCCCGGATGCGTGCTTCCATGTCAAGGTTGGAGTAGTCATCCAGGTCGAACCAATTCTCCTCATCCCATGTTCCTGCCATACTTACAATTATAAATATGAAGAAAACAGACAAGTTGAGCGAGGAACCTCTTCAGGAGTTTTGCACTATCTTCCCCACGGACGGCGCCAGCTGTCGACGATCAAATCGCCGATCTTATGATTATATAAAGAAAAAAGAGAAAAAATGTGTGTATCTCCTAGGAGTGGAACGGACTTGCTCTTTATTGCTATGAACTCACTGTTACAAACACTGAGAGTTTCTAATCACTACAAGAACACAATGCCCAGCTATTCCTTGCTTGGTGTTGTTTCTGCAGCGATGTTCTAACTTCCACTTTGTGTATCTATGTTTTTTTGCTTGTCTTCGTGTCCTCCTTCCGGCCTTCTATGGTCCTCCTTAAATACTTGATGAAGCGGTGGCAGTTATCCCATGAAGAGACATCCGTTGGGGAGCGACGCGTCTGGTCGGGAGGAGGCTCCCCACGGACGGCGCCAGCTGTCGACGATCAAATCGCCGATCTTATGATTATATAAAAAAAAGAGGAAAAATATGCGTATCTTCTGGGAGTGGAACGGACTTGCTCTTTATTGCTATGAACTCACTGCTACAAACACTGAGAGTTTCTAATCACTACAAGAACACAATGCCCAGCTATTCCTTGCTTGGTGTTGTTTCTGCAGCGATGTTCTAACTTCCACTTTGTGTATCTATATTTTTTTGCTTGTCTTCGTGTCCTCGCGTCCTCCTTCCGGCCTTCTATGGTCCTCCTTAAGTACTTGATGAAGCGGTGGCGCTTATCCCATGAAGAGACATCCGTTGGGGCGACGCGTCTCGTCGAAGAGGCGGTAGTTTGATTTGTTCCACCAACCGCAGAGGCGCTTGGTGAAGATGTCAATCGCTCTGCGTTAATGGTTTTAAGAAACGTTACACCATCAACCGATAGTGTTGTATTATACGGAATATAAAACACGTGGTTCATTCATCACATAGTGAGTGGCGTGGTCGGGACTCACCTGCACGCTGCTCATAGCTTTACGAGCACTTACCGTCGTGGACTAGGTTTGGAACTTTGTCCGACTGTGTATTTATTATATAACTTCAGAGTACCTACGACCGTTAGGTCGGTGGTCTTAGAAGTTACGACCACGAAGACGTATGGTCTTTATCATATATTAAGATAATATATGAATATTTTAATCCTCAACAGTCCTCTTTCCAACGGATCGGGCTCTGTCACTAAATTTCTTCTGTGCACACCTCAATTACCAAAATAAGGTACTGCGACACCTGTTTGTGCCAAATTGGGCCTTGTAATGGTTGAGCCTAAGGGAAGTCGCCACCCTAGGCGGTCTGGACAGCTAATGTGGCACTATTTATATACGAATAGTACTATAAATAGTACCACCCCCTATTTTCTTAACTATGCATGGCTCACCTCCCTCGGGCTCGGGTTGTGCGAGCCTGAGAGGAGCAGTAGGGGCCTGGCTCCTGGCTGCTGGAGGTCGAGCATATCTTGGTGGAGATCCGTCAGCTCCCGCTGGAGGGCTTCATATGCCTCCCACGCTATGCCTACCGCTCCGTACGATTGGTCCGTCGGGGCATTGTGCTGGGCGTCGTCCCCCAATGATGTTTCCATGTGTGGAGTTGTTTGCTTATTCCTCCGGGGGTCGGGCCGTGGCCGCCGCTGTCCCGGAAGTCTAGCTTCGCTTAGCCCTCGGGGTGCTGGGCACGGCAACCGCTGCGGCAATCTCGGCTGAGGAGGTTTTGGGTACAGCTTTCCGAGGGGCCATACTAGTACTTTGGAACTGTGCTTGACTTTCCTACCAATCCCCATTGACAGCGCCAAGTGTCGTAGCAAAAAGAATGCTAGACAGTAAGAGAGGGGGAACCCCGGTACACTCGGAGGGACCAAAAGAGTACTCGGGAGAAGTGACCAGCTGTCAGGAAAATGTATGTATTGATTGCTCTAAAAAACTGGATCTGCCCTTTACATGGGGGTAGATGCCTATTTATAACTTCCTAAAACAGGGTACTTACATTACCATCCTACCCCTAAAAAAGTAATGTACGTGTTGAACCGAAAAGGCGACTAGAGGGGGGTGAATAGGAGCACGCTTACTTTTTCAACCAAGATCAGATTTAATACAAATTTCACTCTAATATCTATGGAAGCTATGAAGATCAATATACCAGTGCAATGAAAGACTAGTATTGAATCCAATCTAAACCCCGAAGCAAAACAACCAAAATCAACACGGGCTAAAATTCTAAGTGTTGGGCGGTCTGACCTCTGTGTTAATGGCGGTCTGACCGTCACCTTGGGCGGTCGACCTCCATCGATGAACAAGAAAAATGACCCAAAAACGGTTGCAAATAGATGTAACTTTTGATCTACAACTCCAAACTTGATTAAACTTGGAACACACCTTCTCTAGGATGTCAGGAACCTATTCCAATCGAAAATTGTGAAGATTCTTGGAAAAGTTATGACCTTTTTCCGTTTGAGAGGAGGATGGTTCAAAACCGAGTCAAAACGAAAATTAGATCCAAAAACTTGCTCGTGAGTGATTGATGATCAAGATGATCCTAGATGTGTTCCCACATGTCACAGCAAGCTAGATCACATGAAGAAATCAATCAAAGACTCACGAATCAAAGAAAGACTCAAAATCACCAAATAGAGAGAAGGAAGGCAAAGAGACACATCTTTGAGCAAACTTTCCTTAGATTGATTTGATAGGGTTTGGGTTTACAGCCACTCCATCAATGAAGGACAAAGCTCAATCCAAGAACACGAAATCAAATCAAAACTCTCTAGAACCCTAACCTCCACTAATCCTCTCCCTAAGTAAAACTAGGGTTTCAACAATAATGAAAGGGTTGAAGGGGGTGCAGCTACCTCCCTCCTCTATTTATAGTTGAGGCTTAGACCTTCTAGAAGATTAACTTAAATAGGCTCTTGTTAAGGCCCAACATAAACGGGTCACACACGCACGCATTTTAAAGCGCTGTCTTCAACACCTCTTGACCTAAACCGCTTCTCTTTGCGTCGTCTTGCGCCGCGGGTTGGCAAAAGGTCACCAAGGTGGTATTCGATAAGATTACCAAAATACCCCTTCTCTGTCCTTCTCCGAAGACCGAGTCCATCTGCGCGAAGCACTTCGCCAGCTCCGCCACGTGTAGGTTGATCAACGGCTCTCTCCATGTCGGCAAGTCTCTCCCATCCGGCTCTCACCGAAACCACCATGACACTTGCACCGACTCGCGCACCGCTTGATCAAACCAATGCCCGAATGTCAGTTCATCATCCTTGTCTATTCTGCACCACACTTGAGTTCATTGACCTCACCCGGCATCGTCGATCGTTCTGGACCCCAGCTCTCCAAGCCTAGTCCCGACCATCCTCGCCGTTGACCGTCGTTGACCACCAAGCAACCTGCACAATAATAGACAAGCAAATCGAATCCGGGAATATGTTCTTCACAACTTGACTCACGTTAGTCAAAACATGCATCATGCAACACATATGCACTGAAACTCATGACTTTGACCTAACCAACGAACAATGCCACCACGAAGACCGACGTTCAAGTGACAATCGGTCCGACTGCCCCTCAGGGCCGGTCGAACCGCCAGCCTTTCCGGTCGGATCGCCAGCTATAGGCCGGTCCTACCGCCCAAAAGGACTTAGCCGATTTTCAACTCCTGAAAATCCGAAACCTACTGGAAACTTTAAACCAATAGAACTTTTGACTGGAGACTCCAAAAATTATGGGATCAAGTGCAATAGAATCCCCTCTTTTGCCTACACCCTCTATTTTTGGCCTAGCTCATTTTGACATATTTGGTCACTGCTGGTCCGACTGCTGCACATGGCCGGTTCGACCGATTTGGGAGCGGTCTGACCGGCTATGCCTGTCACCTGACAGTTCTGAAACTTTGTCGAAAACATGTGAAACAACAAACCATTAACGTCATTGCCAATTGTCACATCATCCTAAGATCTGGAGCATATCCCCATGATATCCACAGTACGTGTAGGGGCTGCAGGGACTTTTTCCTATCTACACGTAGACTTCAGCTCACGGTGGGTCTCTCTGAGCCTGGTCTATCTGACTGGTGTACCTGGTCCACCAGCTCCCAAAGTGCCCCATCTTCGGGCTTCTCCTGGTGTGGTCCTGGAGGACCTATTGCTTCGGGCCTCGCAGGACTCCAGAGGTGTTCCGGGTCTTCCCCGAGGTGGCCCTAGAGGGTCTACTGCTTCGGGCCCCGCGGGGCTTCGGAGACCCTTCAGAGGGGTTCTGGGTCTTCCCCGAGGTGGCTTCGAAGGACCCACTGCTTTGGGCCTCGCGGGACTCCGGAGACCCTTTGGGGAGGCTTCGGATTATCTCTGAAGCATCCCCGAAGGGACACCTGACGCCCCCCAGGGAGGGGGCCTTCGTGCTCGTGGGTTGTGAGGTCTATCCTACGGGCTTCGTCGGGTCGTTGGGGCCACCCCTACGACAGTGGCTTTTCTCATTTTTACATATTTTTTGGATTTTATTAACTTATATGTGGGCCCTACTTGTTAGTGACTCATCTTTTTATTTCATGATTTTATTTATAAAATCTATGGTGGTCCCACATGTCATAGAATCATTAGTTTATTAACTAAATAATTAAATCCCGATTTGATTTAACCTACCGATAGTTGTTGTCCACATGCCAGTTTCTCAGCTTTAAAACACGTTTTAACCTACCAACATGCACAGCTTTAGAGGGACTTATAGGTAGGGAAATCGACTTTGGTGGGGTCGAGGACTCACCGGAGAAGAGTTGGCATCAATGGCGGCGGCGGTGATAGAGAGGTCCTCGGTGATAGCTTGGCGTGGGCAACAATAGCTGAAATGTACCATACGAGCGGGCTCAGTGAGGTAAGGCGATACTCAAACCGAACACAGAGTGGCGAGGGACTCACCGGGTTTGGAGATCTCCCGCGGCTACCGTAGTGCCAGAGATGGAATAGATGACTCTGTTGAGGAGCTACACTGCACCGGATGGATAGAAAAGCGAGGAGTTGAGTTAGCGAGCAAAATGGCGCAGATACGTATCACAGACGGTTCATTTTCAAAACCGTTTGTATCATAGACGATTATTTTTCAGAACCGTCTATGATATCACCTCTTCACAGATGGTTTTTAGCGCAACCAGTAACACAGACGGTTTTTAAACTAAAATCGTCTATGATTGCGTTTAATACTGACGGTTTTAGTCAACCATATATGGTGAGACATTCAATATTATACTTTTTGTAGTAGTGACCGTTCCAATCCTCCTAGCTCCATCTCCTGCATGGCCGATCGGTAAAGATGTGGTTCCAAAAGCGGTTCTTAACCATCTTTGAATGGGAGGCTCTTTTTCATAAGAAAGGAGAGGTCATTAAGACGCCATTTGGTCGATAAATATATATTCTTAGTTAAATTTCCATCGTAGCGCTTTTGGTGGATCATTTCGAGTTAGTAATTAGGTGTATCTACAAAAATACATATTTTGTTTTGTCAAGGTTGTATGTTGTATCTTTTGGAGATCGTTACTAAAAATAATTAGATAAAATCTTAGCTAAAGCTAACTAACTAGTGTCCACGCCAAGACCGATCATCGACAAAGCTAAAGCTAACTACTCAACCGAGATCGATCATCATCCTCTCGATCCGTACTTAAATCCAAGCTAATTATCAGTACTTGCTCACGAGAGGAATAAAGCACACTAAATAGTTTTGACAACTGTTGATGTTAGGGTTAATCACATTAAATCATTTTGACATGAAAGTCTATATTAAGCTTTAAATAAAAATACTAAAAATTAATGGAAATTCAAATAATGTATTTTTCCAACAAGAAATTATTCAAAATATTTTTAAAGCTCAGAAAACTGGGATGTTACAGTACACAATCCACTACCTAAGATAACACATGGACTTAGGGTTTGCTTTCCAAGCTCACTAAGTGCAACACATGCACATAAGAGATGAGAGGTGTAGGACCGTAAAAGCGACTAGAGGGGGGGTGAATAGGCACTTTCTTAATTTTTCGTCTTAATCAAATTCAACACACACTTTTCTCCTTTAGCTATGAAAGCTAGGAAGATCAGTGAATGCACAGAGGAAGCCTTGTGCTGAATCTGATTACCTCCTTTAACCACAAGACTCAACACTGGAGAATTGATCTCAGATGGACTGGTCTGAACACTGGCAGTCCGACCGGCGGCCAAATGGCGGTCCGACCGGCCGTTAACGGGCGGTCAGAAGGCTGGCAGTCTGACCGCCGTTTCTAAATCGGTCGGACCGATTTAGTCCAGTACCAAAATACAAAGCCCAAATCCAAAACGAAAATTGGTCCAACTTTTGATTCAACCAATGAAACTTGACCAAATTTGGAGCACACCTCCCTGAGGATATCTGAGATCTATTTCTAGCGACGATCGTTCAGATCCACTTCAAATAATCGATCTCTTAAGGTTTTACCAAAGAAGTGCTCAAACCCTAGAAATATGAAAAACTTGATCCAAAACTTGCTTGTGGGGGATTGTAGATTTAGATGGTTCTAGGAGTATTTCCACACAACAAAGCAAGGTAAATGAGGTCAAGAGACCAACCAAAATCAACCGGATCAAGGAAGCACAACAATCATCAAAAGAGAGAAGAAAGCAAATGAGACTTCATCAATGAACAAGCATTCATGGATTGATTGATTCAATATGATGCTTGTCAAAGCCACTCCCTCAAGAAGGACAAGAGCTCAATCAAAGAGCACACATACAAATTTCTCCAAACCCTAGCCTCTCCTCTCCAAACCCTAGAAAAGTCTTGGAGTTTCCAAATGAATGCTTCAAGAGGTTTTACATCTCCCCCCTTTCTATTTATAGGAAGGCCTAGGGTTTCACTCATGGGCTCCCATTAAGGCCCACACATACATGGGATACGCACACATACATCTGTTGAAGCAATCGCCTGCTTCACCACATGTAGGTTGATCAACGGCTCTCATCATGTCGGCAAGTCTCTCCCGTCCGAATCCCATCGGAACCTCCCAGGGACTTGCACCGACTTCCGCACCACCTGATCCAACCAGCTGCAACGAACTGCCCGTTCGATCCATCTTGCCCATTCTGCACCATGCTTGAGTCACACGACCTCACCCGGCATCCATGATCGTTCTGGACCTGAGCTCTCCAAGCGTAGTCCTGATCCACCTCACCGTTGACGTCGTTGACCTGCAAGCCACCTGCACAGCAATAGACAAAGAAATCGTCTCCGGGAATAAGTTCTTCACGACTTGACCCACGTTAGTTCAACAATGCAATATGCAACAATAAACGATTATTTTTTAAAACCGTTTGTATCATAGACGATTATTTTTCAGAACCGTCTATGATATTACCTCTTCACAGATGGTTTTTAGCGCAACCAGTAACATAGACAGTTTTTAAACTAAAATCGTCTATGATTGCGTTTAATACTGGCGGTTTTGGTCAACCATATGTGGTGAGACCTTCAATATTATACTTTTTGTAGTAGTGACCGTTCCAATCCTCCTAGCTCCATCTTCCTGCATGGCCGATCGGTAAAGATGTGGTTCCGGGTGTGCGGTTCTTAACCATCTTTGAATGGGAGGCTCTTTTTTCATAAGAAAGGAGAGGCTGTTAAGACGCCATTTGGTCGATAAATATATATTCTTAGTTAAATTTCCACTGTAGCGTTTTGGTGGATCATTTCTGAGTTAGTAATTAGGTGTATCTACAAAAATACATATTTTGTTTTGTCAAGGTTGTATGTTGTATCTTTTGGAGATCGTTACTAAAAAATAATTAGATAAAATCTTAGCTAAAGCTAACTAACTAGTGTCCACGCCGCACTGATCATCGACAAAGCTAAAGCTAACTACTCAACCGAGATCGATCATCATCCTCTCGATCCGTACTTAAATCCAAGCTAATTATCAGTACTTGCTCACGAGAGGAATAAAGCCGGCTGGCCTAAGCCTAACGACCAGCTGACAAAACCCACCGTGCAATCGTGCATGCTGCTGCATATGCCATGGGAAGCGGAATCATATCCTCTGCCGCTCCTACACAAACGGCAAAGTTTGCCTTTTACTTCATCTCCATCGTTCCTTTCCATATCAACGGCTAGGTTTGTTGGTCCCACAGCTCACCGCTCTCCTAGTAATTTTTCGTGCTTATCCAAATTGTGTGGCCCCTTCGTTTGCTTCGTTCTCGTTGACGAGTCCAGGCGAGACGAGCTACCGTTGGCCGTGGCTTCCCAGCTCCCGCCGACGATCCTATCCTGTCACCCCTGGCATAAGGGTTTACTATCCAAGTGTACATGCCGACATAATTAAGCTTAGCTAAGAGCTGGCGCAGTAATTAAATTAATTAACAGTGTTGTTACAACGGTGCTAATGGGGTAGTAATTAGTCAACAGGATTCTAACCAGCTAGCTGGTTAATTTTGATGAGCAACAAAAAATGCTTTCTTTGGGCCCCAAAGAACAGCTCAGAAGTGATCGAATAGCTGTGGCACGTCCGGCGCCGCCTTGTTGCACTGCTGGTGCAGTGCGGCCGGCGGCGGCACGACGGGCGGTGCCGACGACCGGAGCAGCGCGAAGTTGAGGCCCTTGAAGAAGGCGTGCGCCTTCACGTCCGCGGCCCCACGCCGCGATCCCAGGCGCGCGCCCGGGTCCTTGTCCAGGAGCCGCGCGATCAGGTCGCGCGCCGCGGCATCCGCCGCGTGCGGCGCCGGGCAGGAAGGGAGCTCGAGCGGGCGGCGCACGATGTTGCGGAGCGTGGCCTCGTTGGTGGCGCCCACGAACGGGGTGCGCCCGTAGATCAGCTCGTACAGGAACACGCCGTACGTCCACCAGTCCACGGCCGCGCCGTGCCCGCCGCCTCGCGCCACCTCCGGCGCCACGTACTCGTGCGTCCCCACGAAGGAGCTCGACCGCGCATCCACCGGCTCCGCTACGAACCGCGGACGCGGACGCGGAGCGGCCCGCCGCCTCCACATCCTGATCCGGAAGAGCTGCACTTCCGGGAGGCAGGTCGGTGTCGGCTCCGCGTTCTCCTGCTCCACTGCGCCGTTTCTTGCCTCCTCGAGCGCCGGCAACGCCGTGGACTCTAGCGACAGGTCGAAGTCGGTGAGCATGATGTGGCCGTCGGCCCGTATGAGCACGTTCTCCGGCTTGAGGTCACGGTACACGATGCCCATCATGTGCAGGTATTCCAGCGCGAGGAGCACCTCGGCAGCGTAGAACCGTGCGGAGGCGAGTGGGAAGCGGCTGCTGGGCATGCGGTGGCGGAGGGAGTGGAGGTCCCCGCCGGGGCAGAACTCCATGACGACGCAGGAGTAGTCCGGGCTGGCGTCGAAGTCGGCGAACATGGTGGGCAGGAACGGGTGGTCGAGCCGCCGCAGGACGCGCTTCTCGGCGGCGGCGCGGCCCAGCTTGCCCTTCTTGGCGAGAGCGCGCTTGTCCACCACCTTCATGGCGTACGCGCACGAGTGGTCCCCCTCCGCTTCGAGGCGGCAGAGGTAGACGGTGCCGATGTCCCCCGCGCCGACGCGTCGGACGAGGGTAAAGTCCCGCGGGCCGAGCGGAGCCGCGGCGGCACGGATGGGAGCCCAGGCCACGTCGCCCGCGCGGTGCGGCCGCGACGGGGAGGACGATGGGGTCGCGGCCGAGTCGAGGGAGAAGGTGGAGGAGCGGCCGGCAACACTGGCCGTGCTGTCGCTGCTGCTGCTCGCGGAGCTGACGCTGGAGTTGGGCGCCGCGGCTTCCATGTCCGGGTACGTCGCCGGCTCGAGCATGGCTGCGTTTGGCGGTTTGGGCGGGGAGGTCGCTGTGGTGGGAGTGGCCATTAAATAGAGTGGTAGCGTTCGATAGATCTCTTGTTTGGTTTTTCTAAGGTTTGCGCGTTCGGGGAAGGTGGTTGCAGGCGCTAGCTGGTTTTATAGGGACGAGAGAGCTGAGCAGCTTGAAGAAGCCAGGTTTGCGATGGCTGGCCACGTGGACGTGCCACGTTGCATGGCATACGTGATGGTAACACCGAAGGTTCCTCATGCTCAACATCTAGCTGATTTTCCCCCTGGAAATCATGCTATTTTCCAAGCCTTGAGATTCGTGCACTCTGCCACTCAACATCTAAATTGCAGGTAATTAAGTTGATCTCAACAAACATGATAATAATGACACTCATCACCATTACAAAATGGATGTCTACAATGAAGCTTTTGACACTAAGTGTACCTTTAAATCCAAAAGTATCCTCTTTCAACATGTTGGATATACGTACTCCAGGAGAGAAGTTTTATCTTGCAGTTTTATCTAGCCAAAAGATAGCTCAGCTGGAGTGTCAGCTACCACATTACCAGCTTGATGCATGCAGACATCCTGATCTAAAGAGTTCGTCCTCGCTTCTCGATTTGACGAATGGATTAGTTAAGACTAGTAAAGCCTGTGTTTATCCAATGATTGATAGATTACTAAGGTTAGTGCTAACTTTTTCTGTGTCAAGTGCAAACATTGAGCGAGCTTTTTCAACTATAAAACTCATCAAGCCCTATCTTCGAAATAAAATGAGAGATAGCTTCCTTGATATTCCATGGTGGCTTATATCGAGAAAGAAATTGCACAGAAGTTCAGTTCTGGTGAAGTTATTAATATATATGATCTTCTCGGTAGCAGCAGGGACAAATTTAAGTCAATACAGATGTAATTTCTTTTGTATTCGGTAAACAAGAAAACACATTACTATATTGTTAGTCGCTTTAGTCATATTGGAGTATAAAGATATTCTTATATATACTTTGTTTTTCTAATTATTTGGTCCTCCTCATTTGCAATTTTTGGTTTCGTTACTAACGGTGGTGAAGGTGAGTAGACTGCCACGATGATGGAGGCGGTGAAGGAGGATGTGGCCATGTGGGGAGGCGGCACTAGAGGTTTGATGGCACAAAAATGTGATTTTTTTTTTTGGTGGGAGGTAGAAATAGTCAAATGATGCACAAACGGGTTTACAATGCAATACACCACTATACAACTTAAAAAGGAATAAAATGTTGGATTGTACACATACACACCGACAGAAGTCTCCCGCCAAAAATAGACATGAAAATAGAGGGAAATTTGGAATCAGACTCACGGCATCCGTTGCGTAGGCACCGATTCTAAGCTTAATAGATCATTTAGCAATTCAACCCTTGTTAGGATAAACTCAAGACAGTCTGATCTGAGCCAATGGTCCTTACTCTTTACTTAAAGCAAATGTATGACGGTCCAATAAACCCTTTGCCTCGCTGCTATGGGTTGCCGCGGCTGGCGATCGAGCCGTCCGTCCGGCGAAAAAAAGCGACTTTTTCCTCGTGCGAGTCTTGTGCGCAGATGCATGGGACATCCATCCTTCGATTCCCTGGTATTTGCAAGGGCATTCCTCCGAGTCAAATGACATATTATACAAGCTCAAAGTTAAGCATACTTTAATTTGTGTATGTTTATGTCTTCTCTAAAGTTATAACAATCTTATCGTACGTAGAACGTGGCTTATCGCCACAAAAATGGCGCATTCGTACAGTTACAAATTAAAGCACATATATTCCCCCGTAAATCTGACCTCTTGAGCATCTGATGCTCGCAGTGGTGGCAAGCATGGAGTCCTAGTTTCTAGCTGAGACACTACCGTAATGTTTTTCCCCCTGTTGTCGTCTTGATTTTTTTTTAAAAAAATAAATCATTTTACACAAATAAACCACTGTTTTTTCTTCTCCAAAATAACCCATAATCGCTGAGTCACCGCGTGACTGAACCCAAACGCTCGGTGGCCTAGCGATTAGTTGATGTGACATGCCCAGTTGCTGGGTCAGAATGCGACCGAGACCGTCGCAGATTAGGCCAACGACCGAACCCAGTAGCGTTCTGGCCCACCGTCAGTAGGCTAATTTTTTTTTTCCTAAGAACGAGTGGCCCAAAAAGACCTTTGGACCCGGTATTGCGAGGCCACAGGAATAATCTTCGGTGCAACAAAGATATCAGAGACCATCAATGATTTTCCCCGCAAGCCTGACTTGATTTCTATCCATCGAGTATTTTACTTCAAAAATGTGTGTTATATCGTAGTTGTAGTCCGAGTCGAAGGTTTGTGCATGTAGCCATTTGAACAGTAGGAATAGCTAGACAAACATATGCATCTAATCAGGCCCTGCGTGCTATGTAATTCAGACCTTCATGGTCAAGTGTTATGCCGAGCTTGCAATCTCATCTTCGTTGCTCCATTCTTGTTTTGCTCAAACAAAAGCTTACAAAATATTTTACCAAATTTTGGGTTATCTGTGTAAAAACTAAAAATGCCGAGCATCCACGTAAAATGATTAAAACATGATTTATTTATAAATTATTGCAGTCATCAAACTCTATATTTTTTATCACTAACAATTATTCATAAACAACCCTTCTAACTATTTAATTTTGTTAAATAAAGTTAAGTTTATTTAAATTATTTCTTTAAAAAATAGTCTATTGTCTTTGGGCCAGAACGCGCCTAGATTCAGTCACCGGCCTAATCTGCGACTGGACTTAGTCGCAAGCCTGATCTGCAACCGGCCTCAGTCACGTTCTGGCCCAACGACTGTGCCCGGCATGAGCCTTAGTCACGCGACCAGCTCACAACTGAGACACATGACAGACCAAGGCTTCGGTTGCAGTTCCGTCGCACGACTGAGCCTACCACGTCATCTAGTATCTGGGCCACCGAGCGATTAGGCTTGGTCGCGACGCTGGCTCAACGATTGTACATTATTTTTGTAAAAAAATAAAACGTAGTTTATTTATATAAAATGGTTTTAAAATGATTTATTTTCAAAAAAAAAACTTGTCGTCTTTACCGTTCAATTCTCATGCATTATACAAGCATAAAAAAGACCAACTACAAAGGTAGAGGATCCAAATCCACTTGGTATAGAATTATCTACCGTCATCATCTGCAAAATGTGGCTTGTCATGATAAAACCGGAGCATTCGTATCCGCTACAACGCAGCAGCAAAAGCCACGCATCATGCTCTCGAAAAAGGGAAATGGATGCTCGAGGTGGTGGCAGGCAGCACCGAAGCCATAGTTCGCCCGAAGGCAACACCCATACCTCATTTTTTTTTTTCCCCTTTAATTTTCCTTGTTTACACATTTCATCTTCTCGACCGTCCAACTCGGTAAACAGTAAAGCCAAAGAATCAATATCCACTCTGCACAGAGTCATCCACTACAAGCAAAGAGATTCCATGGCACGCAGAAGCGGATCGAGGATTACGCGCAAAAAGTTAGCGATTCCAAAACAGGGTCAAAACACAGCCACAGAGCACGAGATATATGCCCAGCCAAGGCCCGGCAGAGCAGAGCAGAGCATCTCCGCCCCGTTCCTCGCCCTCACAGATCAAATCCAGAATTGCACCCCAGTCCGTCCCATCCATGCAGCCAGACGGTCGCTCGTGAGAGCCGTCCGCGAGCATACAGGACCGGCGGAATCCCGCAAAAGCGCGGCCTTGCGCGCACGGCACAGTGCCGGTGCGGGGAATAAAGGGGAACGGGGGGGATTTGTGCCCCGCGCGCGGTGCCGGACAGGACGGATCGGCCACTGGGGGCGACGGTGCCAGGACAAGCCGCGGCAGGGGGACAGGGCATCGGTTCCGCCTGTCCCAGGTGATGTGCGCGCATGCGTTGTGTCGATGCGTGCCGGGAGGGGTGGCTGATCGGGGGGTTTCAACGGCCGCCGCCGCCGACGCGCGCGCAAGGGCCGTACGTGGTGCCGGTCGATTCCTCCGAGTCAAATGACGGATAATGTAGGCGCAGGAATTTCGTAGGATTTTCGCGGGATTCTTAGAAGAAAAGGTTTAGTTTCCGTAGGAATAGAGGGGAAAAATAATAATCATGCGTTGCAAACAGAGCCTATGCTGTAATGTTAGCGTATACATCAAGTTCTTGGACTGGGCTGGGTCACTGGATCCCACGTCCCAGACTTTCAACGAGAGTTGTTGCGAGCCTATGAAGACTATGCCGCGTGAGTGTCCTAACCGCATGTGCATACGCGAGTAGGAATTCAGTGCGTCTTCGTAAATTTTTTTTTGTGATGCTGCGGATTTATTACTGATCTCTATATTTTAGACATATACTTAAGGGTCCTCCTTGTAATCGAAAAAAATTGCCGCATGTGGCCATTCAGGGCAAGATTTAGTTTGGGAGTTAACACGGGTTCTGATCATATTTTGCGAGTTTAATTAGTAGTGCACATTTGTTAATTTGGGAAAAATGAAGTGCGCATCTTCCCATTGTTGAAGTGCATGGCTGTGTGGGGTTACTGTCGTTTTGAGCTCATCTTTTGTTCTGCTGACCGACCAATTAAGAGACATATTCCATGTTTAGTGAATCTTATCTGGATGACTATATGCACCATCAAATTGGAAGTCTGCTGGCAAGTTGCAAGCTTGCTGCCACTGTTGAAACGATTACATAACATTCTTAATTGAGAGCTTGTGACTGTCACTGTTGCAAGCCTCCATTTTCTTCAGAGATTGATACACACTGCCCAATTGGTGAAGTGGAGTTGCGACAGTCAAATCTCAAATGTTCAATTTGCACTATTGGTTACACGATGAGCTTTATATATAATTAATCACGTACTCTCTGGAAACGAGAAAGATGCAAAAGAGGAACTGAAGTGTGATGAAGCAAAGCTGTCCACTTTTTGTATGTTTTCCACTAGAAAAACAAGCGTGTGGTGAAGTGATAAGAGCTCTTAGCTTCTACTTACTATCAATGTCTAGGGAAGCATATTATATCAAGAGATCACTTCACCAATCTTTGCAAGCTAAGCCAGCCCAAATGGACTTCCTACAAGCATACACAGCCCTGCACCATCAAGGACTGCATAATTTAACAACATCAGTACACTCCATGGCTTCAATTTGTCTGGCTAAATGCCAACCAAAAGTACACCAAAGACCAAAGTAATGGCAACAACTCAAGAAATGACAACCACTCAAGGATGATTTTTCAAAGTTGCTTCATGCCAAAGATATGATCTACTCGTCTACTCATCTAGTGTGACACACATGAACATTATACACCTCTTCATCCCTTTCCTTTGTTCTTTGACAAAGTTTTTCAGTTCTAGTTGTCAATCAATTGTGGTGCACATCAAACTTTGGATCGATCTCACTTTCTTTTTGACTGTTTTCATAGAAAGGAAACAAATTTGGCATGATTTTTAATTTGTGGCGGCCAGAAAAGGAAAAACTTTCCACGTGATCCACTCCAAAGCACAGAACAGTACACTGCAGAAGAATCAGGGAATATCTACATCTAATTATTATGACACAGTTATTTGTGGGCATTGGGGACCCATGGTTCAGTGGTTCAAGGGGCAGAGAATTATGCATACTGCCTTCTGCCTAATGGTCCACTGTATGTCCCCCTAATGTTCTGTTGGACAGTGAAACACAAGAACCAGCTCAGTTTCTGAATACAAATATGATGAAGTGCTCAACGAACAACCTTGGACGTTGGGCCTCATGGCCATCCTTCCGGTGTTCGGTCCGCGACCACGAAAAGAAATGGTAGGAACCGGGCAGTAACCGGCCGGTTCCTAAATTTAGCCTCATTGTTTGGACCATTTTACCCTTGTCAAGATCAACAGGCATCTGATCAAGATAATCATAAGCTTATCATTTACACTACTGAAAGTCAAGAGTTAATGTGAATGCACAGGTAAAGAGAGCATTTCTAACCGTGCTTTTATTGTCGTCTCTTAACTATGCTACGTTAACAAAATCCTATGTAGAGAAGAGAGAAGGAAGAGAGAGCACATGTTGTCTCTTCTTGAAGAGACTGTCATGCACGCGAAACAATACATTATATATTAATCTACTATAGTTGACATATAATTTAAATATTTAAGAGTGTGATAGATACTATCTATTGAAGATGTTGTCTGTAAAGATAATACATCATATGCTATAAATAATATTATCTATAACTATTAGAGATACCCCGAGATGAGAAAGATACCCTTGATTTCTGAACAGGAGCCCAAACAACCCTGCACCTGAGCCTAGAGCTGCATGCATGCATGCATCACTGTTCTGTCCGCCTCTCCATTTCCATATCCAATTTCCCTTCCCTCACTAGTCTCTCTCTCTCCCCCCGACGAAAAGATACCGACAACATTCACTGATACAACTAAAAAAGAAATGATCAGACACGCATCACGCGGTAGCTTCGAAATGCTAAAGATAACCGAACACATAGTGATGGAGTCATAACTACAGGTGGATCACATGCGATCTTGCTTGCCATCTAGACGAAACTGTAGGCAGGATGATACCATACTACGTGGCAGTGCCAGTGTTGATTAAACCAATCCATCATGCACATTGAACGGAATGGCTTCGCTCTAAAGAAGAGGAAAGCTGAAGATCGATTGAGAGAGAGAGAGAGAGAGAGAGAGAGAGTTTGTAAATCCAAATTCTCTGCGAAATTATGATGTTATTTTATGGATTAGTAGATAGCATTCACAGACATATTGCTGAATCATTTCATACAAAACGTAAATAAAGACATTCAAATATATTACAAATTTCAGAGTAACATAGACCACGTCGGATCGAGTTTTACAAAAGGGCTGAACATCTCAAATTGAATACATCACATAAAAGCAACGTACGCTACAGCGAAATCAAAATAGGTAGAGCTCATCTCTCCACAGGCAAACGACTGGGGTAGCCTGTGTACGACGGATATTAACCAAGGGTTGGATAATATCAGTTGTACGCAAGTACCGAACGAGTCCATTAGACTGATGCGAGATTTAGACTACAGAATTAGACTACTCTTCATCGTTTTCTTGTCTGTCAACTTCTGAATCTTCATAATATGCATAGTCCCCTTGAATCCACATTATCTGGAGGGGTTGAGGGAGAGCAAGAATGAGCACAACTTCCGTGCTCGTGAGCCAATGCACAAGATGCAATAATATACAGTATGGCTTAACAAAGGTGGCTCGGGTTCTTTTATTTGCTAAAACAATATTTTCAATTACCATAAATACAAATTCCTATGACTTAGTATTTTAACAAAATTGTATTTTATTAAAGAGAGCAATTGCAATATTAAATAACAGTAGAGATTCCCTTCAACTGAAACTCTACAAATGCTTCATTTGATTGGAACTACCCCCAATCATTAACACCACTGAGCTCGACGGCTCAGGGGAAATCCAATCTCAGGGCTAGGTGAGCCCAGTCTGATTTTCATACCACCCACAAAGGTTTTTGAAATAGAATTAACTCTAGTAAGTTTCCATGTCCACCTTTGACCGTATACATGACTGTTTAAACAGTTTAGACTCTGCAGAGGTTGTACATTGTACCCACAAGAGATAATCATACTCGTTATCCCACATAACTCCGTAGTCATTTACTTGAGTGACCATCACAGTAACCTTTCGAAATATCTCGCCCCTTTTGTCATCTCACCCATATGGGTTACACCCATAAGTTGTGAGGGATGTTCACCTCAGCAACTAGCGTAGCTGGATTACCCACAACACCTAGCGCGACTGACAACTTCACCTTGCATTGGTGTCCCATTCAAGCCGGACCATGTCCAGTGCTTGCACGATCTCGCTACCCTTCCAGCGAGATAACATTCAGAGTTTAATAAATTTACTAAGCCGAATTGTATTTTACAAACTTGTGGTTGTACTTATTTTACACAGGTGTTCATGACAAGATTAAGTCCTTAATCTATCTAGACGGTTTATACCACCTACCAACTACCCTCGTGCACAACGGCAACCACCATCCTTTTCATCCGCCCAGATGTGGCAATAGCAAGTTGTTTAGGTTTTTGAGGGGTAAAACCAAATCATCTCATTATTCCGGCCATTTACCCACAATGACTGTCTAAAACCACTTTTATGTTTAAAAGATGATGATTATGACATTTAATGTCCCGTTACTTAAATAAGACTAGCATGTCGCTTAAGTACAAGATATACTAGTATTTATCACATAGCTACTAGGGTGACATAGAATAATAGATTCAATTATCAAGGATGACTTAATAATTAATTAATCATTAAATGGGTGTTTAACTACCTTAAGCTTTAACATACATTTGATTAAATAATTAAAACATGCAATTTTGGTAATTTAAATGAATATAATTTACATAAATGTAGGCTCGAAATGATCAAAGTGTCAACTCGCCTTGGTTAAAGGCAAGAAAATCTTGATAGTCTTGTGCCTGATCGAGTTGGAGATCTCCCGCTTCTTCGAACCCTAATCGGACGAATGTACCAGAAAAAGGAACAACAAGCAAAGAGAGCAAATAAATACTAATGATATAATAAATAAACTTTAAATTAAACAAAACCAGTGCCATTAGCAAGATCTTGAATTTAGACAAATTTAGAGACAAAATTCACTTGAATCGGAGTTAAAACGGAGGAGAACAAAGCTTCCAAAGTTTGAATTAGAATTAAATCGGGAAAATAAAAAGAGGAGAGAGAACACAGTAGCCGACTGACATGTGGGGCCCATGAATAGTGCTTAGTCCACGTGAACAGTGCGTGGACCGGAGGTCACCACGCACTGTGCGGGTCCACAGGCCACCGGTCTACTGAATAGTGTTGGTTGGGCCCACTTGTCAGCCACAGTAAAGGGGGGTTTAAAAGGGGAGACGACACGTGGTCGGGCATCGCCTAGCCTTCTCCATCCATAGAGAGAGGGAAGCAGAGGGAGGGGCTCGGGAGTGGCGGCAGCAAGCGGCAGCGTAGGGAGGAAGGGAGCGGGTGCCCAGGTGGCGCCGGGAGGTGGGGAAGCCGGAGGTGGAGCCAGGGTGGATCGGGGGCGGTCGAATCGGCGGGGCGGCGGCGACCGAGGCGGAGGAGAAGGGGGCACCGGTGGTGGAGGTTCTCGGCGGCAGGGAAGGAGAGGGGAGGAGGGGGATGAAGTCCTCGGCTCCTAGGGCACCTCGAGACAGCGGCGGCGGCGCGGTGGTGGTGCCAGAGCGGCCGATTGGTGGGGAGGCGGGAGCGGCGGCTCGACTTCGACTCGGTGAAGAGGAATGGGGGAGGGGAGGCGGGGGCTTGTTATAGCCACCGGAGGGGGAGGAGTCTGCGAGGCGTGTGCTCCTAGGCGGCCGGCATAGGCGGCTGACACTAGACGCGACGGGCGAGGCGGTGGGCGCAGGCGATGGGATGGGGTGGCTCGGCGCGGTGACTTGCGCGGGTGGGTGACATAGGCGCAGTGTGCCCATGCGCAGCCTGACGGTTGGGACCGGCCGCAGCGTCGCGCGCGACGACTTGATTGCCGGGCGTTCGGGCGTGGCGGGCGACGCCCGACGCGGCGTGAGCAGTGGAGCGGTCCGGCGGAGATACGGCGTGACGCAGCGGCAACAACGACATGAGCTACTCGGTGGCGTCCAGCGCAGCGGCGACGACTTCGGTCGTGGCGCTGCAGATCCGAGGCGCATGGGGCGAAAGCAGGCGCAGCGGCGGCGATCGCGACGGAGCGATGCGCGCGCGTGCACAGTCCCGAGGCGCACGGGGAAACTCGGCTGACATCATGGCGGCGTCGGGGAGAGAAGCAGGGGGATGGAGGAAGGCTGGGAAGAGGAGTTGGGCCAGGGGGAGCAGGTTGGCTGGGAAGATGGGCCGGCGGGGAATAAATTCAGGAATTGCAAAAAAGTTTGAAACACAAATCCGAGTTTTGCTATATGCTAGAAATTTTTGAAATACAATGCTTATTTGCAATATGGTTTGAAAACCGAAAACTAATTACTATTTATCGTTTGAAAAAAAATGAGAATGTTACACCAATATTCGCGCTGCTTTGGTAGGGAGGCAGCCACGCAGGGCTGACGCTCCGTGCACGACGGATCACCTCGGAGCCCTACAGGCATAGCGGAAGCATCATATTTCTAAGAGGAATCTTGTGAATCTTAAGCCAGATTGTCTCGGACTTTAATTTAAGTTTACTTTTTTTTTATCATTAGGGTTGCTAGTATTTTATCAGTTGGACATTAACAAGGGTTTAGTGGCCAACTAATGACATGACCACATGGCTGACACGTTGAGGAGGACAATGCCATGATGGAACGAAGCAAGGGAGGTGCTAACTCCTCACTGGATGGTGCTAACTCCTCACTGGATTGCAACTAAACTATATTGTAGTAGAAGTATATAGTTTTCACGGTGGAACAACGGTATAGTAGATCCATCTCGATTAGGGTGAAAACAGATCGAATACAGACGGATAATGACTCTGCCATATTTATTTTCTTATTTTCCTCCGGATGCGGATACGAATACGAATACTCCGAATACGAATACAAATAATATCGAATACAAATATAGAGCGAATACGAATACGATCACGAATATTTTTGAAACGTGAAAACCCCTTAAATTGTACACCATAAATTAACGGAAACATATAACTAGTTTATTTGATCAAAACATTTATGAATTGTTTATATTTTCAGTAACCACGCACATAACATTGACAGTTGCTAGCTGAATTAATTAGTTTATCACTGACATACCACTTAATTTACTACATTTAGCTCATAAGTCATCACAATTCACACTTAGTTCATTACATGCATAAAAATTAGTTCGCACTTAGCTCATTACACTTAGTTCATTAATGACATATATAGTTTGATAATACCTAGATACCATGTCTGAAAAAATATGCGTAGCGCAACACACTTAGTTCATCACATATCCATTTTCTAAACAAGCAGCAAGCAATCAACATCGTGTTATCTTCCTCGGTTCCTCTTCTACTATCACGAAAGAAGCTTAAATTTAAAAATAAAAAATCATCGGGGTTATATATATATGAAACATATCTAGTGCTAATGGGTAATTGAGTGCTAAGATGCTAATGTCATGTTGATCGTTGGATCTAGATTGAACAACCAAGATTAATGCGGGCTCCCACCCCCAAACCATTTAATCACCTTGCATGCTCCTACCTCCAATGCGCCTGCATTAAATAGCCTGCATGCTCCCACATCCAATGTCCTGCATTAAACACTCTTCGTGATCCAACGGTCAAGATTTCTATTAGCACCTTAGTATATATATGGGTAATTCATTGCTAAGGTGCTAATACCAATCTTGACCGTTGGATCTAAATTCAACAACCAAGATTAATGTGAGCTCTCACCTCTAAACCATTTAATCACTTTGCATGCTCCCACTTTCAATGCACCTTCATTAATGTGACTTCATTAAACATCATGCATGCCCCCACCTCCAACGGTCAAGATCCAGATCCAACTGTCAAGATTGGTATTAGCACCTTAGCACTGAATTACCCATTAGCACTAGATACATTCCCTATATATATATATAATACCAATCTTGACCGTTGGAGGTGGGAGCATGCATGGTGTTTAATGAAGACGCATTAATAAAGGTGCATTGAAGGTGGGAGCATGCAAAGTGATTAAATGGTTTAGACGTGGGAGCCCACATTAATCTTAGTTGTTCAATTCAGATCCAACAGTCAAGATTGGTATTAGTACCTTAGAACTGAACTATCCATTAGCATTAGATATATTCCCATATATATATGTTCACATCAGCATGGCTGCAATGGACAAGGCAGGCTATAAATGATAGCAAGAACTGACAAGTTGTTGGGCATCAAACTTATCGGTTAACAGAAAGCAATACCGTTAGCCCATTGTATTTGCTTCCAAAAGTTATGCGTGGTCTTCTCCTACAGGCTTCATAGCTTGGAAATCAATTAAATCTGACATGCCAAAGCACTGGAAAGACCGAAACATATTTTCTCAACAATCTCAGTTGAGCACTTGTATCAACAGAAGGAAGGCTTGGTGAATCTTTCCAGTTCTCCAAAAATAGAACAGTAGATGGATTGAGTGTACCATTTCTAATATTATTGTCCAAAATATTAGCTAAAGAGGGAGGTATGGATGGCAACATGGCAGACATATTAGGACAAATTAGGACATTTCAATCTCAGTGAATTACTGGATTGGTCAGCATATCATGCTTAAAAAAATGCCAAATTTCACAAAATAATAATAATAATGACATACCTCTGGATGGGAGAAGTTTGAAGCTCATTTGGCTGATTTTGGGCTTGCTCAGCTTATTTGTCCCTATTATACACATGTGATAACTGATCTAGTTGGTACATTAGGCTACATCCCCCAGAGTATGACCAATCTTCTGTAGCCACTTTTAAAGGCGAGTTTGTAGTTTTGACATTGTTCTTCTGGAGTTATTAACTGGAAAAATGCCAAATTTCACAAAATACCGCTCATGCTTTCAAATCAATAGAGACCAACAATGCAAGACTTAGTCATGAACATATGCATAAGAATCAACAGAGAACAACTATTGCAAAAGAATCAATAGAGACCAACTACACCGCTCATGCTTTCAGAATCACCAGGGAAGATGATTTTTGTTGCTGCAGGTTGAAGTCAAGAAAAAGCAGTAGGAAAAAATCAGGGAAGGAGGAACTGAATAAGCATCACACATTGCATCAATGGGAGAAACCAATAGAAGCATAGACAGAGCCTAGAACCAACAAGAAACATCTTCCATCGCATCATCTCAAGCTAGGTATGCATATTTCATATCCTAAAGAGAAGCATGGTGCATGAATGTTTGCCTCTATGTGTGCTTGCTGAATGTGTGAATGTGGTGATATTGAATGCATAGAATAACATATATGTCACGTTCCATATTTCTGTTCTTACCATGATAATGGTCTCCATATGAAATGTGTTTAGTTATTAGGAAGTACAGTGAAATAGGGAGGTTGTCATATTATCAGACGGCTATGTACATATATATACATACATGGATACATCTATGAATATCTAACATCTCACAGAAAAGTATATTTCATCCTAAACCATTTTCAAGAACTAACTATTTAAGTGGCATCAGAAATAGTGTCAAGTTTAAAAGCTTGGAGATTTACCTAGTAATTGGTCATTCCTCCATGTTCTCCAACACATCCTCCTCCAAATCATACATATCCTCCTGCTCCTGCAACTGCAAGTTGTAATTCAATGAGTATAATGTATCAATGTGGCATTAAATTAAGCCAAACAACTAGATAGTTAGGTAAAAAATAGCAAACCATTGCCAAGATTGCGTAGAGTCGCTCAATGCCCTCCATGTCCATTTCAATGAGGATAGATCCACCAATATCTCCACCTTCAGGTTTTGTCAAAAGATTGATTATGCTCAAATATTTCCTCGCATACTACACATAAACCAATGAAACACAATTGTAGAACTCAGTATTACCTTTTCGAGACAACGTAGTCCAATCTTTGGTACAAATCAAAACTTGAATGACTTCAGGATCAAGGCGACCGAAAAATGGATCAACAACACGTCCGCTAGCACTAAAAGCTGACTTCGAAGCAATGGTCGACACTTGAATAGATAAGACATCACGAGCAAGTTGGGAGAGAATAGGGCACTCAGGTTGCTTGAGCTTCCACCATGACAAAACATGAAATAAGATTTTACCTTTTGTTTTTCATTCCACTAGTGGTTGATCCATGTACACTTTCAACTTAGTTTTGGTACCTTGACCTACATCACTACTGCCATGCAAGAACCTTTCAAGATCTGCATCAAGATCATCATCACTCTCCTCATCCTCTATCTCTTAGTCTAACAGATGAGAATCAACTGTTTGCACATTTGTAGTTGTTGTCTTCTTCGAAGTTACAAGTGGACTGGACACATAAGCTTGGAACAACTGATTAATAACACTCATGAATTTGTCAACTTCTTCTAGAGCATTGTCATGGTAAATCTTATATGCAAAATAGTGTATCGACTTTGTCTTGTATCTAGGATCAAGAAAACATGCTACAACTAGAGTCATGTTAGACTTTTCCCAATGCTTATCATACTTAATTTGCATGGAATGTGCTATAGTAGATATAATAGGATCAGGGCTATCACACCAGTATGCAATGGCAAGCTTAATCTTGCAAAAAGTATTGAAAAATAGATTTGCTGATGGATATTTAGTGCCAGAGAAGATCTCAGTAGCATCATAAAATCTCTTCAAACATGTAGGTATAGATTTTGCCATAGTCCAATTTTCAGTAGTTGGTGCATATTTCACATATTTGCTTCTGTGTCGAAGAAAAAGCATACCAAAAGCATGCCTATAGTAAATAGCTTGCTTCAACATGAGATATGTGGAGTTCTACCTTGTTGGAACATCCAAGGGGAGACCATTTGTCACATCTAAGTCACATTCTGATGCACACTTCATAAATTCCTCATACTGCAATGGAGAGTTCTTCACAATTGCAATTGTATTTATGATATTTACAATAGCTGGTGCAATTTGCTTCAAACAATCTTGGGCAACAAGGTTTAAAATATGATTCAAATATCTCACATGAAAAAGATACCATCACAGATCAAGGGAGCTGACTTATTGAGTTTTAGTACTACCCCCTTAGCACATACATTATTGGCCAATGCATTGTCCAAACTAAGGGCAAGCAATCTCCTATCAAGATTCCAATCTACTACACTATCATGAAACTGCGCGCACAAATTTCTTCCCGAATGGCGCCCTTCTACATGCATAAACTTCAGAATTCTTTTCTGCACGTTCCAATTATCATCTATCCAATACACATTGATGCACATGTAACCTTTATTTTGGTTTGATGTCCACATGTCCATGGTTGTACTAAAGCGACATGCAAGTGCTTTAAAGTAATCATACAACTTCTTCTTTTCCTCTACAATGATATTCAATACATGTTTTTTGGCAGTAATGCGACTCTTAATTGGAAAACTAGGGCACAATGATTTGGTAAACTCCACAAGGACTCGTGCTCAACAATATTAAAGGGATATTCATGCATGATAGTTGCCAAATATAATTTTTTTCAAACTGTCAGCCTCATCACACCTATAAGTCTCAATAGATGTAGTGTTGTCGTAGTCTCCACTCTTCAATTTTAGAAGCTGCCGATCTCCCTTGATTTGGTGCTTGTTCGCAAAGTGATTCCAAAAGATTGATATGCCTCTTACACTCTCACAATGAGATTCGTACCTGCACTTGTTGCATTTAACCCAATACTCTATAATCATCTTGCCATATGATCCTTTTTTTTTCTTTTTCTCATATTTTGTGTAGTGCTCTCAAACATCAGAGCTGCACTTCTTTGCTCCCTTCCCAGTAGGAGAAGGAATGTCAGTCTTGGTACCAGTCTCACCAGTCAAATCAACTTCATTCCTTGGCACCAATGCACTAGTAGCTGGATCAGAAACATTTGTAGCTGTGGAAGGTGTTGTGGTACCGGCAAAGTAGGAGATGCATTACTTACACTTGCACTGCTACTTCCAGTTGTAGATTCCATCACAAATCTAGCACAAGATAGTGTAGAGAATACATAAGATATCAATGAGTCACGAATAGTCTACAAACTACAAAGATATTCTGAATACAACTAATTATACCATTGTTGTGTATAACTTATACATGAACTCTGCTATATATATGACAATATGGCTAACTTATATATATTATATATGCAGTAGTTTGCTTCATATATCTAGCTTATATACATGCTTCAGTATGCCTTTCTGAACATGTTTGTTTTATGTGAACAACAAAAATCATTTTTAAAAAAAGTTTGCACCACTAATCATACTTGAGTCTGTGTAGATAATTTTTTCCTACTGTTTTCTCAAGGTATAATTTCAAGAGAAAGATACAAAGAGCAACACAATGGTTTCTCGAGGTATAATTTTAAGAGAAAGATACATAGAGCACATGATTCAGTACGCAAGCAGCTTACCTCGGTGGGGAGCAGCTAAGCAGGACGGGCGGGCGGCGAGGCGGGCTGCAAAAGGGGCCGCGGGGGAAGGGGGTGTAATGTTTTAAAATTTTGGGTTTTCAAAAATCTTTTGAGTAGTTTAGGTCCTTGAAAAATTTCACCAATTTTCCTTGAATTAATAAAGCTTAATTGGGAATTTCTAAAATTTAAAAATATTTAATTCGACTAATGTAAACATAAATTAAATGAAAAATAGTGTTAGTTGGATTCCTTGTATTCCAAGATTTGTTTTTGAATTTTCTAGGATTTTTTCGATTCGTTTGCTATTTATTTTGTCTCTTTTGAATTTCCAGCTTTTCTTTAAATCCAAAACCAATTTCATAATTCTAAATCTCAGTGGCACGGATTTGGCTCAACCCATTTCCTTTCTTCCTTGTCCAACCCACCCAGCCAGCCAGCCCATCCCCGCATCGTCGACAACCTGCTTCGCCACCCACTTCCTTCCTTGCTCTGTTGACATCCTAGGCCCGCTTGTCAGCCAGTGCCACCGTCGCTGTGCATGAGTCGCCTGGACTCCGCTTTCACCCGTATTTGTTCCATACTTTGTTCCACCACCGCCTTCAGCGTCCGTGCCGCTCATGACTCCTAGCACTATAAAAGTGCCACCTCCGTCCGCTCCGTGCCCTAGTTTCCCTCCACCTTGGACGCCTCTAATCGCGATCGTTCTAGTCGCCTTCTCCATCGCTGATGCCACGTCCCCGCATCATTTTTCTCCTCCATTTTTGTCCCTCGGACCATAGCGAATGCGTCACTAACTCCGCCTCAACATCCTCCTTCGCATGCCACCATCATCTTGAGCTCCCGAGCTTCCTAGCTCTGGTGCCATCTCCTTCTTCTCCACCTCCAGCCGCATCCGCCACTGCCGAAACCTTTCTGCCACATTCCTCGCCACATCTGTGAGTTTTTCTCAAATCTACTCGCATCATATCATGTTCTAGCCCCTGATCTACAATTTCCCTCTCTTGATGTTGAGTTTCATCCACTGTCGGCCGAGATATCTTCCTTCTTTCTCTTGTTCGACAGCCACTCTTCATCGCCCTATTCTGTCACCATCGATGAGCTCCCGCCTTCATTGACCCCGCCATTTTCATCCCCGCGCCGCGTTCTACACTGTGCGTACCCTCCCGTCACTAGGGCGTCCTCCCTCGTCGTCACCATTCCTCGTCGCCGCACTCACGTCACTACCTTTGCCTCGTTGCCCTCTTTCCGTTTTGCCCCTTCTTGTCCTCCGCCTTGATCCCCAACACCGGTGACTGTCACAGGTCCGAGTGTCACTACTGCCACCGGTACCATGTCAACACGACCACCTTGCTACCTCGTTGCCACCATGTCACCCACCATCTCAGCACCACCACCTTGCCACATCATCCTTTCTGAGTTTGTCATCGGCCATGTGTCATCCACTAACCCCAAACCCGCATAGACTAAATACATCGTGGCCATGCCACTTGGCCGTGGACCCCATGTTCCAGGCATTGTTCCATGAACCTAATCTACCGTGCATCGTAGACCCAACTTCGTGGACTTACACTTAGTGGGTCCCACATGTCTTACACTCACCCTTTTTCCAATATTTCTGAAATAAAATATTCTGGGAATATTCCATGGACCCCACTAGTCAGTTTCTTTCTCCCTTTTCTTTTTCAGCATTTTCCTTCAATCAAACTTTTGAGAGCTCGATCTCCCTCATACGAACTCCGATTGAACCCATTCAAGTTTCTAAATTGATATAAATTAAAGATATACCTTCCTGTACTATTCAATTTCAATTTAGAGTTTATTTGATTTGTCTTTTTTTTAATTTTGTTTGTTTTGCACTTTCTTTCACGTTAGACATTGAAGTCTCGTATTTGTTCGAAGGAGCTGAAGGTTAAGGATGTAGAAAATTGAAGTTAAAATAAGAATATCATTGATATATCTAGGCAAGTTGCATCTTTGACCACACCGAACCCAGTTTTTCAAAATTACATTGATTCAAATTATTGCATTTTACTTTAAGTATTTATTTACATGTTTTGGGATTAGTTATTCAACCATTTGATTATATACACTTTGATCATTGTATTACCCTGATCTTCTGTCACCTTAGCTTGGTTAATTATTAGTTGGGATTATCTTAGCACCAACGTGGGTTGCTTAGACAAGAATAGTCTGCTTAGCCATGCAACGGGTTATTGATACCATTTTGAGTTGTAAAATATACTCTTGACTAAATTATTATGGGACATGTTATGAAAGGACTGTGTGTCGTATGTTGTTACTCGTTGATGGAATGTGATGTAGTTAACCAACAGGGTGGGAAAAAAAATTTGTACTGAGGCGAGTGGAATGGATTGGTAATATGGTGGATGTGTGACCGGGAAAAGTGAATGGTGATTAATTAGTTAGAATTTTGGCAGTCTTGCCTTTGTCAATTAAGCACTTAATTTTGTGCGCCATTGAACCGAGCCACAACTGTACGACCACATGCCTGATGAGACAAGCATAACTTAGTAAGTTGTGGAGTTTTGACATTGACTACTCAGGTAGTAGATTTAGTGATGGGTGGAGGTGTGGATTACTCTAAAAGTCACATCGATGGACGGTTCACCGCTTCCAGGTCCAGTGGTGTGCGTCGGACCAGCGAGTGAGGTTGGGGTCAGATATATGCACATCGGGAGAGTCAATTGTTGAGATGTAATTTTTGAAAGGTTTTGTTATGATAAGCTCTGATCAAGTTGATTGTATCTTGTGGGTAAAGTGTACAACCTCTGTAGAGTGTTAATCAATCTATTCGAATAGTTGGATCCGCGGTCATGGACATGCTCGGGGATTTCACACGTGGGGTAGATTTTCATAAAAAACAATTGAGAAGGGACAGCTGTGTGAGGAAACTTATGCATCTGTGTGAAAGAAACTGATTAGGTTATGTGAGTTTTGTGAAAATAATTTCTAAGCTATTATTGTTTATTCATTTTGAATTACACTTTCAATCTTTTATTTGTATTCATTTGCAACTGTTGCTTTTATGCAAAAGAAACATAGAAGCTATTTTCTTTGGAATAAGCCATCTTCTATAATTGCATTCGGCGGTGTGAGTTGCTGAGCACTATATGTACTCATTCTTGCTATAAACAATGTTGTTCAGTTGAGAATGCTACAACAGTCCATCATTGGTCAACAAGGTCTACTTCAAGGATCGTGAAGAAGCAGGTCGCGCTACCCCAGTCAATTGCCTGTGGGCGTATGAATGAGCTTCATTGAAGTTATTTTGTTACCTTTCGCTGTAGCTTATTTGAGTTACTCGCCTTCTGAGGTATTAATTGTAAGCTTTGACCTTAAGGTCGTTACTATGATAATTATCGTTATTTGACTATTTATTAGTCACCTTTGCATATGGAATGATATTTCATCGACGTTGCCATTGTGTGCACTAGCGTGATCTTGGACTAGTGGAGTATACACAGAGGATCCAGATCTGCATATTTGGGTCCCGACAGAGGTGGTATCAGAGCCATATCGATTGTAGGTTGTGACCCTAGTTAGAATGGATGTTCAAGGAAAACATCAAAACTTATTTTACAAATGAAAAATCTTAATGATGTGTTATTCCCATCTTGTCCAGCTTGTATACTCTTCCATTCTATTCCTTTCTCACCTATTTTCTCCATCACTATTTTGAGTATTAAATTGGACTCTTTCCCCATAACTTCTATAGTCGTCGATATCTATGCCAAATGTTATGGTGCATACTCAGAAGTCTTTTACACAACTCTTTGAAAACCATGCAACCAACAACGACGTATCGACATCTCCCTAGGTGTTGAAGACAAGTTTGTTGCAAGAATTGAAGATCAAGAAGATGTTGGACGTCGCTCTTGACTTTCTCCATGATTCTCCTACAAGGATCTCAAGCAGTTAATGTTTGACAAAGATTATGACCAGTCAATGTGTCCTTCAAAATAGCCATATAGGATAAATCAGCTAAGGCTCCTCTCTTGTGTTGAGCAAGTCACCAAGTTATGTTGGAGTTTAATCGACTAGACGATTAGATTTTCGTTTCCCTTCTTCTGTGTAGTTTGGCTGTGAGTTTTATACTTCTTAATAGGTTTAAAACTATTTGTGTGTTCCTTGGTGTTCTTTGGGTTAAACCTGCTCCCCTTAGTAGATTGTCTTCCCCTACCTTATGCTTTCTCCTCTCATCTATTAAGTCTTGGTCGGTCAGCAGATGGAGAGCCATAGTGGAGCCAACCTTATCAGTAATTTTGAGACAGTCTGTGCCAGCTTAGATCTTGCCAATTCCAGTGGATTGTTATCAGTACCATGAGTACAGATCCACACATGATACAATTTTTGGTCGCTCAGACCCAGTTCGTGAACACGATAATGCGGAACATGAACAACATGATGACAAAACAGAATTAGACCGTCACTACTTTAATCGATTGGTTGAATCAGAGTAATTGAGCAAGCCGTCGTACCATCACTAGTGTCAGTACCAGAGCAGACGTTAACCGGCAACTATCGTCAGTGCCAGCAGTGAAACATCAGAGCCTGAATCAGTTTCCTACCACCCAGAATATGCTCATGCAAGCGACGATGCAACCATTAGACAATAGTAATATTTTCAATGATGCACAACTCATTGCCATTGCAACAGGACACCCTCAGTTCAAGCTTGCGAAGTTCGTATTGACCAAGCTGCCCGTCTTTGAAGAATCAACTGCACTCAAGGATGCAGAATCTTGGATTCACACCATAGAAGAAAAGCTAACTGTTGCACAATGCAACATAACGATAAAGTTTTCTATGCTGCTCATCAATAGGAAGGGGTTGCATTAGATTGGTGGGAAAAACTTTCGTGCCGCCCATCAGGACGAGAAGACCATCACTTGGGTAGAGTTCACCATTGCTTTTTGCCAACAGCATGTGCCATTAAGCAAGAATGATCAAGAGAAACCTACTATTCTAATCTCCTAAGTCCAATTGAGCTGTTGTCATTTGAAGTGCTGCCAACCAAATAAGTTAGAAGATTGTGCATGTACCCATTGTGGAGAAATAGGCCATAGTGCCGATAAGCATAAAATAAATTATTCCAGTTGCAAAGGAAATCATTCCGTTAGAGAATGTCCAATGATCAAGATCATATGTTTCTTTTGTGAAGACAATGATTATTGTCCAAGCCAGTGCCCCATGTATTTAGTATTGACTACTGCAACACAACATCAATGAGAAAAGTTTTGAGCCACCGTTAGTCAATCATTAGCAAAGAAGGCAAACCGTTGTCAGTACAAGATTTGTCAGCTAACTGCCTATAAAATGAGCCCTTCCCACGCCGCCGTTCGGCATAAAGATGTGTTTGGCCGAAAGAAGAAAAGATGGGCTCCAGCTTTGGTTGTACCGTTTTGTAGTTCTTCTTGCATTTTTCTTTCTCTTGTGTGTTTTTTTGTTTGCTTGCTTGTTGAGTCATTTCTATGGGGGTGAAGTGAGGAACTTCAATCCTCTGCATCTCCAGATGATGAGTGCCAACTAAATTACATGCACTACCATCTGATCTCCCCCTTCTTTTCTTTTGGTTTTCTATTTGTCGTGCAACTTCTTTGACGGATTTTCCATGATGGTTTTTTTTGTTGCAATCGGTGATAAAGACGATTAATTGTGCTGAGTTCCTCTGTGATTATCGCACAACAAAAATCACTCGTTAATTTTATTTCCCCCTGTCATTGTTTTTGTTGGAAATCACAATCTTTGTGTGCTCATAGGATCGGTTAATGCAAGTATTGTAGGACTAAACCAATGCCATGTGGTATCTGATGCTTGGTCTTTGTTATTCCTATGGCCTTGTGTCTCGTAAGAGTGGCAGACAGAAATACAAACGGGTTCTTGCGACACTAGTTGCTTTGCTACTGATGAGCTTCCTGTTACTATACCCCCGTTTACATCTGTTTCATCACACGTTTCTTTACTTGTTTGCCAAACGAACAAGGGATGGGATGAGAGCTTATTTTGGAGCTGAAGACTAAAAGAAATGGGGGGCAACAATTCGAGTGTCCCCTATTCCATACACATACTAATAGAAAAAGGCGGCGAGGAAAAAAAAAGTGAAATGACACTTTTTTGTCAAATATTATGAGACGAAGAACTTGTTTCTCCACCGTTTTGATCCCAATTATCGAGTTGTCATAGTGTCATGGCTTGGCCATCGGTTCGTCGCGGACAACAAAGAACACAAGAAGGAAGAAGGGGAAGATACGCTACAGTTTCTATTCTCGTTTTCATTCGATGCCTTTCGGAAATAAAACAATATCCTTTTTAACAGCACAACCCACCCGACTGTTTACATGGGCCAAGCCCAACTCACTCGTGACTAACCACGGTTGTCGCCTGCATCCCTTCAGTTGTCGTCTGCTTCTGTCGTCGCCCGCCTAGCCTTCATCACATTACTCCCCGCCCGAGACTTGGCTTGTCCTCAAGCTGGAGAACTGGGAAATCTGGCACGCAATACATCGTAGTCCTCCCATGTAGCCATTGCTACTGGTAGGGATCCCCACTTGATCAAAACCTACAAATGAGCTGCATTCCCCTTTTTGACCAACCTCCGCTCCAAAATTTCTTCTAGCTGTAGCTCCACCCGAGAGAAATCAATTGGATTAGGTATAGATGCAAATACTAGGGTATGATTTGGAACCTGTGGTTTCAACTGAGAAACATGAAACACTCGATGTACTAATGCTCCTTTGGGTAACTCCAGTTTGTAAGCTACCATCCCAATCTTTTCCAAAATTGTATAAGGACCAAAGTACTTATATGATAATTTGGGATATGGTATATGGTCGGTTGACTACCGATGATTGAGCATATGGTTGTAATTTTAGGAATACCTTGTCACCAACTTGAAAATCTATCCATGACCTGTGCTGATCTGCGTATTGTTTCATGCGCAATTGAGCCTTGGCCAACTGCAGTTTCAACAGTTATGAATATCTCTCTCGCTCCGCAAACATGTCAATCATAGCCGAATGGCTAGCAACACTGAGATCTGGAACAATGCCAAACTGGGGATCAATTCCGTACAAAGCTTTGTAAGGAGTACATCCTAGCGCTGTTTGATAGCTAGTATTGTACCAATACTCGGACAAGGGTAGCCATTACTTCCATTTTGTTTGTGTTTCCTGAACTGCACATTCCAAATACATCTCAAGGCACTGGTTCACTGGTTCACTTTGTCCGTCGGTCTGAGGGTGGTACACTGTGCCCATTTGCAATTTAGTATCCAAGAGCTTAAACAACTCCTTCCAGAACAAGCTGGTAAATATCATATCTCTATCTGAGGTGATAGTTCGAGGAATGCCATGTAACTTCACATTATCCAGGACTACCTTGGCTATCTGAACTGTTGTAAAAGGATGCTTCGGAGGGAAGAAGTGAGCATATTTCATAAATCTGTCCACAACTACCAAAATGGCATTAGCACCTTCTGACCTGGGAAGTCCCTCGATAAAATCCATGGTCCAATCTTGCCATGCTCCATTGGGAATTGGCAACGGGCAGAATAAGCCTGGTAATTTGCAATGTTCATGTTTGGCTTGTTGGCATACTCTGCAGTGTTTCACAAACTCAACATCTTGTTTGAGTCCCTTCCAACTAAACACTTTCTTCACCCTTTGGTAAGTAGCTTGACTACCCGAGTGTCCATCCACTGGTGAAGCATGCATAGCTTGTATCAACTTGGTTTGCAGCCCAGCATTAGATCCAACCCAGATTCTACCATGATGCTTGATGATACCCTCCACCAGAGTGTATCCTTGATCATTTGACCTAGTCACGGCCAGCTGCAGCAATAAATCCTTGCTTGTGTATCCATCTCATAAGAATTGAGTACCTCCTGGATCCATATAGGTTGGGCTACTGAAATAGCTTGAAGATCATACACATGTCCCACATGTGAGAGTGCATCAACCACCTTATTGTTTTCTCATTTTTGATACTGAAATTTGTATTGTAGCCCAATTAATCTTGTCATTGCCTTTTTCTGTAAATCTGAATGTAACACTTGTTCCTCTAGATTACACAAGCTCTTGTGATCTATTTTGATGACAAATGGACCCCTTTGTAGATAAGCTCTCCATTTCTCAACTGCCATCATAATTTCTAAGAACTCCTTTTCATATATTGACAATTGTTGGTTCCTAACCCCAAGTGCCTTGCTATAGAATGCAACAAGATGCCCTTTTTGACTGAGTACAACCCCAATTCCTATGTCACAAGCATCAGTTTCAATTGTAAATGGTTGCTGAAAGTCTGGTAATGCCAGAACCGGTGCTTGACTCATAGCCTCTTTCAACTTTTCAAATGCAGTTTGAGCCTTACCACCCATCAAATCCTTTCTTCTGCAAAGAATGTCATCAATGGCTTTGCTAACATCCCATAATGTCTCACAAACTTTCTATAGTATCCAGTTAACCCTAAAACCCCCTTAACTCTTATACATTCATAGGCACCAGCCATTGCTTCATTGCTTGAATCTTAGATGCATCAGTTGCTACCCCTTGATCCGAAATGATTTGTCCTAGGTATTCCAGCTGCCTTTGAGCAAAACTACACTTACTCCTCTTGACCACCAGTCGATGCTTTCTCAATGTCTCTAACACAATAGTCAATTGTGTTGCATGATGTTCCAAATTTTTACATAGATCAAAATGTTGTCCATAAACACTAATACGAACTTTCTGATGTGGGGAGCAAAAATAGAATTCATTAAGCATTGAAATGTTGTAGGTGCATTTGTTAATCCAAATGGCATAACTCTGAATTGGAATTGTCCATGATGAGTCTTGAACGCTGTCTTATGCTCATCTCGTTCAATCATTCGAATTTGGTGGTATCCTAATTTAGGATCTAACATAGAGAAATATCTTGTGCCGGCTAAATCATCCAACAATTCATCCACTATAGGCATAGGAAACTTACTTTTCAACGTGATGGCATTCAATTTTCGGTAGTCTACACAGAACCTCCAGGTCCCATCCTTTTTCTTTACTAGCAGAACCGGTGATGCAAATGGCCTTAGACCCGGTGTTACAATTCCAGATTGAATCATCACATCTACTTGTCGCTCAATCTCATCTTTCTGCAGAGGAGAATACCTGTAGAGCCTCGAGTTGACATATGTGCCTTCTGTTAGAAGTGTAATCCCATGATCAAAAACTCTACGAGGTAACTTCTTTGGATCTTGAAATACATCCTCAAACTTTTGTAGAACTATTTGAATCAGCTCGGGTATCTCCTCTTGATTCTTCTCCTGAGATTTCTCTAGCACCACCGCCGCCCAAATCTCATTTCCCTTGTACCATTTCTCCACTTGTTCTACTGATATTTCCTGTAACTCCTTACTTTCTTTAGAATATGTTATCCTGTGGATATCATAGGGATATGCTCATGATCTTAGGATGATGTTACAATTGGCAATGGCGTTAAAGGTTTGTCGAATCACGCATTTTTGGCAAAGTTTTAGTTCTGTCAGGTCAGTGGCGGTCAGACCGGCCACCCCTGGCGGTCAGACCGGTATGGGGCGGTCTGACCGGTCATAGGCGGCGGTCGGACCGGCCAGTACAAAATGTTGAGTTTTGAGCTGGGCAAAAAATAGAGGGTGTAGGCAAAAGAGGTGATTCTAATGCACTTGGTCTCATAATTTTTGGAGTCTCCAGTCAAAAGTTCTATTCGTTTGAAATTTCCAGAGCTTTGGTTTCGATGAAAATTGGCTAAGTCCTCGCTGGCGATCGACCGCCGTGGCGGCGCGGTCGAGCCGTTAGTAAGGCGGTCGACCGCCATTGAATGGCGGTCTGACCGGTTTTCACTTGTATCATCGGCCCTTGTAGCGGCGATGTTTGTTTGTTGAGTCAAGTTCATGAGTTTTAGTGCATATATGTTGCATGATGCATGTTTTGACTAACATGGGTCAAGTGGTGAAGGTTGCTTGGAGGTCAACGACGGTCAACGGCAGGATGATCGGGACTAGGCTTGAGAGCTGAGGTTCAGAACGATCAATGGTGCCGGGTGAAGTCATTGGATTCGAGCGTAGCGCAAAATGGACAAGGATGACCGAACGGGAAGTTTAGCGAGACGGGTTGCATCAAGCGGCGCGGGGGTCGGTACAAGTGCCATGGTGGTTTCGGTGGCAGTCGGATGGGAGAGACTTGCCGACATGATGAGAGCCGTTGATCAACCTACACGTGACAAAGCATGGAACTGCTTCATGAAGATTGGACTCGGTCTTTGGAGAAGGATCGAGAAGGGGTATTTTGGTAATATCACTAAAATACCACCTTGATTGTTTTTGGCTAAACTGCGGCGCAAGACGACGCAAGGAGAAGCGGTTTAGGTCAAGATAAGATGAAGACGGCGATTTAAAATGTGTGCGCGAGTTAAACCCGTTTGTGTGTGGGCTTAACGGGTGCCCAATAGGAACTCTTCTAGAAGGTTAGCCTCCACTATAAATATGGGAGGGTGCTGTGCACCTCCTTAATCCTTTTGCTTATTTTAAAACCCTAGTTTTGTTTTTGAGATTAGGGAGTGGAGAGATTAGGATTCTTGAAGAGAAGATTGATTGTGCGCTCATGTATTAAGTTTTGTCCTCCATGTTGGAGTGGCTATAAACCACCAACAATCACAAATCAATCTATGCAAGTTTTCTTGAGATGAGCATCTTTTCGTTCTTGCTCTCTATTTCATGATTTTGGGGTCGTCTTTGATTCTCAAGTTTTCTATTAGTTTCTGCCCCCAATCTTGCTTGCCTTGACATGTGGAAACTCATCTAGGATCATCTCTAACCCACGAGCAAGGTTGTGGATCTAGTTTTCGTTTTGATTCGATTTTGAACCATCCTTTACTCAAAGGGGAAAAGGTCGGAACTTTGCCAAGGAACTTCATGATCTTTGATTGGAATAGGTTCCTAATATCCTAGAGAGAAGGTGTGTTCCAAGTTTCATCGAGTTTGGAGTTGTAGATCAAAAGTTACACCTATTTGTAACTTCCTTTTTCAGGCTGATTTTACTGTTCATTAGGCTGGAGGTCAGACCGCCCCATGTAAAAGTCGACCCGCCAATCTGAGAGGTCAGACCGCCCATCTTATGGCAGATTGAGTTTTTATGATTTTTTGGTTGTTTTGCTTCGGGGCTTTGATTGGATTCAATACAAGTCTTCTGCTGCGCTTGTATATTGATCTTCATAGCTCTCATAGCTATTGGAGTGAAAACCGTGTTGAATCTGATCTTGGTGAAAAAGAGATCATGCTCCTATTCACCGCCCCCCACTAGTCGCCGTTTTGGTCCAACTTATCCCTTGCAATTTGACAGTCTTGCCATTTTCTTCAAACTCTATCCATTTCTCTAGCCATTGACATTTCATCATTCCCCACTTTTCCAGCCAGTCAGCTCCTAAGATAGCATCATATCCTCCCAACTCCAATACTTTCATATCATGTTGGAAAGAATAGCCCTGGATCCACCATCTCATTTCCTTGATCATCTTGTCACATAATATCTTTTCTCCATTTGCAACCTTGAACACCATGGTATTGGCTTTCATTGGTGTATACCCTATCCTCTTCACTAATTCAGCAGTCACAAAGCTATGTGAGCTCCCTGAATCAATCAACATCAACATCAACATCACTTGATTTCCAACTAATGCCCACCCGTAGGGTCTTAGGATGACCAGCTCCAGACAAGGCATTTAGAGGAAGATGCATTTCCTCTTCCTCCTCTTCACCACTTACTACTGCATCTAAAACATCATCTGACAAGAACTCTTGTATTTGTATAGCCTTGATCCGCCCTTGGTCTTGTGTTTGACACTTGTGTCCAGGAATATATTTGTCACCACACCTAAAACACAAGCCATTAGCTCTTTTGTAGTCCTTTAACTACTTAGCCTTCCAGAGCTCCCCTCTTTCAAACTTTTGGGTTGGGTGGTAGTCCTCCCCTTTTACAACTCCCTTAGATTTTCCTGCACTGGTGCTAGACCCTATACTCTTACTCTTAAACATAAATTTTCTGGTTCTCTCAAGAACTCCCTCCTAAACACCCGCAAGAGTTGCTACCATCACCACAATAGTTGGCATCTGCATTTCTACAGCTGCTCGTAGTTCTTCCTTCAATCCCAACACAAATCTTGTCACCAGCATTGTCCTCCTATTGTATGATCATACAATCTGATTTGATAAACCAGAGCATCAAATTTTCTTCGGTACTTTTCTACTATCCCCGTTTGCCTTAAAAGTAACAACTCTCTCATCTTGTCCCTTTGTAAATCCCTGTCGAATTCTTCTATTACTGCATGTCTGAATTGCTCCCAATCATGCCATACATGGGTCATCTTGTATGCCTGATACCAATGAGATGCTTTTTCAGCAACCTTAAACCCATCTGGAATCTTATACAAATCAAAGAATGTGTGACACTTATCCACCCAAATCCTTGCATCAGTACCATTAAATCGAGGAAAAATCCATTTTCAGCATCCAGATCCTTTTTCCTTGCTCCTGGTTCCCCCAATTCAGTTATGGTATCTCGGCTATGACTGGAGTTGGAGGCGAAAACATTACCCGTGGATTCGGAGCAGGAGGTATCTCTTGTCTACACAGCTTGACCCATCATCTCTCTGGTTCTCGCCGCTAGAATCCCTTCTTCGTCCCTCGTCAGAATCACCAGAGGAGGAGGTGCCGTTCCGTTGAGAGCTTTCTTCACCATCACTTGATCTTGCTGAACTTGGCCGATTGAGTCCGTCGACATGGTTAGTTTCAACTGTATCTCCTCCATTTTCTCCCCTTGCTATTCCAATTTCTGATCTATCACCACCATATGCGAATTCATCTCCTCCCTCGCCCTTTGCATCTTGGTTCTAAAAAATTCCACCAACCTCGCCTCCATTCCCTCCATTGCCGTCACCATCTGGTGGACTTGCACACCTTGCTTAGCCGGTGCGGTGGCGTCCTTTTTCCTAAGCTGACCGAACCAAGGTTTAGGTATTACAGCAACCACCAGAGGCGGTCACTCCTTCCTCTTAGGATTTTATCCGTCAAGGCTGCGGAAATCTCATGACAAATTCATCAGATCAACTTCACTCTAATACCAGTTTGTCATGGCTTGGCCATCAGTTGGTCGACGACAACGATGAACACAAGAAGGAAGAAGGGGAAGATATGCTACAGTTTCTATTCTCTTTTTCATTCGATGCCTTTCGGAAACGAAGCAATATCCTTTTTAACAGCACAACCACCTGACTGTTTACAAGGAAAAGGCCCAACTCACTCGCGACTAACCAGGGTTGTCGCCTGCATCCCTTCAGTTGTCGTTTGCTTCTGTCGTCGCTCGCCTAGCCTTCATCACACGTAGGTCCGTCCAGACATGCAGATTCAGGCAGCAAAACAGTACTAGAAGAGACTAGAGAGTAGAATACCATCTCAGACTCTTTTAACTTAATACCTGTCTGGTGTGTTGCTGCTGTCCCTGGAACCCCACACCGTTCATCAGTTACCTCTCCATGATGATATGATTTGATTCATTCTAGTGTAATAATCTTTGGGCTTATTACAGGTCCATCAGTTCCAACAAAAGCCTCAATATATCATGAAACCACGCATGGTCAACACCTAGCCAGAAGCCTAGAACATACGCCAAGCACCGAACTACTAGCAAACAACCAGGACTGAACATTGCAGTCGATGTTGCCACCTTGGCAATTTTTCCGGGAGATCTGATCTCTGCCAGGCATGAGCGATGAGTCTGCAGGATAACCTGTTCTATCATCTTAAATCTTGATGGAAACTTGAGACTTGAGAAACCATCAGAAAATTGTAAAGCCAAAGCAAAATCAGGGGTGGGGTGGTTCGGTTCGGAGCGACTCTGTCCTAACCCGTCGTGCCCGAGGAGAAGGCTTAGAGCCATGGATCGCCCCACGCCGCGTTCCCTCACAGGCCCCGTGTATCATTAGGATTATGAGGGTCGGCTCATCACGCCCTGATGAGTGATGGCTGCGCAGTGCCGCAGTCAGTGCGGCCGCTCGGCACACCGTGTGGTAACATTCCATCCTATAATAAAATAACAATTGAACAATTAGTTCCTACATCTTCTCAGAAAACAGTTAATTCCTATAAGGTACACCATGCAGTAAATAATTTTGTTGAACATTGAGGATTCTCTCACCAGAAAAAAGAACTAAACATTGAGGACAAATAAGAGTTTAACAAACAAATAAAACTTAGTGCTTCGATTTCTGCCTCTGAAAATTTGTAAGAAAATTGCTGGGAACGATTGAACAAAGGAAAATTCTGATATGTTTGTCAAATGGATTAAAAAAAAACTCAAGCATTAAAGAACTCTGCAAGAATCATGGCTCAACAAAATCGTTTGCCATAATGCCACTGCCTTTGAGACGTTAAAAAACTAAAAAATAATAATCCCAAAACCAACTACTGTCAGGAGAAAGCAACAAATGCCAAATTCTTACAAACTCTGCACACTGACTGCAAAATAAAAATCAAAAGTCCACACCTGATGAGGATGGGATGTAGGCTTGTCGTGCTCCATCAGCACCAACAGGCTCGCTAGCGCCCGGACGTACTCATCAACATGGGCACACAACACAAACATCAGCGAGGTCAAGCCCTGAACGAGAAGCCTCCAAGAATTCGCCGCAGGACGTGCTTGTGTAGCTGTGCCCGAGCGAGTGAGCGACACTTTGTTCATATACCGCAGGCATGACTTGTTTACCAGCGAGAAGAAGACCCTGGCGCTGAGGACGAGCGGAATGGAGGAGGATGGAGGCGGCGACGCGTAGGGATGGAGGATGGCGACAGTGGCGCGTAGGGATAGCGGTGGTGGATCGAGTGGCGGTGGCGTGTACTAACGAGGAGGTGTTAGGAGAGGACGAATGGTTCGATCCACTCGAACCCCAAGAACCTATAGGTTTTGATCCACTTGAACCGAATTTTTTTTTGTGCTGCATCTTTGGCCCATATATTGTTGGATTTTGGGGAGCCGATGGGTGATCCATTGGGTCAGGCCGATCCACGCCCACCCCTAAGCAAAATGTAAAGTGAATAGAAAAGGACCTTTGCAAATTACTACTTGTTCTCTATCAGTAGTTCAATTTCACTACATGAGCAAGTTCATCTTTGTAAAGCTGTACTAAATTTGAAGTTCTCGCTTAATCAAATCAAAATGGACAAACACATTGCAATATATCCTAACTTGCAGTCATCTTGAAAAAGAAAAGGGCGATCCAAACGAGTAAAAAAAAACACAGTCATCTAAGCATTCAAGAGGGATTACATGAAGCTCGTGGTCCGTACCACCCACTTTGCAGCGTTTATGTGGTAATTAATTCTCATCACACACACAACAGCACACGAGTCACTTGGGCAACTCCAATTTGGGTCGGGAAATCACATTCACCCTCTCCCCTCAAAGGACTTGCTGTCCATATATTATCATCACACTTCCATGCCCAATATGCCCAATAACATATCCAATCTATAATGCTCTAATACCCAAACACACTTAAACCTGACTTTTTGGAACAAATCAAAGGCATTTGGATAGCAACTTCCTTGGGCTTTCATCTTTGCTAGCCCAAAAGAGTTAAACTGGAGTTGCTACGCCTGGTTGCCTTTGAGTGCATCTGTCCCAATTCCACCTAGACTCTCAATATGGAATCAACAGGACACAGACAACTACATATAGACCAACTGGTAAGCTCAAATTGGGTTTGGCCGTACAGACAGGTTCTTTTTTGGATTAATTTTTTATTGGCCAACAGAAGTTGGCCATATCCCTAAAATATCATCGCGAAATCGCTCTTTTCTTCATTGGTGTCGGATCTTAACTTTCATCTCTGTTTGGCCACTCCCATCGGTCAACCTTGAGTTGACTGTCAATTTGCGTGCGAAAAGACCTATCTACCCTTCTTGTCTTCATCCTCCCCTCTCTCCCTGTCTCTCTCCTCTCTCCCCACCAACCACGACGCCGGCCCATCCTCCCTCCCAGCTTGGCCCAAGTCGCACCCGTCGACGCCTCCTCGTTGCCCTCGCGGGCCTCCTCCTCCTCTCTCACGGCCGCCTTTGCACTCCCCGTTGCCCACCGGCCGGCGTTGTGCCGTCTCTCTCCTCTCTCCCCGTACTGCTCTGCATCCCCAGCTCCAACCGAGGTGGCGCAGGTAGTGAGGGCAGATGCCGGAGGCGGCGGCGGTTGTTGAGGGCAAAAGCGAGACTGGAGGCGGCGCGGGCGGCGCAGGTAGTGTGGGAGGTGGCGTGGAGGGGCGGGTGGCACGCGGAGGGGAGCAGGTGCGAAGGGGTGGCATGGCGGAAGCAGGGGTCGGGGCATGAAGAAAGATGAAAAAGGAAGAGTGATAACGAAAAAGGAAGAAAAGGGTAAGATGGACATTTTGATATTTTTTTTTCAGTGGTTAACAGCGGCCAAACGTAACGACGATAATGGGAGTGGATAAAAAGGATGAAAGTTGAGATCCAATGGTAATGAAGGGAAAAACAATTTCGCGATAACATTGTAGGGATGAGGCTAATTTCCAATGGCAAATAAGGAATTAATCCTTTTTTTTTTGTACATTACTCTCTCTGTTCTTTTTTTACTTGATGTTCTAAAATCTGTGCTGTCAATACGTTTAAAACTATATAGATTGGCTATATGAAAATTACATCATTAGATTTGCCGTTAAAAATATTTTTGTAATATTATAATTTTATTAGTAAATGTTAATGTACAATTATAAAAATCAACAGTCAAAGTTGTTTATCGGAGACCCGTAGAAAATAAAAAAACATCAACTAAAAAAGAACGGAAGGGGTAGTTGTTAAAACTAAAAGGTTGAACTGTAAGTATTATAAAGTGATACTCATTTAGCAAAGAGAGGAAGCGTTTGATTCAGTAATTCATCCACCAGTTATACAGGTTGTAAATCGGGTGAAACTTCTTACTGCTTACAGGTCTGCCTTAGAAAATGGTACTTGCAATTCACACTTCACAATTCACAGGGAAAAGGAGAAACAAAAATTCCACTTCGCTGGTTGCTGTCCTGTTCTCCTCCCGCTCGTCTTGTGCTCCTCGGATTCGAACAAATTCCTAACTTTCCTCCTCGGGTTCGAACCACTCGCGCGATCCCTCGTAGCACTCCTCTCTTCCCCCCAATTCATTCCGGCTCCTTCGCCATTTGGGCTATCTTTTCTTGGGACAGCATCTTCTTTCGATCAATTGCATTTGTGCTAATACAATTCTTGACTGGGGAACTGCGAGATGAGTATCTGCATAGGTTCCTTGTAGTTCTTGGTCGCGATTAACGTGCTCTGAAATCGAAACTGACAAGCGGATAACACCCCTTTGTCTGTGCTAAGTTCGTTACGAAGTTTGATGTTACATATGCGGTATGTATGTCCAGATTAGCTGCTTTAGATCAAACTGCGAAAGCAAGCATCTTGCAGAATTCCTCTGTAGTATTTCCACTGTGATAGGAAGACACTGTCCCTGTGTGTTAAGATGGTTTTGTGTGGTAGTATAGTCTGCATCATTATCGTGTTGCATTTTACCGTCCCCGTGGGTTTTTATGCAGTGTCAACTGTTAAGTACTAAAGTCTGTGTGAAGTTCTGCCCTCGGAAGCCATATTCAATTAGTTTATGTATAGCTTAAAATAGTACTGGGAGCAGCATCTGGCTGGTCAGTGGTCGCAACTGAGCCCTCCCTCGCTCTCTCCCTCTTTCTATCTGTCGCACTGAGTCTAACAAGCGGGCCCCATGTTTCTCCCACCAAGTCGACCGATTTGCAGCCGCCTGGTCGACAGGCAAGTCGACGACTAGTCAACGGGCCGCCCAACTTGCCCTGGCAAGTCGAGTGGCCAGGCTTAGTCGGTTCTTCTCCACTAACTTGTCGACTTAGTAACCATAATCCGAACATGCATTGAACTTGCCACTTTTCTTGTTTTAGCTCCTCAAATTATTTCTGAGGAACAAGTAGTTTGAAGTTGTCTTGTAAGCCCTAATTTGCAGCTTTATTTGGACACATTGTAGAGGCCTTTGTTTTGTTTAGTATCAGTTTACCGTTTTGATTCAAATGTGTATAATTATGGATATGATGGGCTATATTTCACAATGAATAATAATGGAGCGTATTTGATATAAAAAGGCATTTTTTTTTCTTTAATTGACTCTAGATTTGCTCAGATTCTACGTGGTACTTCGTCCTTTCCCCCAATGTTTGGTATATTAAAGTTGGTATAAGCTTAGTTTGTTGCTTTAACCAAGAACACATGGATGTAATATATGCTATTTATTATTTCTGCCGAGTATTTTCTCTACATGTTGGATTTTTGAAAAAGTACCCTAATTTAGATTTGAGAATATTCAATGCTTGCAGTCGGTAGCAACTAAATGTGGTCCAGCATTGGTCATATACTCGTATTCCTTGCAGTTGTTTGTTCTGCGTGCATTTGCAATTTTGTTACTGAATGGATTCAGGTTAGAAGGGCACATTCGGGTTTGAATTGCATTTGACGGTGGAGATTAGGCCTATGCATGGGGGCTCCAAAACAGAGGTGGAATACAGAGGAGGAGGCTGCTCTTAGAGCTGGAATAGCAAAGCATGGAGTGGGAAACTGGCGCACAACATTGAAAGATCCAGAATTTATTGAGGTCACTCGCTTTAATAATGGTCTTTCCAAATCATCTATTCTTAGAAATCATGTGCCTTTTGGTGTTAAATATCCGGATATGATCAGTTCTTAATGTGCATGCCCTTTTTTTTTTCTATTAATCGCTACTTAGGACAAGTGGCGCAACATCAATGTAATTGTCACTGCATCAGGTTCTCGTGAAAAGGGCAGGACTACCATGAAGAAGGACCGAGCTACTCATCCTAGGAATAATGATCACTCAATGGCAAACAGCACAGTTGCTTCTGATGTTGATGACGAGATTGTTGATGCACAGCCTATAGCATCAGTGTCTAGTGAAGTGTGGAATAATTTAAATACAAAGAAATCTCACTCAAGGTAATTGTATATATGTAGTAGTCTAATTCATAAATCCTGTCATTTAGTTCTTTTCTCAGAGTGTTATCCAGAAAACAACCAGATTTTATGGATGCTCTACTGTAGTTTTATGGCTCTCCTGAAGGCTAGACAACATCATAATGGAACTATTGCTAATTACATAGAGGTTTGTGTCCTGTTTTCATATTATTTCTTTCTAGCACTAGAGGTATATATTTTATAATCTGTCTGTAAATGAACTTTCCTATTGTCGCCTTCTTGTTTATCCAGTGTTTACATTTGTTAATGTTCATTTTTGCTATTTCTGTTTAGTCAGCCAAAGGTTTTATTTAGCGAATTTTTAGCGCATATAGCACGAGCGTTCTTACGCGAATAGCGTCCATCGCGACTAAATTGCACTTTTGACGCCTCGTCCGTATGGTGGCCAGTCGGACTCGATGTCAACGTGACACATGGCGAAGTTCGTCCTGTGACCGGCCACGTTTGGCTTGTCCGGCCCGTGGGAGACCGGACTTGCGCCACGTCGCCACGTCACCTCGTCCAGCTCGCGGCCGGCCGGACACACCACTTCACCCGACCACCCCGCACGCCCATCCCCTCATCCCTCTAATCCGTCACCTCCATTCTATCCTTGTCCATATATGCATGCATGCAAGAGATTAGCGGGGAGGTGCTTTGAGAATCCGATTCCTCAAGACACCCTCTTGCACCGTCTATTTAATCGCAAAAGAGTATAATTTCACTTCGCACTCTCGCTTCTCTCGCTCATTCTCTGACTTTCTCGTTCTTTTGGTTTCGGTTTTTCGAACGACTAAGTATTATTTGCGGCCATCGTTAGTAGTCATATCAGCAGGTAAGTTTCTCCTCGTACGATATTTATTGTTTATTTTTGTGGTTAGTAAATTAGTCGTAGTGAAATTAATCTAACTTAATTTATTAGTTGTAATTTTTAGGCATAGTTAAGTAGTTACCAATTAATTAGTCGTAAGTACATTGTTTTACTCAATTAATTAGTCTGAAATAGTTAGTCAGAATTAAGTTTTGATAAATTAGCAGTCATTAATTAGTTGTAAATACTTTTGTCGTATTTTATAAGATGTGATTAATTTGTTGTCATTAATTAATGATAATTAATTTAGTGACCCTAGTTAGCTGTAATACTTTTTGTTTTTCATATGTGGTAATAAATTTGGCATAAATATTTTAGTGCTATTTAGGTCATCATAATTAATTTGTTCTTCGTATTTATGCATAATTTATTATTTCTAGTCATCTATCGTCATCATCAAAAAAATCACTAATAGTTTGTCCCTTCTATGTCTTGCAAGGCATGCCTCTACCGGAGCTTCTGGAACCCTTCTACGACGAAAATCACCGGTGCAAGTCATGGATCGATGAGGACGCGGATAGCCCTCCACCCCTGGAGCTTTAGGTCGGGAGGATTCTTTGGTCTTGGAGGCTCGCTACGTCCCCATCCCCCGGGACACGGACTTGTTGCCCTTCGCGAAGCTGGTCTCCGTCGGATGCCACTTCACCTAGGACAGCAGCCTACTATCGGCACTTGTCGACAGATGGAGGCTCGATACGCACATGTTCCACTTTTGGTGGGGTGAGATGACAGTCACCCTACAGGACGTCTCATTCCGACCGGTCTCCCGATCCGGGGTGAGCCAATTGTTCCAGTGTCGTGACCCAAAAATACAATTCTGGACCCTTTGTGTATGTTGCACTAATCCAGGATCACGCTAGTGTGCACAGTATCAACATAGATGAATATCGATCCAAACAAGACGAATAATAACATAAATGAGTAATTTGAATAACAAATATTATTTTTAACCTTATGGCTGAGTTTACATTTATTAAGCCTCGCATGGCTGACAATAATTAAATGGCACCAGTGGAACAAAATAAACTTCAGTGGACTTCCATCAATTCACCACAGGCAACGATTGGGATCAACATATAATGATCATCACTTTCGTAGAACTCCTCCTCAAAAGCGGGCGATGACTCCTCCACTTATGTTGAATGGGTGCAGTAAGCATAAGTACACAGCCATACTCGCAAGTTATACCATAGAATGCAATTTGTAGATAATGGCTTATTCCAAAGGAATGACTTCTATGGTTATTTTGCAAGAAAGCAACATTTGCAATTGAATATAAATAATAGATTGAAAGTATAATTCAAAACAAATAAATAATGATAGTTTAACAATTGTTTTCACAAAGGACACAAAGCCTAATCAATTTCTTTCACACAACCATATGAGTTTAACCACACAGCTTTCCCTTCCTAATTGTTTTATAAAAATCTACCTCTTATGTGAAATCCCAGAGCATGTCCATGACCGTGGACGCGACTATTCGAATAGATTGATTAACACTCTACAGAGGTTGTACACTTTACTCAAACGATATAATCAGTGTAGCTAGCACTAATCATAACAAAACCTTTTCGAAACTTCATCTTAACCATCGATACTCCCAATATGTTTTATTGTCGGCCCTAACCCTTACACAGAAAGTTAGTTCGACACACACCGTTGGACTTGAAAACGGCAAACCGACCATTGATGTGAATCGTCATGGAGATCGAAACACACCTCCACTCGCGCATGACAACCTATCTGCCTAAGTAATCAACAAAGAAGACTCAGTAACTTACTAAGTTAGGCCCATCCCATACCACGCATGTGGTCGCATAATAAGGCTTAGTTCAATGGCGCACAAAGTTAAATCCTTAATTGTCATAGGCGAGATTGTCAATATTCTAACTATCATTTTTTTCAAATCCCAAGCACGGAGCTCCACCATATCACACAAAATCCACCACTCGCCTCAGTCTAAATCTTTTCCCATCCTGTTGGTTAAGTGCAACACATTCCATCTATGAGTAATAGCACACAACACACATAGTTTTATCACAAAGTTCCATAATCACTTAGTCAAGTTTATATTTGTAACTCACATGAAATGATGATTCGTAGCATGGCTAAGCAGACTAATCGTATCTAACAAACCCACGTTGGTGCTATGCTAATACCAACTAATAAACAACCAAGTTAGGGTGACAAAAGATCATAACATAACAATATACAAGGTGGATATAATCAATTTGGATGAATAACTACTCCTAAAGCATTTAAATAAATATTTAAAGTAAATGCAATATTTGAATCAAAGTAATTTGAAAACTGGGTTCAACATAGTCAAAGATACAAGTTGCCTTGAAATATGTCCTAGTACTGGTCTTGGTCTTGGTGAACTCCTTCTTCCTCGAAATTCTCCGAAGTATCAATGTCTACTCACAAACGAACCAAATAAATAAGATAAACAAAAATAGAGAGTAAAACAAACTCCAAAAATTAAATAAAAATATCAAGAAAATATAGCTCGAATTTATACATTTGAATGGGCTCAATCGGAGTTCGGATGTAGAAGATATGGCTTCTCAAAGATCTAAACCTAAAGAAATGCAAAAAAGGGATTTTTTTTTATTTTTGAGATTTTCTTTTCTACTGGAAATTCCTATTATGATGTCATGCTGATGAGAGCCCTGGAATTTAGAATTAAAATAAATCCAGGAAAATAGGACAAAGGCTGACATGTGGGCCAGCGGTCCATAGACCGGGTCCACGAACTTGGTTCACTGGTCTACGGGTGTATGAGTCTATGGAACAGTAACTGACACAAGGGACCCACATATTAGAGACTAGGCACACAGTGGATTGGATCTATGGGTTTTGGATCTGGCGAGGTGTTTGGATCTGCCACGCACGCGCGCACGTGGCGGCTGATGTGGCGACACGCAAACGCAAATGCTGAGATGGCTACACACGTGGATGGCCACGTCAGCTCGACGACGACAAAGGCTTGGGACCCGAAGGCTCCGGCGAATGGTGGCGCTTGGCAGACTGGCGAGGGTACCATCGTGTAGAGAACGCTATTGCGAACTCAACGATGCACTCACTGGTGGACGAGGACGACGGTGACGGCCGACGGCGAGGGTTAAGCAGCGAAGAAGGTGCAGATGTTGTCGGGAATTAACTCCGGTAATGCTCCGGTGGTGCGAAGGGGTGCTCGAGGTAGCCTGTGTGATGGCAGTTCCGATGAGGTATACCACGATGATGGGGCGTTGACGACGACGACGCAATCGACGAAGAGAAGAGCTTCGACTAAATCCCTAAACCTTGAATTGCAGCGGCGCTAGGGCTTCAGAGGTGGAGAGGGTTTGTGTTTCGGGATGAGGGTGACAATGTGATCCCAGGAGTGCCTTTTATAGGACTCGAGCGTCGCTGTGGTGGCATATTGGTGGCGGAGTTCAATTCGAACCGAAAGGGATAAGGAGATTTGAACGAAATTTGGAAGGGATACGATATCGAATCGGTTGCGAGAGAGATAGGGATTTGAATGATGAGATCGGTCGCGAAATTTGTGGGTTGATTTGTCCATTTGTTGGATAGAGCTCAAACACAACAATGGCGGTGGCGGCGGCGTTGCGAGGACAACGACGTGGGGAAGGGGATGATGCGGTGGGGACCATTAGTTAGAGGAAGCAAGGGAGCGAGCTAGTGCGGCAGCGCTGTCACAGAGAATTGGGCCACGGCGTGCCACGTGTGGGAATAGGAGTCGGGCGGAGAGATTCGCCCGACGGGTTTTATGAGATTTTAAATAGGTTTTCCATTTTTAAAAATACTAAAAATGCAAATACCAATTCAAAAATTGCAAATGAACTCGAAAAAATTCTAGAAAAATCTAGAAAATATATTCAAGCACATAGAATCCAAATAAAATATTTTTGACATTAATTGATGTTGACATTAATCATATTAATTTTTTTCTATTGAAACTCCATGTTAAGTTTTATTAAAATTCAAATAAAATCTCTTGGGTGAATTTTCCAAATACTAAACTACTCAAAATGTTTTTAAAGCTTAGAAAATTGGGATGTTACATACAGACTGTCCACCAGCAGACTGGAAGGCTAGGATGGGGAATTGGTTCGGCATACCTGTGCGGGACAGTGTCTGTGGCGTCCCTTGGACTTGGCTGAGGCATTCCAGCCAATGCTTGAAGGATGCACCCAACGAGGTTGTTCGGACACACCTCGTCACTTACCTTCTCTATCTCTTTGGTTCAGTCATGTTTCCCACAACATAGTGCGATTGGGTGTACCCCAGCTTCGTCCTCATCGTTGGGTCTTTGGCTGACACAGAGGCTGGATCGATGCCTCAGTACAGCTGGGGAGCATCCGTCCTTTGTGCCACATACAGGGGGTTGTGTGACGCTTTAAGGCGCGACACCGGTGTGAAACCCAGCCTTGCATGTTGCTACGTGCTACTGCAGCTGTGGAGTTGGGAGCACTTACCTGTTGGGTTGCCGTCCTTCCAGATAGCAATGCACTCGTACCCCGAGTTGCGGGACCTAATAGGCGAGCCAACTATGGGGTACCAGTGAACTTCTGCGCAGCTACGCTGGGCGAAGGACAGACCGACGAGGTGCTACTCGTTGTCCCCTGACGAGTTCTAGTCGTTGCACGATAACGATATCATATCGGCTCCATGGAGCCCAGATTTCATGGGCTCGGTAGCGTCACACGGGCTATCCTTGCAATGCACGCAGGATGCCAGACTATGGGCGACGGCATGCCACCTGGTGTTTTCGCATATGGTGGAGCCCTACACATCGCAGCAGGTAATGCGGCGGTTCGATTTGAACTAAGTCGTGCCCCCTCCCGACGGCAGGATGCTGCGGTGAGTCATCCACTTGTGAGTCCAACTCTGTTTGAGTAATGTTTACACTTAATACATATATCCTCTCTTCTAACATAAATCCTTTTGGAATGCAGGTAATCGAGGACGGGACGACATGCTGAGGACTGCCAAGCAGTCCAGCATGAGTGGATTATGTCTTGGAAGGAGACGGCGCACATCGAGGTCTTTGAGGTGCAGCGACTGTACGACATACGGACATATCGTGAGTACATGGAGTGGTACGTACCGTAGTCGTGCACCGGACTGACCCATCCTCCTCTAGAGCGTCCGGAGAAAGTGACGTACCAGGAGAGCCTCCACCACTCATTCGATCGACACAGCGCTTCGCGGCATGACGACACCGTAAGACGCTTACAACCTCTGGTCGATTCATTGATACTATTTGTACTCTTTGTTATCGAATCTGTTTTGTCTCTCACTTCAGTTGGAGTGGCTACAAGACATTAGAGACTGCCATCAGCAGCCTAGAGCACACATTACCAGAGCTGTTGAGCACTCTGAAGTACATCTTCGCGGAGTCGAATAACGTTACAAAGAACATGAGTTACAGTCGTTCCAGAGATGACGTCCTGCGTGTCGGGCACCAAGTGGGGGACTATGCTCACCTACTAGGTCATCATGACTCAGTCAGACCGACTGGCATCGTAGCGCTCCCCGTAGGTCATCCATGGGCCAGATCGGCTGGGAGGTAAGTTATGTACAAATATATGTTTTATTTTTTGGTTATGCCTCACGTTCCACTAACATCATATCGTTCTCCTACCGCAGGTCCGTCGAGATGTATCACTTCTGCCGTTCACACCCGTACATAGACTGACGCTCCCCCTCGGTCATCTATACTACACATTCGGGAGGTACAAGATTCTTAGTTTACGTCCAGAGTATTTATTTTGACTAACATCATTCCGTCTTACAGCCTATAGTTGACCGTGGGGGCGACGACCATCCATCCACTGATGAGGATGCGGGCCTCCCAGCTTCTGCTAGGGAGTAGTACATGGCGCCAGGGTTTGGACCATAGCACCCACCCCTGTTGTACGATGACTAGTACGGAGTACCGTACGAAGGGCAGAGCTCCTCCAGGGTTGCTGCCGCACCGTAAGTTGAAATCCAGAGCTCCTTCGCACAACCGGAGTTGCAAACAACGTACCTTGGGGCAGACGATTCAGATTTATGGAGTCCCTCATTCATGACTTCATTGCAGGTGGCCCCCAGTTCGGCATGTCTTAGCAGGAAGACATCGACACTGCACAGACTTAGCTACCTCCGAATCAGCTTACTGGTGCACCTCCGCCCACTCAACGGTCTCCATACCTCCTCCGATCCGATACTCGCTCTCCGGATGGGCTAACGTATCCCACGGGGCATGCTCGACGCAAAACCAGGACGCAGACACAGACGCAACAAGCAGAGAGTAGTGGCTCACACGAGTGAGTCATATTGTATCCCGTGTTATGCGATTTTGTTTTGCTATATTTGTATGCATATTTTCATTTGCTATATTTGTAGGAATATTTTGTATGTTATGTGTGTACTGTTGCACTATATCCATATGAAAACAGAGAACAAGGAGTGTCTATATTTCCAATGGAGGTGCAATGTAACTTTCCATAGATAAAATTGATGGCATTACAAGCATTACGTGATACACGTGCGGGTTTATTGCAATCAGAATGAAGAAGTATGCAAAGTAGTCTCCACGACGTCATAGCCCCTACGATTAAATAGACGGCATGAGAGGGTGCTGCAGGGGGAATTGGATTCCCTCTCCCTCCCACGCTAATCTCTTGCATGCATGCATATATGGACAAGGACATGATGGAGGTGATAGAATGGAGGTGATGGATTAGAGGGATGAGGAGATGGGCATGAGGGAAGGTCGGCGACGTGGTGCAAGTCCAGCCCGTGGCGGCCGGACTTGGCAATTTGGCGTAAATCCAGCAGCCCATAGGCCAAATGAGCCAAATCTGGCCAATCACGGACCGGACTTCGTCACGTGTCGCGTTGACATCGAGTCCGTCCTGCCATCGTGCGAATGAGGCGTCAAAAGTGCTATTTCATCGCAATGGATGCTATTTGCGTAAAAAACGCTTGCAACAATGTTATATGCGCAAAAAAAAAATCTTATTTAGCACTTAGCAGTCAGCTTTTCAGATATGGATTTTGTTATGGAGCAAGACACGATGCGCCGCAGGTTCGTGAATAGCACCACGGAACTATAGCGGTGTATGAACAATAACGCATGCTGTGCATTGTGTGAATAGTGACATCTGGTATTGTAGCATGTTATTTTCCATACGTGATTGATGGGTTTCCTAGGATAAAGAATAGCAGGTTAGGTAGCTTATTTTGAGATTCCTTATCTATCATGTTATTATTAGAGATAAGATCTTATCTGTTAGAAATGTTATTTTTAATAGTTAGAAAGATTGGATTGATAGGTTTCCTTATATATTATTTCTTAGGTGAGTCGGGTTGTCCCTATAAAAGGGATAACATGTATCCATTATCAATTAAGCAATGAATAAACAAACTTCTTAGTCTCTCTCCCTCCTCTTCAACTAAGTCTCAGAGCCTTGGCGGTGGCATGACTAATCGGTCAAGGGCGAGTGCCTTACCCTCAGTCCTCGGACCCCTACCCAACCAATCCATGCCACAATATTTGGTATCAGAGCCACCTACCATGGCTTTCAGTGCCGAACTATCTCCCTTCGCCATGTTGAATACTGGCAACGAAAAGATAATAACCTCAATTGACAACATGATGACCATCTTCCAAGAAATGTGGGAATTGATGGTCAAGTTGAAGAAATAGGAGGAGCCGTCGCGTGCCATTACAATGACAGCGCTACCATCACCTTCCTCAACGGCGCCACCAACACCACCCTGGTGGGCATCGTTGCCCTTGGTCCACCCTCGGTGTGGTGCCGCTGGAGGAAGGATGTCGTTGTCTAGAGGCGATCTTTTCCACACGACCGACCGATGTTGTGCCAAAAGCAATGCAGAGCGCACCGACTGAAGGCTCAGCACCGTCGTCGCGTCCTTCTCGCCATCGTCACACTTCATGGCAGTAAGGGCGTAACTGCTCCCCCATGTCGGTTGCCCATACCGCCGACGTCTTCCTCAATTCCACGACATACTAAGGCGCTTCTTCTTTGGGCGTCATATGTCGAAGTGTCACTGATCTACTCTCAAGCGAACCAATGCCGGTACTAGATACTCTTGTCAATATGAGGCCACCAAGGACTTCAACCGTGGCCACCACCGCAGCTCGAGGACGAGCTGCCGTGCCGTGAGGGGTGTGATGCTATGGTGCAAGACGTGTTGCACTGTAACAAACGCGCGAACAGCACCACAGGTGCCACAACAGTGCATGAACGGTACCAAGTACTGTAGCATCATATGAATGGTGCCCGCCAGTGCTGTAGCACGCTATTTTTCATACATGGTTGATGAGTTTTATAGGATAAAGAATAACTGATTATGTATGTTATTTTGGGATTCCTTATCTGTCAAGTTATTATTAGGAATATAATTTTATATATTAGGAATATTATTTTTAATAGGTGGAAAGATTAGATTGAATTGATAGGTTTTCTTATAAATTATTTCTTAGATGAGTCGGGTTGTCCCTATAAAAGGGATAATATATATCTATTATCAATCAAGCAATGAATAAACAAAGTTATTTTAATCTCTCTCCCTCGTCCCTCCTCTTCAACTAAGCCTCATGGTGGCATGACCAACTGGTCAAGGGCGGGTGTCCTGCCCTCAGTCCTCAAACCCATACCCAATCAACCCACGCCACAACAGATTCAGTGTTTTGACTTTGACTTCTGGAATATTGGTGAGTTGTTTGACAAAACCAAGCCCAAGGGTGCCAGCATCACTCGTATCTGCGTTAGTACCACCAAGAGGAAAAACCCCTACTTTCCTCATAAAGATGGGGAGGAGTACAAACTACAAAGCATCCATTTGAAGGCTCATTGCCTCATAATGCCTGAACAGCTAAGCAAACACAGTTTTCTTATCAGAATAAAAAAACTACACCTAATATGATTTATCAAAATGAGCTATCACAGACAGCAACTAGTAAAATCCCACAATTTAGCAAGTCTGGTACCTCAAGATCTCCTGCATCTTTTTGTTCAAGAACTGCAACCTACTTTGTGTGCACTCTCGCCCACCTGCTGATTGCCCCGGCCAGGGAACAGGCCAGTAAACCAGAGCTGGCGTGGTTCTGGTTTTCTGAACCTTGGCCCGGTTCATACCTAAACCCCATATTTCATCACAGTTTCTATTGGAATGTGTATATTAGTGCCTACTTTCGAGTTTCAAACTCCCAATCATTATATTTAAAAAAAATTCGAATCCAAGATGCAGCAAAATAAGTGCCAAATTTTTTTCTCGGAGACCGGGCGAAAACCAGGACCAGCCTGGTTCCAGTTTTGTAACCGTGGACCAAACTGTTGCATTATCCCTTCTTGTAGATCTCTGTTGTCATTTGGAAATTACCATCATGTTTGCAATTGCTCTTATTTGCTAATAGAATATCTTTTTGAAGTGAGTTGCACTTGCTCTTATTTGATAATAGAATATCTTGTTGAAGTGAGTTGCACTTGCTCTTATTTGCTTTGCCTGTGTTAACTCTCTTACCCTGTTTTCATATAGGAGCAATATTGGCCACCTAGTGATTTTGATCACATATTGTCTGCAAAACTTAATGACTTGACCATCACTGAAATATTAATATTGGTATAATCTCCATTTTAGTTCTCAACTGCATATTTATGCCTTTCAGAGGAAATAAAGCTCGTACAACATCGCTGATTGAGGTGAAACTACTTGGTGATCCCACATGGAGTAATGTTGTAATCAAGTATAAGTACAACCTATTGGATAAAAACCTTGTAATCAAGTATAAGTACAACCTATTGCATAAAAATCTTTGGAAGCCTAATTTTCATTCAACTGGAACAGTCGACTTGTCATATTTGCTAAAATAGAATCTATGAAGCTTTTCCAATATTTGCATGATTGGGCATAATGGCATATGTATGTGTGCCAAAACATGGATATACTTATTTATCTGTGCACCATACTCTATTAGACTACTACTCTACAATGCCAAACATGTTTGTCAGATACTAGCAATTACTTTTGCATACTAATTTCCAGTTCCATTTCATGTACTTAGCAAAATGCCATTTTTCTGACAGCATTTTTTGGTTGCTGGGATCTTTGTTGTTCATTACTTCTCTTTAAATGCTTTAATTTTTTTATTTTGAGCCAATCAGAAGCTGCTTAGCTCTGCAAGTTTTGTGGGCATGTTAAGTGTCTTAAACTATGAGAATGGCTGTTTGTTATCTTGGCTCTAGACTATGGTTACTCATATGAAGAGTATATAGACTATACACCATTTTAGTATGCGACCCTATGGAAGATTGCAGGTGAATCGGAAGTACAGGATAGCACCTAGTTCACCGTACTCCGGGGACGGAGCCCCAAAATACTGCTGCTAAAAGACGTGCAAAGAGAACCCAATAAAATAGGGAGCAATGATAGTAAAACCCTCACAAAATCTCAAGTTGATGCTGAATTGGGGTGTATGGCAACCATGACTGCAGAGGAGGCTGGAGCCGCCGCTGCTCGTGCAGTTGCAGAGGCAGAGGCAGAGGCTCTCATGGCAGAAGCTGAAGCAGCAGCGAGAGAAGCAGAGGCTGCAAAAGCAAATGCCCAAGCTGGACAAGCCTTCGCTACAGCTGCATTGTGGACATTGAAGAGCTGAAATCTGTGAAATTGGTAATAGCCCTGGTCTGTGAATCCTTTAGTTATATGTCCAATTGGTTATTCCTTTATATAAAAAAAGGTGTTATTCTTTCACATGTAGAACTAGGTTTCATAATCCCTTCAGTAAACGAAGCGATTGGTTACCTATGGTCACTAAAAATGACAAATTGAGCAAGTTTTCATAAAATCATTGGCTTAAGGAGTGAAGATTAAGATTTTCCAAAAACACTTATGCTAAGCTATATACAAAGAATTGATTCTAACTGATTTTCTTATTGTTCTTACACTTGATCATGCATGATACTTCCTCTAGTCAAACCATTTTAATTTTGACCAAAGTTATTGTCTAGAATTTGTAGTTTGGATATATGAAAATGGTATGAGTAAATTTGTCAAAAAAAAACTCTCTCATAATATTACACTTTTAAAACCTCTTTCAAATATATGATAATAAAATTTAGTTGTCAAAGTGGTTTCCTATTAACTTTTAAAAGTAAAAAAACGTCACTCTCTTGTGACAGGAAGGAGGAGCATGTGAGAATAATATTTGAAACAATGAAAATAAATCTTTAAATTCATGTATTCTCCAGAAACAAGCAATAAATCAACCTGGCTTTGATGAGTTGCAAGCTAAGATCTATTTTCCACTCGGTAACCAAGTGGGAACCAGTCTAGTGCTGGGATCTTAAAACACCATGTGGCATAGTGCTTGTTGCCAATCGTCAATTCATCATCACATGAAACAGTGCTATGTTTCATCTTAATAAAGTGTTACTAATATATATGTTTTTTGTTTGCTCTATTGCTCACGTATAACATAACATGGGAGCTCCGTAGCATCCCTAATTGCTTCCTGTTTTCTTTAGAGTTAAAAAGCTCCCCTACTATGAAACCCTTCTCAAAATAAATATGATCAACTAGGACATTGTAATTGGTGTCTCGTTGTGAAATTTGTCCTGCACTCCTGCTCCCATTTCGATTTTTCTTTTCACATTCTGACATGCACATAAGGACAAAACAACAGTTTCTGACTGACAGTTGTCAAAAGAACTTGCTTTTGATTTCACTGTTTATTTTCAATGCTACCTATTTTGAATGACAACTATTGCTGTGCAATATGATGAGATCTGCACATTCTACTAACCTCCTATAAATGAAACATGGCATTTGGAAACTTTAATGGGAAATTTTTTATGACACCATTATAATTTTTCTTACGACCTCCGCACATATGGTGTGTTTTCTTGTCTTCATCTCACCCTGTTTAGATCTCTAAGAAAAAATGTTCGGTGAACTCTGAGGAAAAGCAAACGCCCTCACAAATAATCTTTTGCTCGGATCCTTATGAACTTCTCAATTCGATCAAACGTCCTACAAAACCTGAGCATGCGATCCATATCAGACAGCTGTACTATCACAAACAAAATATAAGAGCTTACCAAAATATGACCACCGCCATGAAAGCATCAAGCAAGTCAAATCCACTTATACATGCTTCTGCTTTTTGACCTTGATCTTATCTGTGGGAACCTCTTTTGTTATGTGGTATTCTCTACAGATGAGAAGTTCAGAACAGCCAGAGTTATTTCTTTGACAATTTTACTAGGTGAAGGTGGATATTGAGTTTAAGTGCACGCCTTCCTGCGTGAAAGATTCTATTTGTATATCGATCTAGCATATAGGAAAGAGATAACCAACGCGGTTCGCTGCTCCATCAAAATCTGACACCTTCATGTACATGCGCAGATGGCCCATGCTTGATGCTACTCAGAGCTGTTCCAGTCCAGCATTGCTGCAGAATGCAGATGATGTCCACCTTATACTTTTGCTGTATGTACATGCTTACTGCAGCTGAATTAAAAGCGGTTGTCCCCTAGTTTCATAAACTTACGTTACTAGAACCATGTGAGCCACAATGGACCAGCAACAATACCCCTACCATTTCGGTAGGTACACCCCTTGCAACATCATTTCAGAAGCTCAGTGACATATGCTGGCCCCTCCATTATCTTGAACACGTTTAACCTTTTTCCAATGTCAATGGTTCGCTGCGATGTCGTCGTCGTCGTCGTCGCCGCCGCATTTGCATGGCTGCATCGTCTATCAACAGCCTTTGCTTGGCTGCATTGTCTGATAACAGGCAGATCATCGCAGACGCGGCGTGCCAATGATGATGATCCTTGTGTATTTTGACCCTATCAATATGATGTTCATGGAGCCAATCAACCAGATGAGATTCATTAGACTTGCAGGTGGTGGATTTGTTGTTTTTAATGACTTAGAAGAATTTCATGAACACATGTTATTATGGTCATTTGCTACAAGCTGGTATTATACTTTAGTGTTGATATTGAATGCTGAGTTTAATTATGATTATTTGCTAAAACTGCACATTTCACAACAAGATTCACACAGGCTGGAATGGGGATGACCCCATCTTCCATCTTCCTTTCAGTTGGGAGTAGTAGTGGTGGTAGGCCACCACTTTGTTGTGGTATCAAGACAGCTTGTATGAAATCCGCTTGGCATGTGATGGCGCCCTTTCTGGTACCAAATGATCGTCACAGAAAAGTAGCTACAGATATTGTGTAGGTGTTGATCTGTCGGTGTTTCCATTTCGTGCAGGCCTTCCTTGGAACAGAATTTGTACGTTCCGGATGATCGTATCATATCTTTCAGGTTTTTGCTTTTCTTATGTCGTATCATTGTTCTGCGCCTGTGCTAGCATAGGTAGTTTTGGAGTGTTAAACAACTAGGATAGTTGTGTTTCTACTGTTGTTTAGTTTTTTCTATTAGTGCTTATGTTCCCATTAGAGGTAGTGTTTAGTATTCACACGTGAGAGTGTTCTCACTCATGTATTTGTATATAAATAGATGATTAATAGAAGATATCAGGTGTGTCGGTTGCAAATCATTCTCTTGATATCTTTTAACATGGTATCAAAACCTACTTTTTTTTTCATCCAATGACAACCTCTACAAATACATATGCTAGACTAGGTTTGTCAATCTCAGAATCGCTCGGCACTCAAGCCATCGACCTGATGTCCACTAGTCACCCATCCTTTGGTAATCCTATCAATGTGAAGCTGTCTCATGACACCTACCTGCTGTGGAAGGTGTAGGTTCTTCCTGTCCTTCGCGGTGCACAGTGGCTTGGTCTTGTAGAAGTAACCGATCCAACGCCGCCCCAGTTAATCGCGACGTCGACAGAATATGGAGCCACACAGGTTCCTAATCCTGCATATACCGTCTGGCTCCAACGAGATCAGATGTGCCTAAGTCTACTGCTAGCCACCCTCTCGCCAAAGGTGTTGGGGTAGGTGTTGTTTTTGTCATCATCAGCTGCAGTCTGGAATACCCTTGAGCGCAAGTTTGTGACTCAATCTAGGGCGCGTATTATGCAAATCCCACGGCAGTTGGCTACGCACCAGAAGCGGGATATGACGATCATAGACTACTTCAACAAAGTCAAAAGGCTTACCGATGGGCTCACTGCCGCCGGCAAACCACTTAAGGAGGAGGAGGAGATCATCATTTATATTCTCACTGTCCTCAATAACTACTATGATGCGCTAGTAACATTCGTCACTACCCAGACGGAACCGATCGCCCTCACCAATCTTTACTCACACATGCTAAACTATGAGATGTGTCATGAGCAAAGCAATCTCATGTTCTAGCCCTCCGCGAACATGGTGTCTCGAGGCAATCAAGGAGGGCATGGGCAAGGCAGTGGTGTTGGACGTGGACGCGGCCGAGGTGGTGGCCGCGGACAATACCAGTACCAGGGTGCCAATTACGGCAACCATCATGGCAGCAGCAATCATCATGGTGGCAACAAGGGGTCCAACAATTGGCACATTTACCAATTGTGTGGAAAGATCGGCCATGTAGCTTTTAAATTATGCAGGCATTTCAATCACGTGTTCCAGCAGGAGGAGCGCATGGTGGCAAATGTCACCACAAGATCAGGGTTTGACGTGCCCTGGTACACAGATACTGGGGTGACTGGTCATATCACCGGAGAATTGAACAAGCTGATGATACACGAGCGGTACTCCAACAAAGATCAGGTTCACACCGCAAATGGTTTAGGTATGTTAATTGCTCACATTGGTTCTTCTAAAATTCATATGTCACACAAACCCTTGTTCCTAAACAATGTTCTTCGTGTTCCACACACAAATAAGTTCATAAACTCACAGTTGACAATAACGTATGTCTTGAATTTTATCCTGATTGTTTTATCATTAAGGATCATACTTTGAAGAATGTGCTCTTTCGCGGTCCCAGTGAGGGTGGCCTATACCCCATTCCTAGTAGCTCGGCTACATCTAGGAAGACTCTCTGTCATCAAACACAGTCACGAGCGGTGGCATTGTCGTTTAGATCATCCCTCGTCCCCTGTGGTGGATTAGATTCTTTAGTGTCACAGTTTACCTTTTTTTTCAAGACCACCTAGACCGGTGTCAAGCTAGCAGAGCTTTACCTCTCAAGGATCATCTGCCTCCACGGTGTACCGAAGGTGAACATTTCAGATCAAGGCCCTCAGTTTACATCCTACTTCTGGAAGTGCTTATATCAAGCAATGGGGACCAACCTATCTATTAGCTCTGCTTACCACCTACAAACGGATGCACAAAACGAGAGGGTTAACCAAATTTTAGAAGACCTTCTCTGAGCATCTGTGCTGTCCTATAGCAAGAATTGGGAGAAGTGTTTGCTGTTTGCAAAGTTTTCATGCAACAATAGCTTCCAATCAAGCATACAAATGTCACCCTTCGAGGCGTTGTATGGACGAGCTTGTAGAACACCCTTGAACTGGTCTGGAGCCGAGGAGCGACCATTCTATGGTCCAACAACACTGAAGAGCAAGTTCGTGTGATCTGTGAGCGACTTCGGACAGCCCAATCTCATCAGAAGTCTTATGTCGAACTTCGTCGTCGTGAGTTGAGTTTTGAGGTGGATGATCATGTTTACCTTAAAGTCTCTCCGATGAAAGGAACACATCGTTTCCAAGTTAAAGACAAATTGACACCTCGCTACATCGAACTGCTCTGGATTCTTGAGAAACTAGGATCGATGGCCTATCAATTGGAGTTGCCACCATCACTTTTAGATGTGCATGACGTGTTCCATGTCTCACAACTGAAGAAGTGCCTTCGTGCCCCAACCGAAGCAACTGAGTTGGAAGAACTCGATTTGCAACCCGATCTTTTTTATCGGGAGCACCCTATTCGCATTCTCGAAGAAATGGAGCGCAAGACAAGGAATCACAACATCAATTTCTTAAAAATTCACTGGAGTAACCATACTAAAGATGAAGCAACTTGGGAACGTGAAGACTGGATGTGAACTAAATATCCCGATCTTTTTCCTTCCGTTTGAAGTGCTTACGAATCAAGAAAGGAAAGGTTAAACAAAGCAATAGAAAAGAAAATGTAGTATAAATGCTTTGTAACCTTGACTCTACTATGTTAGCACTATCTTTAAAGGAAATCAAGACAACAGATGTTGTATCTTCTTTTTGAACCTTCCTGTCCAATTTTCGACCTACTGAGATCTCGGGGACTAGATCTTTTGTAAGGGGGGGGGGGAGGTTTGTCACATCTCCAATTTAATAAATTAAATTATTATGCATCTCATGAGCATACATGGCATTCTTGAAAAACTTGCACCAATTTTTGCATTGAAAAATCTCAAACAAAGTTTAAATCTACACTTCAAATTTAAGCTTTAAGAGAAATTTGAGATAAAAGCATATGATCATCTCTTGGAAATAATTTATTAAAATACTATATTAATTATTAAGAATTAATATAATTTTTACAATTTTTTGAAACTAAATTCAAATGTCAGAAAATTCAAACACATTTCAATGACCTATGCTAAGTTTGAATTTAAATTATACAACTTAAATCATGAATAGTGGGGTTTCAAATTTTATATGGGAACTAGGTCACTCAGGAACCCCTCTGACTTATTTTAGATTTTTAGGATTTTATTTGCTCTATTTTGTAGCTCACTTAAACTATAACCTAATGAATTCAAAATCAGTCAACTCGTCTACTGTTCCTCGGACTCGAACTGGGTCCAACCCGGGTGAACTGACTCGACTGAGCCACTAAGCTACACCAACTCGGACCCGACGCACAGCGTGCGTGCTGAGACGCTGACCGGCGGGGCCCACCTGTCGGATTGGTCTTCTACCTCCCGCAGAAGCGCCGCGCCATGTCGCGCCCGGAGTCTGTGTCACTCCAGTGACGCCGTCAATCCACCGTGGCAGTTGACCACTCCTGGACCTCCTCCGTCTCACGCCGCCTCCATTGTCATCATCTTCTCGGGCTAAAACCCCTCCAAACCCTAGCTTCTTCCCCATTTCTCCTCTATTTGATCGAGGAGAGGGAGGCTTGCTCGAGTGCGTCTCTCCGGTAAGCTCCTCCCCGGTGCATCCTTTCTACTCTAAGATTAGCATTGTTTCCATTTTAGCTAATCTCAGCTCATACGGTTGCTTGTGGCTTTCGAACCATCTTCGTGCCCTCGGCAGCTCTAGAGCACGCTCCCGAGGACATCCTCATGTCAACTTCCATTCCGGTGAGTATGGTCATCACTCAAGCGCGTCATCTCGTGTCCCTGAGTATGATTAACATAACACCTCAACCAATTTTGCCTTTGCACGGCAGGGCCTCGTGAATTTGAAGCTTTGCCCATTTTCAACCGAATAGCAACTCTTCACCTCCCACTTCGATCCGGTAAGGCACTCTTCAATTCCTTGCTACTAGAGCAAACTCTAGTGATTCTTAAGCTTTCCCGAAGCTTCATTTTCTATCTTGTTGCTCAGAACAACCTCTCCACGTGAAGCTGTGCCGCCGCCGTCACCGTCTTCGACGCTAGCCCAACTCTAAGCATCTCCACTTCTCTCCAGCGCTCAGGTAGCTTCCTTAGGCTCTGTAGTTGTTTGGGCACATACTTGAATGGAAAATGCAGAGCTTTTCTTACTTGTGCTTGTTTGCCATAGGTGGCGACCGCTCCTCTCAGTTCATCACTGCACTGCCGTGCCACCGTCCGAGAGTACCACCATTAAGTGCACAATACTATTATGCACCCGTCCATGCCTTTGGTTCGCGCTGCCGTGGCCGGAATCGCTGGCGATACACCGGCGAGCACATCACCCATTTGTCGGAAAGCCGACAGTACTGTAGTAAACTAATTAGGGTGCAAATACATCATTAAATCGGCTAATGATTGCTTACGAAAATAAATGTTGTCCTAAAGAACTGATGAGTCTATGGCATGTGGGACCAGGAACATAAAACAATGTTTAAATGATGGTTTGAGCGAGAGATTGACATGTGGGCTCAAGAGTTAAGTGCAGATTGTAGACCCTATGAACGGGCTCATGGACTCGCGGTTTACACCTTGTGTTGTGGAGCGTATCACTAACGAATGGGCCCCACATGCCATCATGGTTAAATCGAGAATTAAAAATGAACTATTCATTGGGCCCCATTGTCAGCGACTATGGCTAGGTATATGCCCAGTAAGAAAAGTATTAATGCGTTTATAAAATCTAGAAACGAATTATTTGCACATTGAAAATTCTATTAACTTCAAAAATGCATAACTAATTCATTTTAACTCCAAAAAGAGTGAAACCAATTTTGATAATTTTCATTTTAAGTGAACTTTATTTTAAAATAGGTTTCAAACTTTTATCTATAGCGGAGAGTATATTTTTGGAAATGATTCATAACTCTGTTATTTTTACAATAGAAAAAGTTGATAACTTTGAAAATTCATAACTAATTAAAAAAACTCCAAATGAGATGAACCAAGCTATTTTGGGCTTATTATAATATTCTATCTCCATCCATATAATCCATATACTCACCACTGATCTACAAAGTTTTGCAAAAAATTCAAATGGATGAACATTAACCAATTTTATTTTTCTGAAATTCCATAAAACTGATTTTCAAACAGCTATAACTCTCTCATCTCAAATCCAAATTGAATATTTCTATCACCTAAATTCATTTAAAATCATAATATAGCTACTTTAGAAATTTCATGCATTTTTGAGCACTTTGTATTTCTTGCATTTTCTCGATGTTTATTCGGTGTTGTATTTTCATAGATTCTGAAGCTTTTGACATTGACTCGTACGCCACCGGAAGCGAGCAATTAATCTACCAGTAAGGCAAGTATCATTTTAACTTTCTTTTGCATCATATTGATCCCAGTTTGATAAGTAGTGTTTTGAAATACAATGTTAATTGCTTGCATGCTATTTCGGTATATTAATATTTTTGCGACGTGTAGTTAGTTATATCCAAATCTTGTTGTAATCCTGGTTAAACTTCAGTACACATATATGCTTAGCAATGCAAGTCTAGATTATACGTTAGTACGGTTGACGGGATTAACCCGTCGATCGTGGGAAACACCTCACTCTTATCAATTATTTTGGGTATAAATTTTGTTGTTTCAAGTGATTTTGGTTTGGACAAGAGGTTGCTAGTGATGGTGCCTTCTTGCACGAGATTGAGTATGTGGTTGACTTGTCCGAACCACTAAGGACCGAGCCATGGACTGTCATTCCAAGTAACTATCATGCTACTACGCGTGGTATATGGGTGCCGCTTGTCAAGTACGGGGGAGGTTTTGATTGGGTTGGGCCTCAGGTGGTTTCTGTTTATGTCAGGACAATTGTGTTCGATCATTTATTCGTAGGAGCCGTTGCAATTTTCTATAATTTACAAGGGAGCACTATTTTTCTTTATTTACATTGCATCGGTATTTCCAACATAACTTGCGAGCCCGCTTAGCAAGTGCTATCTATCATTTGTACTATGTTTGGGGTTCATCTCGCAAGGGGGACCTGGCTCAATACCACTTTCTTACCGAAAAGTACCAAATTTCGACGTCCCCGGCCGACACACCATAGGAAGTGTGTTTATTCTGGTGGCTTACGGGCCAGTCAAGCCGTGTGGGTAAAGTAGTACTCCCCTGCATGGATCAAACTATTCAAATAGCTATGTCCACGGTTATGGACAACACTTGGTTTTGGGAGACTTCATCGCTATACTTTTTAATTAAAATTGGTGGTTACAACTTGGTCTTCGACATGAACAGGTGTTCATGCATTTTAGTGTATCAAAGTGGGCTGCCACTTTAGTATTTATTTGATTCATTTGGTTATCAATGTACAACTTTATCACATGCTTTATTTCTACTTCAAATATGTTTTTGAAATGGCAATTGAAAAACTAGTATGTGTAGGTTGAAAATTGTTGGGTCTTTTGTAAGACTAAAGCCACTAATGTCATTCTTTGATTGACTATTGTGCATAACTAATTTTACCTTTGTGTGAGACTTGCGAGTACACTTTGTACTCAACCCGCTTGCTGCAATTATAGGTGAAGATGAATTACTGATCTATGAGTTCGTTAGCACCGACTATGGCGACGCTAACGAATAGTGCTATTATTTGACTCCCAATTGGTTGCCTTGGGCTATGGGCATACCATGCTGGATCCTTTTATTTATTTACCTTGCTTCCGCTGCTACTTAGTGCTTTTATTTGAATTTGGCTGGTCGGCCGTCATGTAATAGCTGTAGACTTAACTATTTTGTTGTATATCTTTTGGATTATCAATGTATGTTGTTGTATGTCCGTGATTGACGTTGAATGAGAGTATGAGCGTGTTGGTCGTTGATCCTGGGAGCCAACACGATCTTATACTCGCTGTTGTGAATCCCCTTCTAACTTGTCCAAGTGCGGACTTGGACCGTTTGGGGAACCGATCATCATGTAGTGCTCGCAGAGGAGTAGTGTGCATGATTATCGGGGCTCTAGTTTCGGTCAGGCCCTCTCACTTGGATGGAGTTAGGATGGAATTCATTCACTTGTGGCCCTTAGTTATTTCCATAAAACCGGAAAGTCCTCGGTCTTGCGAAAATAACTCCGGGGGTCCTCACAGAACCTTCGTAAGCCAAACAAAGTATACTAAAGATTTGATCAAGAAATTTAGCATGGCAGATGCAAAACCCATCAAGACTCCCATGGCAACCAACGACCATCTCGACCTTAATGAGGGAGGTAAACCGGTATATATAAAGCTTCATAGATCTATAATTGGTAGTTTGTTTTTATCTTACCACATCTAGGCCCGATATTATGTTTAGTGTTTGCATGTATACACAATTTTCAAGCATCACCAAAAGAGTGACATTTGGTGGCCGTAAAAAGGATTCTAAGATATTTAAAGCATTTCTCTATCATTGTCTTATGGTATCCTTAAGGTGCAAAATTTGATTTAATTGGACATTCGAGTTCCGATTATGCGGGTTGCAAAGTGGATAGAAAAAAACACCTCGGGTAGTTGTCAATTCTTAGAAAGATCCTTAGTGTCATGGTCATCCAAGAAACAAAGTCTGTAGCCCTATCCACTGCCGAAGCCGAATATGTTTCCGCGGGAAGTTGTTTTGCTCAACTGCTATGGATGAGACAAACTTTAATGGATTATGGAATAAAATTTGAAAAGATGCCTCTTTTATGTGACAATGATAGTGTTATAAAAATTGTAAATAATCCGGGCCAACACTCAACAACCAAGCATATAGTTACTGACATCATTTCTTGAGAGATCATGTGGGCAAAGGAGATATCAAAATTAGCCACATTAAGTACCGATGACCAATTAGCTGATATCTTTACCAAACCATTAGATGAAAGCTGTTTTTGCAAGTTGAGGAATGGGTTAAATGTCACAGATCATTCTAATGTTGCTTGAAACTCATGCCTCATGAAAATTGCTCTCATTTGGTTTTCTTGATGCATTTATGAAAATAATTTCAAAATCTTTCTTAAAATCTATATTTTATTAAAAACTATATTCATTGGAGTTTCTATTACATATCTCATGCATAATGTTCATTGAAATTATTTTTTGAGTGATTATTATAAAGAATCATTTGCATTCAAGCTCAGCTCCTGAAATTTCAGGCAAAATGGTAATACTGCTGTTTAATGCTTGCATTACTCACGCCAAGAATACTGCGGCCTCAACAATGTACTATCGTATATGGATTGCGGTTCCTCAGCGGTTATGGTCGAAATCCTTAACTTTTGGCCTCCTCTCTCTTTGCGGTTTAACCGCTTCCTCATTCTCTAAAACCATCGAGCCGTCTCTCTCTCTCTCCCGTGCTCTTCACCTCCAAGAACCCTACCATGAATCCGTTGATTCCGTGGAGCGATCTTGGATCTCTCTATTGGAAGTGACTCCTATGATCTAATCTCTTCCAACCCCCGAGGTATTTGCCTTGATTCTCTTGCTTCTCATCTACTTTTGGCATCTATCTCGTTTTATAGTTTGTATCAAAATGTGCATGTATGAATCAATTTATCTTGGGAAAATTGGTGGTAATTAGTGTTTGATGACTTATCATGTCTATTCCATGGATTCATTCATGTCAAACACTAGTGAGAATCAAAATCAAAAGATTGCCCTAAAAATTCGGGAACTGTGGTACTACCGCTCTGTGGTGGCCGGTACTACCGACTTGCGGTAATACCGGATATCAACGCCAGTACTACTGTAGCGTCCCGTTTTTCGGAGTTTTTGAAAATTTTAAAAAGAGAACCATCTGTTTCTATTCGTCAAAAGCTTAATTTGGAAATTTCAGAAATTCATTTGCAGTTTAATATGAGTTAATCAAACTTCAATTAAATTAAAGTTGGTTTAATTGAATTTTCTGGAATTTAAAATCAAAATTATTATTTTGAGAATTTTCTTGGATTTATTGGATTTTAGAAATTGATTTTTGTTTTACCCGAAATGGAAAAATTATTTTATTTGTAAAAGAAAAAGAAAATTTAAAGTTAAAAGTATTTTTATTAAGTCAAGAATAATTCAAGTAATTTCTGTGAATTTTTCTAGAATTTTTGGAGTCTATTTGCTATTTTCTAAATTGCCTTTTGATTTATTTGAATTTCTAAAATCAAAAATGGATTTTAAATCTTTTCTCTGTCGCGTGGTCGAAACCCTAGCCGGCCAAAGATCGCTCCCCCGCCTCCGCCCACTCTCGCTGCCCGCTCACTGGCCGCCTTCACCGTCCGATCGTCATCGTGTGACCCTCGCTTGCCAGCGTCGCTTCTTGCTCTTGGCCGTTGGATCGAGATCCGACCGCATCCGCTCCACCGCGCCCCTTTTTCTTGCGATCGTCCGATCGCCATCGCACGCTCAGATCGCTCGCACTCTTCCGCTTCCCACCGTCCGACGAATCGGACGGCGCCGCTTCGCCTCTCCCGCGCTCGTTGGAATTCCCACCGTCCGATCGAATCGGACGGCTCTCCGCTCGCCGCGTCTCCCTCGCTCCCACCGTCCGATCGGAATCGGACGGCTCCCGATCATCGCCTCGCCAAGGCCGCTTTCTCTCTCTCCACGTCCGCTGAATCGCGCCGCTGCGAATCTCGCGCTTGTTCGTCTGCCGCGCCTGCGTCGCGTCCGCGGCCGTCGCCGTCTCGTCCCGCCTCCGCGCAAGCGCCACGCCAAGGCTGTCCCATCGCCGCTCATTGCTTTTAGGCCATGAGCTCTATAAATCCGCCGCGCCTCTTCCTCTCCCTCTCTTTCTTTCTCTCTCTCTCTCTCGCCGATTCTCGCCGCTTCTCCGTTCTTCCCGCCTCCGGCTGTCTCTCGCCACCGCTTTCTCCCGCGCCGACGCCACCGTCTTCCCAGCCCGGCCATTGCCGCCACCGCGCCTCCCCCTCTCTCTCTCTCTCTCTCTCTCTCGACTGCGGGCCGAGCCCACGTGGCCACCCACGTGGCGCCACGTCGGCGCCGCCGTCGGCGCTTCGCCGCGTGGCAGCCACGTGTGTGCTTGCGCAAGCGCTGACTGTGTAAACCGGATTTTCAGTTGAAAATTAATTCCGAAAATCCGAAAAACCCTAAATCCATCATTTTATGTGATTTAAAACTTCTTTTGGCTATAACTTTCGCATCCGAACTCCGATTTGGGTGATCCAAATTTCTAAATTCATATAAATTCATCCTCTTTCATTTGGTACTGGTTTTGTAATTTTGGAGTTCATTTGGTGCTGTTTTATTTATTTGTTGCTATTCTCGCGACGTAGATTCCTGCGTTTGGAAGATTTCTTCGACCGACGATCAAGACCTCTCCTCGTCAACGAAGGCAAGTCGTGGCCTTTGACCATGTTGAACCCATTTTACAAATGTATATTGCTTTAAATTATCATGCATGGCTAGTTTTATTAAAAATGGTTTTGGGAGTAGATAATTACCAAAATGCCATTATGCCTCTTTGATAAATTGAAAATGAAATGTCTCCTTGAATGACATATATCCTTGGACACCATAGGATGGTTAATACTAGTTGGACATAATTGTATTACCAACTTGGGAGCGTATTATTGCTTAGACATGCTCTAGTTACCCGCAGTACTTTCGATCACTTGTTCAATGATGAATGAAATTTGACTAATGGAACTATGGAACAGTGGTGTGAGGCCACTTTTATTAAAAGATGTTGTGCCATGGCAGGGATTGCCATTTGGTCGGGATTGAACAAAAATGATTTATGCTCGGGCTTGAGGTAGGAAGCTAGAGTGGGTGTGTGATGCACATTGGGTTGTGGTAGACTTGTCTGAGCAGCCAACTAAGGACTTAACTTTGCAAGTCATTGATCTGGGTCACCTCGTGCAACCATAAGTCCGGTATGGGACGGACCTGGCCAACTAATTAGGGAAGTTTTGAGTCGGTTCTGTTAGGGTTGATTATTGGCGCAAGAGGGGGCTGTGATGGCGAAACCTTAGCGAGCAGAACCGAGGTAAAATGGAACTTTGTAAAGGCCTTGTGATAGTCACTTAGTCGCACACCCTCGGTGTGTCGACGGACATTGCAAGTGATTTATCTCTTGTGGGTAAAGCCGCACAACCTCTGCAGAGTGTCAAAATCTATTCGAATAGCCGTGTCCCGGTTACGGACATGCCTGGTGATTTCGCGCAAGGGGTAGTATTTTCAAAAATGTGGTTTGGTTCGATGGAAACGTTTGGTTGGAATGGTTGGGAAGTGAACGGGATGTTCACTGTTTGATTCAAAAGAACTTGGTTACCTATGTAGTATTCTTTTACAATCCTGCTTTGCCATCTAATTATTGTATTTACTGTTAAACTTGCTTTCTGCAAATTAACCATAAAACCATCCTTGCTTAAGCCTGTCATGAATACTATGTGCATACATTTCTCTACGACTTGCTGAGTACTTTATGTACTCACGGCTTTATGCCCTTTGTTGATCAGTCCCAGCAGAAGAACCAGGAAATGTTGAGTACCTTGAAGAAAGCTACTTTGAAGACTTTGCGAACTAGGTCACGTCCTCCACTCGATTGCCTGTGGGCATGTCGATTGGGCTCCACGAGTTTTTTTGAGATTTCCGCTGCCAGATACTCTGTTGTTGCTAAGCCCTGTGAGGCGACTTTTGTAAGAACCTTGACCATAAGGTCTTTGCCGTTTTAATTAATATTACTTTGTCTGCTTCATTAGTTCGTTGTTGAATGGTTATGATTACATCATTGTTGTAACTGTGCAAGCTAGCTACTGATCATGGGACTAGCTTGGTATGCACAGAGGGTCTCGGGGTTGTGTGACACCCGGGGTCCCGACAACTACCGACTTGCGGTAATACCAGATATCAATGGCGGTACTGCCGCTCCAGAAGAGAAAAATTGATTTAATCATACTCTTTTGCATAAATCCTATTATAATTGTCGTCTCTTATCTTAGCAGTCATACCAAGGACAAAGAAACCATCTCTTCGCAAAGGGGTCACTCCCGATGGAGATCCCGAAGAGCGCTATGATCCCCCAGCCTCGAGCACTAGACATTCTCACTAGAAGAGATCTTCCATGAAGGCAACATCAAGAAGATCGAAGATCTCTAAGGGAAGAAAGTGACTCAAAGACAGAGTCGTTTCTTCTAGCTATGAGGGAGCAAGATCAAGGGACATCTTCTAAGAAGCATGCTGTAGAACCTGAAAGTGAAGAATATGAGAGTAATGAGGAGTCATCTCAAGAAGAAACTGAGAGTGATGAGGAGATGGCCGACGCCAAAGAGCATATTGTGGACCTCATGCAGATCCATAGTGACAATTATGCCTTACTTCGTCATGTTAATCAATATGGAAAGCCCAACAATTCCACAGATACGAGGCTCCACACCAGATTTTAGTAGGAAGTCTTTGCTCATCTCTACAGTCAGAACCGACAATTCGCAGATCACAAGTATGTGGACTAGGCTCATTTAAATTCTCTGCATAAATATGATGGACCCTACAGATTGTTTCAGGTAGTTGGTCTTAGGACATTGTGGCATTGAAGTGTGATTATAATAAAGAGATCATCTGACAGTTCTATACCATTGTCCATGAGTCAGCATCTTTTGATAATTTGATATGGATAACTGGAACTCAAAGATATCAATCCTTCAAGGCAGACTTTGAACGTGCTTTGAGAACCTACATGGGGACACAAGAAAAACTTTATGATAGAGATGCTATCAGAATTCCAGTTTACAGATAATTTTATGATAAAAATATCAACTTTGTACCTGGAAGGATTAGAGGCCTTCTCCCACTGTCGAGCTTGATCAACAGGATCATCAACCATACTTTATTTCCCAAGAGTGGGAACTTTAATGCCATTAGAGGACACGCATAGAATATCATTAACAATATTATGCATGGCAGAAAGTTTGATGTGGTTGGTTTGATAATCAGATAGATTAGCTCATCCAAGAATGATAGAGTCAAGAGGATCTACTTTTCTCCATATATCATAGCTCTCATTTTGAGATTGACTCCGTTTAGAGGAGGGCGTCCAGGGGTGCACAAGCTTTATAAGCCCAGGGAAGGGGCCCCAATGCCTGCAGCAATAACACCTCCTGCTCAAGTAGCACCTCCTCAGGCTCCAGCAGCAGCTTCTGCAGATCCAGCTTCGCTTTCTCAAATGCTCTCAGTGGTCATGGAGATTAGAGATTCTCAGTAGAGGTTGGAGCAAAATCAACAGAGATTGGAGGACGCATAGACAGAAACAAACAATAGGATTGCAGCTTTGACAGATTAAGTTCACTACCTCCAGCAATCTTTATCTACTCTAGCTCGTTATGAACGTCGTCGCCACAACACTCCTCCTCAAGATTCTTCTGCACAAGACTGATACCTTTTGGTCCTTGATGCCAAAACGGGAGAAGTTTGAAGATCTAGATTGAAAGTTTTAGGGGGAGCTTAGCTTTTGGGGATCCTATCTATCTATTTGGTTATTATTTATGTTGGAATAATGTTTTTTATGTCTATGTGTGTTCTTAAGACCTTGTTTGTTTTTTTAAGACTTGTTCAAATTGTTCGCTGAATGCTTATGTTTAATGTTATCTCAAGCATCTTTTATTAATTATCATCTAGTATTGCTTGAATGATGTTTGTGAACATTGTTCCACATATCCAATAAATAAAGGAAACTCTGTCAAAATTAATAATCCATATGTGCATGAAAATCACTTCATTAACCTTGATGGACGTATCTATGGGGAGCTTTCTCTATTTTTGATTGAGCAACAAACTATTCATCTCCTTTGAGCTCAACTCAAGAACTTGTTGCAAATCAAATGTCAAAACAAGAATATACAACCTTGTGTATATTCAAAATCTTTCATATCCTTTATATTGATTGGGTTGTCATCAATTACCAAAAAGAGGGAGATTGAAAGTATCTAGGCCCTCACAGTTGGTTTTGGTAATTAATGTCAACATTATGTTACGGGAATAACATGTGTGCTAAGATGTGTTAAAGGTGAAATCCCAATTATTGTTTGATGATGAGGTTGTCGGCAATGCTAATGTGACGAAAGATCGACATGGATTAAGACAAAGGTATTGTGTAGCCTAAGGATCCTTTTGTAGTATTTTACCGATCTAGGTGTTTGGAGAAAAGATTTGATTTATAGGATAAACGCCGTATTATAAAGAGGGATCATGGCTAGTAGCTTGAGATACTATTTTTATACCATAATGATCAACTAGGGTTCATGCATTGCTTTGATTTGAGCTTCTGAAATACTATTTTAAAAATCGGTATGACCACAAGTGATAGGCGGTACTACCGCAAGTCGATAGTACCGATACTTACATGGCGATACGTATTTTCCAAAGAGCATATTTTTAAGTGTTTTTTACCTCTCTGTAAATCGGAACAACCGCATATGAATTGCGGTACTACCGAAGGTCGGTAGTACCAAAATATAGATGGCGGTACTTAAAATACAGAGAGTGTGTTTTTAAGTGTTTTTTTTATCCTCTCTGTAAATCGGAACGACCGCATATGAACTACGGTACTACAACAGGTCGATAATACTAAAATATAGATGGTGGTACGTACAATACAGAGAGCATGTTTTTGAGTGTTTTGATCTTCTCTGAAAATCGGAACGACCGCACTTCAATTGTGGTACTACCGACAAATAACAGATAGTGTGTTTTTGGGAGTTTCGATTTCCCTTGAGAATCGGTATGACTGCAAATTCTTAAGTGGTACTAACGGAGTGCGGTAGTACCTATTTCTAAATGGTGGTACATTTTTTTTTTCCAAAGAAGGTGATTTCTGAGAATTCTTGAGCTCTGGAAAATGGTAGTTCCATTCTAGCCGAGTGGTACTACGGCACTACAGTAGTACCAATTTCTAGTTGGCGATAGTGTCGTAATTTTATATGTAACAGCTAGTTCAGAGTATTAAATACTACTATTCCGATCGTTGAACGAAAAATTGGTAGTACCGGGTTTCAACAGCGGTACTACCGCAAATCCTAATTTTTTCAGAAAAGAGATTGCAATAGCTAGATTTATTTGTGAGGGGGTATAAATACCCCCACCTACCTTCAAAAACAACTCTTGAGACCACTGAGTATTGTACTTTTGCATTAAAGTCTCTTGAGCCCATGTACACTCTTCAACTACTCATTTGCATTAATTTCTCATTCTTGACGCAGTTGAGAGCATTGAAGTGCATTGATTCATTTAGGCACTTGTAGTTCCTCAAGCAAAGCTCGTGGTTTATTACTCTTGGTGCTTGCCGGCACCTAGACGGCTAGGAGGAAGGAATTGCGTAGTGAGCTCTTTAAGAAGATTGTGAAGAGTCCCAACAATATTGTGATTGGTGTTGTGCTCACTAACTCTGGAGCGGAGGAAGAGCAACTCTAGTGATCGAGGGTTGATGTTTAATTCGTGGAGTTGGCTTGATTCGTTCGAGCTTTCTCAATGTGGACTATTGAAGACCGGCAAGTCTTCGATACCACGGGAAAAACTTTATTTTCTTCATTGTGGTTTATTCTTGTCTTTACTACTTCCACATTTACAATTCTAGCATTTGTATAGAATTGTCTAGTTAGAATTGTATCTAGTTTTGACAAGTTCATAATTGTCTTAAAAGGATTAGTGGTTCTTTCATTACATTTGTGCTAGGAGGCTTTGTTAAGATAATCTTATTTAAAATTGTTAATTAGTTGAATAATTTTACAAACCTCATATTCACTCCCTCTAGTCGGTTATCCTTGATCCTACAGGGGGTATGCCAACCCTAGGGCGATGAAGACGAAGGGAGGGGAGAACGGCCGGAGTTAGTGGGATGGGGAGTGAAGAGGAGGGTGCGGAGTGGCGTCGGGAGAAGGGGAAGGGAAGGCCGGCGGACGAGGTGCTGCGGCTATGAGATCGGGAGGGAGAACGTGGGGAGTAGAGAATTCAGGATACAGAACCACATTTGTTTGGAGTGGGATAGTTGGCTAGCGTAGTTATTTTATGGCTCACAACTCATAAGTAATGTGTTTCAATTGGCAAAAATTATAGTGAAAAATCCACGTAATAAGCCATCTCTCACACGTAGAGTGTTACCATAGATTGTTCGTCCCTGAACCCAAGTTTGGTGAGAATCGAACTACAGCTAGGAACCAATTTACCATACCAGTTGGGCTATTCATGGGTGATGGTGGAACAATGAGCACCAGACAAGTGTGGCTTGTCGTCAGAGCTTCTTTTTATTTTTGAGGATCTCATCGGAGCTTATCTGAGTAGCTTCTACTGTGCTTGCAGTGATTTTTTATTCCAGGTTTAATAGAACCATAGGAGTACTATATTTCCAACACACGTATATTTTGAGCCACTGCGCCTTTGCCGTGATGGCGTAACCATTCACCTATGGTGCCAAAAACAAGAAATACCTAACAACACAAAAGGAAAAGAAAGAAATTGCGGGTATGTACAAACGGACTTGTCCAACTGGGTGGACCGATCCGGCACAGCACGACATAGTCCGTGCTGACACGGGACCAATTAGGCACGGCACGGACAGCCTAGCTAACTAATCGGGCTATGTCGTGCATGTCGTGGGCAGTGTCGACCCGCACATGACACATCGGTATCTTGGGCCGTGCCGGGCTGGCTCGGACACGATAAGCCCGCCCGCCTCTGCACCCAACCATCGTCACCACCTCCTCTCCTTCGCCGTCGGTCGTGCCATGCTGTGTTGTGCCTCGGACCGTGTTGTGCCTGGACCAGGCAGTGGTGGATTTACCGTCCCTCCAACCTAGGCAGTTGCCCAGGCTTGTTGGCAAGTGGTGACGCGCCATGGTTAAGCCCCGATCAATGCCTCCTCGCGCTCTGGGCTGCGTAGCCTGGGCAACCTAGGCCACGTGCGCGTTGTTGGGTGTAATAACAATATGGTTTTGCACAATTAAAACCTAAATCAACTAGGCTCCACTAAGTGCACCAACAATATGAATACAATTCAATGAGAGCAATCATACAAAGATTTATAAGCAATTAAATCAAGTAATGTAAATTGCTCAAAGTAAAGCACAAGAACAAACCAAAATGACACAATTATGTTTTACCGTTGTGTTCGGAGACTTGCCGGTCTCCCCTAATCCACGTTGAGGTAAGCCCAAACGAATTGGACCGACTCCACGAATTAAGCCAACACCTCCGAGGTAAGTCCAACCACTTGGATCGATTCCAACATGAACCAACACCTCGATCCACTCGGGTTGCTCTTCCTCCACTCCGGAGATGATGAGCACCAAACCACTCACAACCATGCTGGGCCTTCTCACATGCTTCTTGAGAAGATCACCGGTCACGATGCCTCTACGCCGTCTAGGTGTCGGCAAACATCAAGAGTAATAAGTCTCAACTTTCACTTGAACTAATCAAGTGTCTAAGCTCAAGTGGATACATAATCCACTACCTAAGGTAACACATACACTTAAGGCTTACTCTCCAAACTCACTAAGTGCAACACATGCACATAAGAGATGAGAGGCTTGCCCTTAGCTCAAGGAATGAATATGGCACCAGCAACAACTATCTCCAACCAGCCAAGGTGGTATTTATAGCCCACATATAAAAACTAGCCGTTGGAGAAGAATCTGATGAAAAATCAGTACATGCGGTACTACCGCCGTTCTATGGCCGGTACTACCGCACCTACACGATAAGCACAGTAACGGCTATATCAGATGAGAAATTAGCCGTTGAAAAGTGAAATCTGGTACTACCGCTAACCAACTCGCGGTAGTTTCTCACTCCGGTAGTTCTGTTTCTGATGGGCGGTACTACCGCTTCCACTCAGGTCCAACACATGGTACCTTTTGGAAAAAAACGTACCACGCTCATTTTCGGAAGCACCGAGCTGTGGTAGTTCCGTGCCTAACACACCAGTACTACCGCTCTTCCAGATGAGCTAAGCATTCTCAAAGAGGTGTCTCTCAGGAAAAAAAACTGCTGCAACAAATTCGGCACAACCAGCATGCGGTAGTTCCTCTCTCATAATGCTGGTACTACCGCACAGTGGTAGTTCCACCTTCTTAACTTCGGAACTACCGATCTTCCTGAGAAAAATAGCATTGGCTTCACAACAATTTCAATTGCAAAACACATTTGCCAATTGATGAACCATGTCAACAAGGATCACAAGCAATATTCCTAACAAGTTGCAAAATACATTTGCCAACTTTTAGAATCACACCATAAGGAATAAGATACATGGACTTAAACTATTTGTAAAATACTTTTGCAAACTCAAGTCACATGCTACAAGAATCAAACATGAGTATCAACTATTTGGAAAACACATTCACAAATAATAGCATCATGCCACAAGCCTAAGGTGCATGGACTTCAACCATTTGCAAAATATATTTGCAAATTATAGTCCCATGCTACAAAGATTAAATACATGAGTCTCGCCTATTTGCAAAACACATTCGCAATAATAGCTCTAGGCATAGATGAGCTAGAGCAAGCATAATGAACTATCAGCACATGACTAACTCATGCTACTAGTCAAGACCCCTCTTAAAAGTACGACAACATATACTAACAATCTGGTCTTCCAACCAAACATCAAGACCGGTAAAAGACTAGGAACACATCCTTACCCCTAGCTAGTCATACCTTTGCCTTAAGCATTTTCTTGAAACTTAATGACACACATCATCACTTCAAGTCCGGGTCATTGACTTGATAATCATCAACACATGATGATCTTCTTCAATTCGGGATCTTGTCTTGAACATCATCAACACATGATGATTTCTTCATCCCGAGTCTAGATATGCACCAACACATGATGCATCCTTTATTATACCTCCATCAACACATGATGGGTCTTCTCTTGACTTGATGGTCAACTCATGATCATCTCCTCTTCTTGAACATCATCGACACACGATGATTTTCTTTTTCTTCAAGCTCTTTATACGCATCAACACATGATGCATCTTCTTATTCTTCAACCTTGACTTGATGATAATCAACACATGATGTCATCCCAAGTCTTCATTACCCTGGAACATAACCTATTAATCCAACTCATGAAAAATGTTAGTTCCACAATATGATTATCATTAATTACCACACCATACCATTAACTCATAATGGTGGGGTCAAGATACTTCAATCTTTCCCTCTTTGGTAATTGATGATAACCACTTCAATTGCAAATAATTGAATGTAAATAAATGAGAGAACACAACATGAGTATATATGAACTACACAAGTTTTATATACTCACAACATGAGTATACAAGAACTATACAAGTTTTATATCCTCAAGACACGAGTATACAAGAACTACACAAGTATTATATACTCAAAAGGATATATTTCAAAGTAGAGATCCAAATATATGTGAAAAACGGAATATGGATCAACACTAATGAAACCAAAATATATAGTGTGAACTCCCCCTAAATGTGTGCATACACAAATGTGTAATGGGAACATATGCACATATTCAAGTTAAACTTATGGTGGGTTCAACCTATATTTTAGATCCGAGGAATGCAACAATATAAGTATAAAGTCGAATGCATACCTCGTTGAATTTCACCTTTATATCCAAATGAGACTACACACGAGATATAATAATAAAATGTTAGTCTCACAAATAGATTTATTATTAATCACCAAAACACTCCATTAACTCATAATGGCGGGTCTAGATCCTTCACTTGGCTGCTCGCCCTGCACCCCCGCCTAGGCACCCACGTTGCTGGGCCGCACGTCCTTGCCCTGGCCCTGGCGAGTGGTGACCTAGCTAGTTGGCTCGGCAGCCTCGGCTGGCTCCCTTTCTCGGTCTCTCTCTATCTCGTTTTCTCTTTGTTCCCCAAGCGGCAAGCACTGAAGAACGAGCGGTGACCTACTGTAGTAGCACGAGCGGCGGCTGGCTGGAGCTAGAGAGCGAGTGCTGGGTGTGGCTAACGTAGTGATGCGGCGGGGTGATAGTGAATGGCTCCAGTGAGACGGTGATTCCGGCGAGCGGCGACGGGAGCAGAAAGCGCATGCTCGTGCGTAGTGACTTTGGCGGGATAGCGAATGCAATTCTGGGTCCGACGGCTCTGGCTCTCCAACCAGTGGTAGCACCACCATCGACATCGAGCCATGAGCAGGCCGCGGCCGCCCAGGCAGCTAGGTGAGTACAATCCTTGATTCCTTGAGAAATCTTTGCTGTTCTCCCAATTTCTCCCAACTTCTCGATCCTGCTAGTAGGATGACCTTGTTGTTCCATTAGAAAGAGCACAATCCTTGAGACTTGAGACTATGAGAATTGTTAAAATTTCAGAAATGAGGAGGTTTTTGGTTGACTCGAGAAACTTGCCACAACCGCAACCAAAAGATCTACAACCAAGTGATGAAGATGAACCAAATATGGCTAATGATGAGGAGGATGTGTTTAATCTGGATGAATATGTGTGTGATCCTGCTCTTAGGAAAAAATAGATGATTACCATCCGGATGTTCAAGACCAAGTGAGATGAGCGTACATTTTGAACGGTCCAACCTACCCAATTGTGAATTTTCCTCGCAAATAATTTGGATGTTTGTGGAGGGCATTTTCAAAAGATTAGTATAAGAAGTATGATTGGATAGAATATAGCGAGTCTCAAGATGCAGCATATTGTTTCTATTGCTTTCTTTTTAAGAAGCCGAGAAATAATCAACGCTTTGGTTCCGAAGTCTTCACGAGAATCGGCTTTAGTGATGGGAAGCATGCCTACAAAGCATTGCCCGACCATATTGGTGGTGTAAGAAGTGGCCACAACAAGGCAAGATTGCATTGTGATGATTTTGATAACCAAAGACAAAGTGTGTGAAGTAAGCTCTCTTGTGCAACCAAGGAATCCGAAGAACTATATAAAATCTGTTTGACTTCTTCTCCAGAGTGTACAAGATTTCTCATTGGTCAAGTATGGCTTTTCGTGGACATGATGAATCTTCTACTTCATTGAACAAGGGTAACTTTTGTAAAATGATAGATTGGTAGAAAGATAAGAATGAAGAAGTTAGGCATGCTTTTGACCGTGGCCCAAAATATTGCAAGATGCTTGCTCCCAATATTCAAAAGGATCTTGCAAATTGTTGGGCACAAGAAGTCACCGATATGATTATGAGAGAGATTGGTGATAGACAATTCTCCGTGCCTATCGATGAGTCGCGCGATATATCCGTGAAAGAGCAAATGGCGGTAATGTTGAGGTTAGTAGTGGTTCATTGTTCCATTTACGCATTATTCCATTGTTGTTTCATACTTCCATTTAATCTTGTTGCAATTATTTTGTTATAGGTATGTGAACAATGAAGGGAAGGTTGTGGAACGATTTCTTGCTCTACATCATGTCTATAAGACTACATCGGAGGCACTAAAGGTAGCTCTTGTTGGTATTCTAGATCATTACAAGTTATCCATTCATAGGCTACGGGGGCAAGGATACGATGGGGCTTCAAATATGAGAGGTGAATTTAATGGCTTGCAAAGAAAGATTCTAGATGAAAACCCTTATGCTTTCTATGTCCATTGCTTTGCCCACCGCTTGCAATTGGTTGTTGTCTCATTGCTAGTTGTTGCTCATCCATTCATGATTTCTTTGAGTATGTCACCTTGATTGTGACTACAACAAGTGCATCTTGCAAGAGGAGGGATACATTGAAGGAAGAACATCATCAAAATATTTTGGATATGCTTGAGAGGATGAGTTATTGTCGGGACCCAAATATGCAAATCTGGACCCTCTGTGTATTCTGCACTAGTCCAGGATCACGCTAGTGCACACAGTGTCAACATTGATGAAATATCACATCCATACAACGAATATAAGAATAAACGAGTACTTTAAATAACAAATAACTGTTGGGACCTTATGGTCGAGTTTTACATTTATTAAGCCATGCAAGGCTGATAATAAATAAATAAACTGCAGCGGAAACGAAATAAACTCCGGTGGCTCCCATCAATTTACCACAGGCAACCGACTGGGATCAAGACCCTAACGTTCAACCTTCGTAGAACTCTTCTTCAAAAGCAGGCGATGACTCCTCCACTTCTGTTGATTTGTTTAGCAAGAGTGAGTACACACCGTACTCGCAAGTCATACCACAGAATGCAATTTATAGATGATGGCTTATTCCAAAGGAATGGCTTCTGTGGTTGTTTTGCAGAAATACAACATTTGCAATTGAATACAAATAATAGATTGAAAGCATAATTCCAAAACAAATAGACAATAATAAGTTAACAATTGATTTCACAAAGGACACACAGTCTAATCAAGTTCTTTCACACAGCTGAACAAGTTATCTCACACAAATGACCTTTCCCATTTGTTTTATGAAAAACTACCCTCGTGTGAAATTCCCGAGCATGTCCATAACCGAGGACGCGGCTATTCGAATAGATTGGTTTAAACACTCTGCAGAGGTTGTACACTTTACCCACACGATGAAACCAACCGGATCAGAGTTGATCACAACAAAACCTTTCAGAGACTTCATCTCAAACAATGACACTCCCGATGTGCTTTACCGCCGTCCAATTTGTACACACAAATTCTTGGAACGACACACACCGTTGGGATGGGGATGCAATGAACGATCCCATGATGTGACATATCACACCTCCACCCATCACATAGCTTAAATACAACCCGAGTTGTCAATGTCAAGACTCCATAACTTACTAAGTCAGCCCAACCCATACTAGGCATGTGGTCGCATGCAGAAGGCCCAGTTTAATGGCGCACAAAGTTAAGTCCTTAATTGACCAAGGCAAGACTTCCAGTTTTTCCCAAATCACAAAGTTTATATCACACAGATCCACCATTCACACAGAATCCACCACTTGCCTCAGTCTAAAACTTTTCCCACCCTGTTGATTAAGTGCAACACATGCCATCAACGAGTAATAGCACACAGTACACACAGATTCATCACACGCTCCATAATCACTTAGTCAAGTTCATAATTGCAACTCTCACATGAAATGATGACTCGTGGCATGGCTAAGCGCCTAATCGATCTAACCAACCCACGTTGGTGCTACAATAATACCAACTAATGATTAATCAACCTAGGGTGACAAAAGATCATGGCATACAATAGACAAGGTGGCATAACAATTTGGATTAATAACTACACCCAAAAGCATTTAAATAAATACTTGAAATAGAATGCAATACATTGAAACAAGGTATTTTGAAAACTGGGTTCAAAATGATCAAAGGTATAACTTGCCTTGGAATAGATCTAGATATTGGTCTTGGTCTTGAGGTGCTCCTTCTTCTGAAAAATTCCCCGAAGTATCGACGTCTACTCGCAAACGAGACAAAAGAAACAAAACAAATAAATAACAGAAGCAAAACAAACTCCAAAAATTAAATAAAATTCATAAATAACTAGATCTGAATTTTATATGAATTTACAAATTTGAATGGGCTCAATTGGACTTCGGATGCAAAAGATATGGGCTTTGGAAGATTGGAAAATCAATTAAACCCTAAATTGGATTTTCTCGAATTTCCCGAATTAATTTTATAAAGGAAAATCGAATTATTGCGCAATGCTTGCGTCAGCCGAGAATTTCCGGAAAAAGAATTATAATTAAAACAAATTCTGACATGTGGGACCCACTGTCAGTCTCGGGTTCACGCTGGACCGAGTGCACCGAACCGAGGGAGATCTGGCGCGGTGGACCGCCACGACGCTGCAGTGTCGGCGCCGATCTGGCGCCACGCTGGCCGCCACACCAAAGATCGGCCGACGCCCGGCGCCGAAATGGGCGACAACGGCGGTGGTGGCGCTCGGGACCCGATGGTCACCGGCGAACGGCGGCTCTTCGCCGGTGGTGAGTGGTACCAACATGTAGAGGAGGCTAATGCGCACACATGGGCACTGGTTTGAGCACCTGGGGTTGACGGAGATGGCCGGCGGCGAGGAAGAAGCGGCGGAGAGAGCTCGGGTTTTGTCGGACGGACGCTCCGGTGATGCTCCGGCGACGAGAAGGTGCGCACGAGGTAGCCTGTGACTTGCTGATCACAATGGTGCAGTCGGTGGAGCAAGGGCGACGACGACGGCGGTGCAATCCACCGGAGAAGAAGTTCGGCCGAAAACCCTAAAACTTAGAATGCGGCGCGCTAGGCGATCGGGCGATGGGAGTGGCGGATTAGGGTTGCGAGGTCCAGCGGTGCTAGGGAGTATTTATAGACTCGAGATGCCGAGATTTGAAACCCCAAATCGGGTCCAAAGCGGCCGGGTTTTGAATTCAAAGATTTTCGGAGATTGAAACCGACTCGAGGTTTGATTTGGTTTGGAACGGATAAGGAATAACCGGAGACATGATTTGGTGGGGTCGGCACGAAGAATCAGCAACGAATACGCATTTGTCGGACGCGGCTTCGAGCTCCAGCAATGGCGGGCGAGAGCGCGGGCGCGAGGGAGAAGAAAGTCCGCGGAGACGACGACCCTGTAGCGGTCCCACCTGGCAGAGAGAGCGAGGGCGAGTGGGTGCAGCGCCGTGCGATGGAAATCCAACGGCTCAGAGCGAGCGCGGGCGAGCGAACGAGCGAGATCAACGGGCGAAGCCACGCGGCGACAATCCAACGGGTCAAGGCGGGGTTGAGCGCGTGCGTCCGATCGGAGACGAGGCACGCGTCCGAGCATCCAACGAACGAGCGCGCTACGGGCGAGATGGTGGGCGCGGGCCGAATAGTGTTGAGCTTCGCCCAAGATCGTTCAAGGATTTAAAATAGGTTTTTCTTTTAAATAAATCCAGAAAATGCAAATAGCAATTAGAAAATAGCAAATGACTTTGGAAAAATTCCAGAAAATTCTATAAAATATAACCAAGCATATAGAATCTAAATAAAATAGTTTTGACAATTGTTGATGTTGGGATTAAGCACATTAAATCAATTTATCCTTAAAGTCCAATTTAAGCTTTTTAAATTAATATTCAAATAAATCCAAATGATGAATTTTCTTGCTACCAATATTTAAAAGATTTTTAAAGCTCTGAATTTTGGGATGTTACAGTTATTTAGTGGAAGAGGCTTGAATCTACAAACAAGTCTCGCTAGACCTGGAGATACTAGATGGGGTTCACATCATACAACTTTGCTTCATTTGGATCAAATGTGGAGATTGGTGTTATATGTGCTTAGTGCGGTAGATGAGGATGGGCGTGGATGGTTTCAAGCGGCGGGTTTGATAGAAAAAATAGAGAGTTTCAAATTTGCTTTCATTTTAAAGCTTATGTTAAAGTTGTTTGCCATGACAAATGAGCTCTTATAAGTCTTGCAAAAGAAGGATCTAAATATTGTTCATGCTATGGATTAATTCATGATGTCAAAGCTCGGTTGACCTCCATGAGAGAAAGTGGTTGGGAGGACTTGCTTGATTAGGTCCAACAATTTTGTGTTGTCAAAGGTATTCTGGTGCCAAATATGGATGAACAAATACCAGTTAGGGGTCGTTCAAGGCTTGATGGGAAGACTTACACTAATCTTCATTATTACCGAGTTGAGGTTTTCTATGTTGCCCTTGACAAGATATGTAGTGAGATGAATCATCGCTTTAGTGAAGCATCTATAGAGATATTAGTGTGCTTCTCATGCCTTGATCCAAAGAACTCTTTCTCTAAATTTGATATTGACAAGCTTGCTCGCCTAACTACAATTTATCATGTGAATTTCTCTAGTAGTGATCGTGCAATCATAAGTCACCAACTTGAGACTTACATTCATCATGTGAGAATGCATGTTTCCTTTTCTACTTGTAAAGATATTGAAAGTTTGGCTACAAAGATGGTTGAAACCGAGAAACATTTGGTTTTTTCATTGGTCTATAAATTCATTGAGTTGGCTTTGTTATTGTCGGTGTCAACGACATCGGTTGAAAGTGCTTTTTCGGCAATGAAGATTATGAAATCTAAATTGCGCAACAAGATCGACAATGATTGGTTCAATGACTTGATGATATGCTACACCGAGCAGGACATATTTGAACAACTTGACGATGATGTTATTGCCCGGCGGTTTCAAACCATGAAGAAAAGGAAAGGACATTTGCCTCATAGTCCTAGGCCTAACTAGCACATTATCGGTATGTTTCATTCTCTCCGATGTGAATATATACTGATTCATATTTTTTTTAATCTTGTAGAATGCAGAGTCTTTTACTCTCTTTTGGTTGTGTGATTAGATATTTGGAATTTTGTTGTCGACTCGTCGCAACTTTGGTAGTGTCTAGTGAGTTGTTTGTTATTGTATCTTGTTTTTATTTCCATGATTCCATCCATGAACCTTTACATGTGTGATGTATCGTATCCGTTCTTTTACTTTAAAACTATTGTGGATTTGCATGATGTGTAATTGCGTATCCGAATATCCGATGCTTGTGGGTTCTCAATAAACCATAATTATTATGTACTTGCGGTTTACTCATATTTTAAAAAATTCCTGACCACGCCACTGGAACCGAGAGTCCCATGCTTGAACTAGCCCGAACCATTTGAACAGCCGACGCATGGGCGAACGCGGGGAGTGATCGAGAGGGGCAGAAAGGCCTTGTTTATCGGGTGCGGTGCATGGGAGCGCGCTATTGCCTCGCGTGGAGCAAACGGCAAGCAACCCGTGATAACTATTGCTACTTCACCAGTACTCCTCCCTGCTCTCTCCGTTTTGAGCATTCCCAGAGCGACAGGTCAAGGAGTTGCCGTGCCTGCGTGCGCGCGGCAAACAACGGCGGCATCTGCACGCACAAGAACTAGAGCAATCGCGCTGCAGCCCCCACGCTGGCCTAGGCAAGGCTCCTTATTTTGGGGTTTGTTTAGGCTGGCACCCCCCATGCGTGCATTGTTTCTAGAACTGATCCTGGGAGGAGACATAATGCATCAGATGAGTCCGTAGACACTGCAATTCTGATGCATAGTATCTATGTGTTGTAGCTATACTTGGCTGACACAGGACAACGATGGCTGACACAGGCCCTCCCGCCCGCCCGTCCCGCTAGCTCACCCGTTGTAGGAATTGAGCTCCAAAAATTATAAATTTTATTTCGAAAGCTCATTAGGTAATGGACTTGATTGTGTACTATTTGGACAATTTGACATGTGATCTGGAATTGTCTCAAAAATTTAGGATTTAGGTTGTGAAAATTTGGATTTTAGGTTTCAGAAATTGGGGTTTCATGATTTCACGTGGCTTGGAATGTATGGAAAAAACTGCATTGCAACTCCATTCGAAATGTTGATATACAATATGACGCATGAGTCTATGCATAACAACTAAAATACGCATACAAATATAAGAAAACAAAATATGAATACAAATATATCCAAACATAATGACATAACACGAGATATACCAAAGTCTAGATAAGCTTGTGTATGAACCGGGATGACAGAGGATGGGGTATTATCACATGTAACTCGATGAAATAGGACACTCTTTGTTAATTTAGAAGTCTACTATGGATGATATTATTTAATATTGTACTGTAACACTGGCTAGATAAGCTTGTGCATGAACCAACTTAGAGAAATGTGTGGCATGCAGATCATATAACGATATACCGTAACCTCCGACTCGTGTGCATTTCGAAAGCTACGGTACATCGTTATATGATCTGCACGTCACATATTTCCCTCAGTTGGTTCATGCATAAGCTTACCTAGCCTGTGGTACCTATAGCATAAAAAATAGGTATCTGCAACTAGTCTCCACGGCAATCTCTTTTCTTGGTGAACTCACCTCATCACATAGTAGCACCATCGATGCATGTTGATTGATGTTTGCAGTCTTTTCAAGCTAGTAGCACCTTCGTTGTCTTCCGATATTCCACGTTTTCTAGACACATTATTTTCTCTACAAGAATGCTTATCTCGGGGCTGTTATTTAACGATGTGGGCAACTAGTATCCGCGGTGCCATTGCGAGTACCCCTTGTCTTGGGGCTACCCACGGTGGCGACGAGTGTCGAAGTCGTCTATATCCTGCGATTCCATGATGTAAGTGGATCGTATAGTAAGAAACGTAACAATGATGTAAATTGTATATAGCTCACGTCTTCGATACGGAGTGCGCCCGGTCGGCCGGATACGCTACGACGCTGCCCGATCTCAGTCGAAGGAGCCTCCCCCTTGTCGCAGGGCTCTCCACATCGGGCTAGTATGTCAAAGTCATCTATGTCCTGCGATTCCATGATGTAAGTGCACTGTACAATAAAAAAAATATAACAACGATATAAATTCTTCATAACTCACACCGTCGATATGGATTACGGCCAGGTGATCGGATACACTATGGCGACCGGGCTCAGCTGCATGAGCCTTTCCCTTCCCCTTGTCACAGAGCTCTCCACGTCGGGCTGGTTTGTCGAAGTCGTCCATATCCTGTGATTCCATGATGTAAATGCACCGTATAGTCAAAAATGTAACAAGGATGTAAATTCTTCATAACTCATGTCGTTTATATGGATTACATCTGGGCGAGTCTTGGGCTCCTTCGGTGCCTCCTCAACAATGTCCGGTACGTAAGGTTTCCACCGCACGAAGGCCTCAGCCCGCATTGAGTAGTTCAGTATGTACTTCTACCAGATGAACGCCCCGTCGTACATCTCTGGGCTGTTGATCCACTGGAAGAAGTGGTAGCGCATCTCGGGCTGCCATTACATGGGGATGAAGTTAAAAATTTATGGAATTCAACCTAGGGAGAGGAAAATCAATGTGTGCGAAAGAAACGCTTACGAGGTGGTGCCCGCGCGTGTAGTACGCCCGGGCGGAGGTGTCTAGGTGTGTGGATTGCATGATTTTCGTTGGCTCACCACACACACACTGTCGGATTGGAAACCGTGGTGGTACCGGAGTATCTTTTATTGAATAATCTAGGTATTGTACATGTTTGGCCTTCTGCGTAAGCCACTTGCACTTCTACAGTATCCTCGCGTAGAAGTTTGCCGATGAGTCTAACATATCTGGGTATCGTAGAAGTTTCGATGTACATCACAAAACAAGGTGGATAATACATTACATTACGACACGGAATGACGACCAGACGAGCTCGGTCTGTTGGGACAATCCTTCATTGAGTGCCCAGGGGTCTTGTATATCCCGCACTTGATTGTGTGGCTTATACTGGTACATTGGCTGGCATCTATGTCGTTCTAGAAGTGTCGCGTCTGCCGTCGCCCCTTCCCTATTCTCTTCAAGTCCCTGTTGGGACCCCATTGCACCATGTCTGACCAAAGATCCTTGTAGTTTATTTCCAAGTCGTACGAGTGGAATTCTCCACTCCATGTACCGCAAAGGTGCTGCATGTCATAGTACTCGGAGATGTATGGCGTGGACATCTGCCTCATTTGCGCGCACACCTTATACACGTGCGAGCATGGCTTGTGGAGGAGGTTCGGCTTGTTGCAAGTGTATGTCGCCACATCACCCAAGGTGCATGCCTGTTTTCTTCCCCCCTGGCATGAATGTTGACATATTTCTGCCGAAGCCTAATCTCGTACTTCCGCTTGAGGCCGTCGATCACCCAGATGTCGTGCATTTAGGCCTTCTCCATCTTCTGGTCCATGTGCTTCTGTCTGTTCTCAGACCACTACTTGCCTTCCTCTATCTGTCGTTTGGCTGCGATGGCTCTATTGACGAAATAACCAACAGTGCGAGTCCATGTCTCTTGGACGATCAGGGTAATAGGGAGGCACCGCACACCTTTAAGGATGTTGTTGTAGGCCTTGAATATGTTGGTCATCATAATCTCGTACCTTACACCATCTGTGTCATAGAGAAGTGATCATTTCTCTAATTTAGGAATGTGGCCATTAATCCACTCCGAGAAGCTTGTGGCACTGTTGGGTTGCTCTCCCTCTGGAGTGGACCCCCTTGTATGCCTCGTGGTCTGGTGTTCAAGGTCTCTCCAAGTGGAGTTAAACTTCCGCTTATAGTTCTACAGACACAATACCTTGAACGTCTTCATAACCTCCTGACTGCGGAACCGCGTGAACAAGTTAGATGCAAGATGCCTCATGCACCACCTGAATTGCACGTCATTCCACTAGTGAGACGGATCCGTCCCACACTGCATGGTGTTGATGGCCGCCAACAACCCAGCATTGCGGTCTGTGATTAGGCAGATGTTGCGCCGGTTTCCCACCACTGCCCACTTCAAGTTCGTTAGGAACCACAGCTAGCTGGATGTGTTCTCGCTCTCCACAATGGCAAATGCACCGAGATAAGCTGGCCATTCGCGTCGGACACCACCACGGTGAGGATGGTGCCCTTGTACCTCCCTGTGAGGAAAGTTTCATCCATCGTTAGCACGGGACGACAGAACTGGAAGCCCCGGATGGCCTGAGCGAATGCCCATAACACCTGGTCCTGTATAAAGCGGTTGGACCATCTCTCAGCATCTTCGCGGTCAAGCTTGTTTATGTACATGTCGGGGTTTGATTCAGCAATCTGGTGAAGCAATCTCGGCGCAAGGTTGTACGCCACTTCGTATATCCCGTACATGGACTCGATGACCTTCAGCTTGGCTCGTCGAACCTTGGTGTAGCTGATAGTATAGCCAGCCTGATTGATGACTTTCGACATTAGCATCTTGAGGGAGACAGACACGTCCACCTCAACTAGGTGCGTGATGAGGCTTACAACATATGCGGAAGTTATGTTCTGATGCTGCCACAGAGGCTCGCTGAGCTCGCAGGTGTGGTTGGTCAATGCCTTGATCGTGAAGGCCGAGCCGAAGATCTTTGCTCGGTGAGTGCTGACCTTGGCAAGGCAGCCTTCCAGTACGCACTTCACTACGTACTTTCCTGTGTTGGACTGGTGCGCTCGGTACACACGGCTGATGGACAAGGCGTACCGTGCTATAGCTTGTTGCACGATCACCTTGTTAGGAAAGCGCTGCCCAACTAAGAGGGTGTTAGCATCAAACCCCCATTGGGAGCCTTCTTCTTGCGACAGTACGAGCGAACACACCACGATATCATCAAGTCTCGATGCCACATAAGACACCTCCGATGACGCATTTCCCCCTGTTGTACCATCGGCTTGGTGTGTGTCCTCGTCGCTACCATCCGAGCTTAGGTCGACGTCCTCATCGGACTCCAACCCGAGAGGCTTGTCCGGTAGATACTTGTGGCAGTCGATGCGGGCCGACCACCACATTTCCGCCCCCTCATTTGGCACAAAATTAGGCGTGGGACTTCCTTCCGAGGCAGCACATTCTGTGCTGCCATCTTCAGGCTCGAGCTGTGCTTGCCCGCTTGTAGAGGCCATGGCATCATCAGGCCATCCCGACGCCCTTCGTACGAAATTCACGTACACCATAGGCTTCCTGTGAATGACCGCCTCGGGCTGGGAGATATTCTCCGTGTACTGCCTACATGCTATGCTTCCATTCACCTTAATGAGCTTCCACACATAATTTGTGCAGGTGATCGTCTCGATCACAACTTTCTTCGTCGTTGCCTCCGTGACGAACTCCCTTCGGATGCAGCTTTGAAGCTTGTGAATATTCATCGCGTGGAGCCCCCCGCCCGAACCACCTTGCATTGACATCTCGATAGGTCCAACCCATCGGGTCTGGCTCATAGAAGACCATCGCTGTAAAACACTGACAAGTCTTGCATGTTCGAAAATATCTAAAGCCACAACAACCCCATCCGCTATTACATAAAACACTAACAGGTCCAACCCATATGTGTAATTAAATACGACAAATTGCATGCAAGTGATGGTAATTAATTACCCCTAAACTAATTAATTACCACTAAATAAATTACTAGTTTATTAGCACTAAACTAATTTATTACCAGTAAAGTAAGTAATTACCACTAAACTTACTAATTATGACTGATTATTTACCTCTAAACTTACTAATTACGACTAGCTGACTAAGATTGATTATTTACGACTACGGTAATAATAGCAAAAGCATCCGACATATTACCTATCCTTTGGGGGAAAGCAATCAAAAAAGGTCGAGCAACGAGCGACGAGAAGCAAGAAAATACTTAACCTCTCAATAAAATTATTTATGTTACATTTTTTGAGTTCTCAGCGACTAGCGCCAGAACGAGAATCGAAACGCCATTGAGATGAGAAAAGAGTGACTACGAGAGTTCGGTATTTATAGCCAAGCAAAGGAGGAGCCGCGGCGTGGGAGCCAGGAATTCCGTAAGCGTTGGCGTCAGAATTTCTGGACGAGGCGACAAATGTGCGGTAGAGGGAGGATGGACGGTGGAATTAGCGGGAGGGGCCTGGTCTTCGGAGCATCTCCCGACGACGGCTGCGGGGGAGGGTCACCAGCAACGGGCAGGAGAGGGCACGCGGCTGCTGCGATAGGTAATTTGTTGGATGGTCACATTTTATAAATTCGTACAAACAGTACACTTATATGAAATTATGAGAAAAATTCTGAAGGAATAAAATTATAAAAAATTTACACCGTATAGTACACTGTGTCGGGAGACTCCACATAAAATTTTGTGATTTTTGAAACTCGTTTGCTATATTTTATAATTTCTACAAACAGCGGCAAAACCCAAATTTCTCAAACCCTAAACCTGGCAATTCGGAGGGGGGGCACGTGGCAGTGCGTGGGCCGTTGCCGCACGGTTACCATGCGCCAACGTTGCCGCACCGGGTGAGCTGGTGGGGTAGGCGGGCGAGGAGGGCCACGTGGCGAGCCGTTGCCGTACGGTGACCGTGAGGTAACGGTTGAGTTGGAGGGGCGGGCGGGCGGGGAGGGCCACGTAACGGCGCCGGAGCTGTTGCCGCACGGTCACCAAATTTGTAAATATATATGTGTGGTGATCAAAACTGTAAATAAATGAGTCGTATCTGCCAAAAATTCAACGGTGATATGGTAGCACATTTCCTTCCTATAGTACAATCCAGTAAAAATATGAACACCACCGAGCCAAAATAAATATGAACATTAGGGAGATTTGTCCAATCCACTGATTTCAGCATACAACTAATCTTCTTATCAAACTGGATACCACGAGAATTACAAAAATCATAACAAGGGGAATACATCTACTGCTACTAATCTCAATCTGACGCCAAACTTCCCACTCCTTAATTGACAGATACTATACTCATTCCTAAGAATGTAATTGATGCTCACGAGTAAAAAGGAATAAGATTAGTGAAGAGGGTTTTATCAAAAAAAGTTTTTTTACTGTGCACTTAATTTAATACTTACCGTCTATTCTTTTTTTTAATGGTTCATATTAGTTAGCATTTATTTATATTATACTTATTAATTGCCAATGTGAGAATCACATGATATAAAAATAATATTTTCAACTATAGTTAAAAAAATCCATAATACACTTACGAAAAAATTATAAATATAAAGAAAAGTCTATTATACTTTTAACAAATCAATGACCAAATTTAATTTATATTACTACTCTATATTTTTATTTTATTAGTATTTATGGTTCAGTGGGTATTGTTGTAGCAAAAGAAAGAAATGCCAACCGCTCTATACTTGTATGCTTAGGGTATGTATAATGCGAGATGCTTATATATGGGTGTTTAAAGAAAGATAATATAGTCACATCATCAAGTACCTATGTAAAATAAGTATATCTTTTGTAGATTCTTAAATGATTGTTTTCTCTATTAATTATATATAGTTATAAACATGAATATCTCTTAAGCACCAGTGCCTAATTAAGCATCGATGCTACAAAATAAACACCTTATTATTCTACATAGTAAGAAAAATTAATTTTTTTTATATTAAACACCTCCCTGAATCTCTGCATGTACGCATTGTCAATACTCTTATGTGAATGGTCCCTCCTGTACTCCCTGACGGACCATACGAACATTTAACCAACCTCTACCGTACATGTGCTCATATGTTTAATACTTGATTGCATACTGCTGCAACCTCTGCAGCAAAAAAAACTCATTCCGAACATCTCCTACCATCCACATGGGGCGTAGGTTGTAGCCATCGATTTGACAATTAGTGGAGTAATGTTTAGATTAAAGTAAGCAGTGTACTTAAGCACTTAACACGGGAAAAAAAAGTATTTTCTAATGCTATATATCGAAATGACAGTTTTGCCTCGAGAGAAATATGGCTCTGGGCTACTTAAAATATTCAACACCGCTGAAGCGGAGACGTCGAGGAGACGATGACGTTTCAAGCTTTGCATTTTTCTTTCTTTCTTTTTTTCTTCAAAATAATTAACAGCAAACTTGAGTGGCAAATCTGACACATCACACACTTTCACCTCTTTCTCCAATCTCCACACGCCAAGCTGAAACCCTCAATTTTCTTTTTACTGGTGAAGAGGACAAAGCGGTCGCTAATCCATGCACAGATGCACTAACTGGCACTGCAGCATAAACTAAAGCTGCCGGGTTGTACTGCACCCTCCCCCCCACCCCTCTCTCTCACAGAGAATCACTGTGCACTCAGCCCCAGATTTCCAGAACTTTTAATGCCCTCAATTACTCCCCCGGCACTGCACCAACCACCCATGCAGCCAGCAGCCCCGCTCCCAACCACAAAAAAAAAATATTTGAAATCGTGTAGGAGTGCTGCTAAAACGTCTTCCTAAAAATTCATTGTTTTAAGGGGATTCCTATTTTCCTTCTTTCCTGCACTAAGTAAGGCGATTTTTTTTATTTGCCCTGTCTTTTAATAGGCTTCTACTATTTGTATTTATTTTAAACGACATTGATTTAAAGTCCTGTTTTGGATTTTGAATTTGATCATTCGCTATTTCTCTATTTTACATTTACTTTACCCATTTATGCTCATGAAAAAATATATATGTTTATGCCATTGGATTTGTTCTTCCCGCCCTCGTCGACCACAACGCCTGCAGGACCATCGGCCACCTTAATGTGAGTTGCGGTACGGTGTCTGCACCGGCCGCCGACTTCCCTCGTCGTTCCGGCTGAACTAACGAGCCCCACCCCGATCTAGTCGCGTCACGGTGTGTTCTAGACCTCGAGGAGGCTGCTATCATCTTCTTCCGTTCCTGCCGCCATCGTCACCACTTCTCCACCGGTGAGTCCCGACCCAATTCATCCTTCCCAGAGCATCACATCGTCTCCCTCTTTCTTCCCCCGACATCCGTTGGAGCCCTCTCACACCCCAAAGACTGCCGCCACGCCGAGTCCACCGTGCCTGTGGAGCTCGCCGCCACCGACACGACTCCTCTCGCCACCTCCGACCGCCGTGTGAGCTCCCAACAGCCTCCTTGTGCTCATGCTTCCCTACCTCTTCCCTCTTCCACCCGTGCGCCACTGCCACTCTTCCTCCCCATGGGCAAGGCCAGGCACCATCACCCGGCCACCCCTTTGTCACCTAGCCCTCGACACCACCACCTATAGGACCAACTTACTGCCTTGGTTCCATTTTTGCCACCCACGACCGCCGCTGTCATCTCCCTCGCTGGTGACAAGAGCCGCTCCCCTGCCTCCCCTGCTCTATGCTATGCTTTCCCCCTTCTTTGTGCTCTCTCTCTCTCTCTGTGACTATGCAACTAAAAGTTGGGCCCCACCTAAATAAGTGACTAATCCAGAGTAATTAGTATGATTAATTAATTAAGTGTCAATTACAAATTGATTTAACAGTTGTGTTAGCAAATGCATAGATGCAAGGGCATGACGGTTTTTTTTCGTGAGCATAAATGGGTAAAGTAAATTGAAATAGGAGAAATGACAAAAAAAAATCAAATTGCAAATTCAAAACGAGACTTTAAATCAATGCCGTTCAAAATAAATATAAATAGTAGAAGTTCATTTAAATGCGAAAGCAAATAACTAAAAATCCCCCTAAGTAAGCTATTACCATGCATTCCTTTCCTTCTGCTGCTGCAAGTGGCAACCTTTCCTTTGTTGATTTATGGTAACTTAAACCATTTGTTAACCTGATTCCTTACCTTCTAGGATTTCGTTTGTCTTCTTTCTTGGTTGTTTTGGCCGTTTTGCTGCTTAGTTGACCTAATTCTTTGGTCCCCCTCTTACCTGATACAGTTGGTATTGTCCCATGAAATTTACTTCTTTTTTATATATAGTTTTGGTGGTGTCCTTGGGACCAAAAGCCCTCAAGAAAACAAAATAACACCAACTGGTGTCTCTCTCTCTCTCTCTCTCTCTCTCTCTCTCTCCAGCCTGCAGGCCCCAAAGCTTAACGAGGCTTGAGAGCTTCTAAACTAGCACACTCACACCCATACAAAGGAAGGAGAGAGAGAGAGAGAGAGGGAGTAGAAACTGCCGTCTCCAAGAACCCCCGCTACCTGCTGGCCTCCTCCCGTTCCACTGTGACCCCCACCACCACCACCATTAACTGCTTGCATTGGTGGTTTCTTGAATCCCCGCTTGGTTTATTGGAGTGGTTGGATTAGTAGGTGGCCGAAAGGGGACATGAATTGGTGACCCTGCTCGGCTTTCTTTCTTGGGGGGACTGGCTTTGGTAGAGAGCGGGAGAGACAGCTCTTGGAGGCCAGCCATGGCTTGAACTCTGGAGTGGTGGTTGTAGCTCGGGGGGTTCTTGTGCGCTTCGCTCCTACTTAGGCGGCACCTTTTGAGAGAGGTTGTGAGAGCTAGCTGTCCAGGATGGCGGCAGCATCCATGAAGCTGGGATCAAAGCCTGATGCTTTCAGAAGGCAAGGCCAGGCCTGGTAAAGTTATTGCCTCTCTATGCAGTTCTTTCCTATTCATCCTGAGTTTCTCTGTGTTTTAGTTTTGATTTCTGTGGTACATGTATGCTCCCTGGCCAGCATAAAGAATTACGCGTGCTTGTCTTGTTTCTGTTGTTCTTTTGCTAGCTGAAACCTGAAAGAATTAGGAGAAGATTAGTCCAATTTTTATTTTGGGGTGGCGGGCTCCGGATTTTTAGGTTTCTGTTCATATTGGTACGAATTTGGTAGAGTTATGTCTGAAAGTGTCACAATTAAGAAGTCAACTAGTTTGGCTGGACTGCACGTCTTCACTGTATACGCGCTCCTTCCATGATGCATGTCTTGAATCTGTTCTACTTGTGTGTATAGTCAACTCTCATCTTTAATCAATTGAAATTCGAAAAACATGTTGGATTAGAAGAGCTGGTTTATGTACTTGTTTGTTCCTCATGAGTAGTGTGATGTTATATTTACAACCACGAGAGTAAGTTTCTGTTTATTGTTATTGGAGTACTTAAAAGAAAAATTAGGGATGAAAACATGAATTTCAGATGTTATAATAGTTATAATATCCTTCATGAATGATGTGTTGCAGGACTTGCGCAATTGTCGATGAGCACTGCTCCCCCTCCCCTGACTTAGCAATGCTGTACTTTTCAGTATATATTACACACTTTAGAGTTGAATCTTGCATATTTCTCCATATGAAACCAGGAAAACTTCCTCTTTATTACCCACTTTTGTGCCTCATTGCACATACTAAATGCATTGCGGCCGTTGAAGCATGATGGGTGTAATTATTCACTTATTCTATCCACAAAGATTTTAATTAATTGTAGTTGACTGCTTGTCCAATTAGTTTGTGGGGATGATCTCTTGTAGCCTTTTGTGGATCCACATCACAGTAGTTGGCAGTGAGATGCTACTGTTCCTCATAATGGAGGAAGATGTAACCATCATGTAATTATTTAGGTGGGAGCAGGTTCATATTTATTTTCAATGGACAAGTCAAACTTTTCAAATTTCAACTTCATCAATCACCTTCCAGTTGGGTTACTCATAAATATTTTGATGTGCCTGTGCTTACAGGGGTTATTTTGTGTTGGTAGACATTATAACAGAAACTTGCCTTTTTCTTTATCTTAATTGGATGACTGGTTCATTTTGTGTCTTCTGTAAGAAAAGTATTGTAAGAATCACACTATGGATTGTTATATGCTTGACAGCCTAAAGCAAGATTCTGATTCTTTTTGCAATAGATTGAATTGTGGAAGTGGTTATAATCAGGCTACATCCAAAAAACGGAACATTATCCCTTATCTTTATTTGTGGGTTAGATGTACAATAAAATTCCGTTTAAAATCAACATTAGCACGTACATGGTGCATACATCACTGTTTGTGGCCTGGAGGGACCTATTCCTCACCCTGTATGTTTGAAACCTGCTCAGTAAAATCATGTAACTTAAATTTATTCGGATGTTAACTTTTGTTCTGCTCGTGAACCTCCTAGGTTTTGCATAACAGGACTCCCTAGTGATGTTACTGTTGAGGTTGGAGACATGTCTTTCCACCTTCATAAGGTAATTAATCTGCTTTTCCTCTGAATGTCTGTAAATTATCTCCCCCTTTACGGCTCTAGAACTGAAGCTGTTTACAACGTGTTTTTTAAGGGAAGTTTACAACTATTGTATTATTTGTTTTACTGAAGCGCTCTGGAAGAAAATTATTCAAAGTTTTTGAAAACAAAATAAAATTATTCAAAGTTATATGCAGGGCTAACAAAATGTAGTCAGTCATGACATGCAAAATTGTCCATCCAAGTCTTGTTGGAAGGATAAACAGCTACTTGTATTTAAAGGGATATATACTCATAATTTTTTTAACCACTGTTTTTTTGGGAGAATTAACTTGTAGCAGTATTTCATCTTTAAGAAGAATGCATAAGATATCTGTAAACTTTGTCCTCTCTTGTCATTCATGCGTCTTTACTGAATTTTCTTAGCTTGTATACCTTGACTTCACCTTTGTATCTGTTGGATGTTTTTCTCCTTAATGCTGTTTGCCTGGTTACCCCATGCAGTTCCCTTTACTTTCAAAAAGTGCCCTTCTCGAACGGTTGATTGAGGAGAGGTCAGACTTAGAAGAATGTATCATCAAACTAAGTGATATCCCCGGGGGTGCAAAGTCATTTGAGCTGGTGGCAAGGTTCTGCTATGGAGTGAAAATAGAACTTTCTTCTGCAAATGTTGTCTACCTACGTTATGCCTCTGAGCATCTCCAGATGACTGAAGAAATAGCTGAGGACAACTTGATTGCACAGTCAGAAATGTTCCTTAATCAAGTAGTCCTCCGTGACTGGAAAGATTCTCTAAAAGCGCTGGAAACATGTGATGACCTCCTCCCCCATGCTGAAGACCTTCACATTGTGAAGAGATGCATTGAGTCATTAGCATCGAAAGCTACTACTGATCCAAACCTCTTTGGCTGGCCAATAAGGGAACATGGCATCATGCAAAGCCCTGGTGGTAGTGTACTGTGGAATGGGATCAGCACGGGCGCCAGGCCCAGAAACTTCAGTTCAGACTGGTGGTATGATGAAGCTTCATCATTGAGTTTCCCCTTGTACAAGAGGTTAATTTCTACTATGGAGTCTCGAGGCATCCGACCTGAGATAATTGCTGGTTCTTTGACATACTATGCCAAAAAGTATCTCCCAGGACTCAATAGGCGTCATAGCATGGGAACAGTACCCCTGACTGCTACTCTTTCCGAGGCAGAACAGAAGAACTTACTTGAGGAGATTGATAGACTATTGCCTGTTCAGAAGAGTTTAGCATCTACAAAAGTTTTGCTCGGGCTGCTTCGCACAGCCATGATTCTAAAAGCCAGTCCCGCTTGCATTTCCAACTTAGAGAAACGGATTGGCATGCAACTAGACCAGGCCACTCTGGAAGACCTCCTGCTGCCAAATTTCTCCTACACCATGGAAACACTGTACAATGTCGAGTGTGTGCACAGGATTCTCGAACACTTCTTGGCAATGGACCAGGCTAATGGCGGCGCCTCCCCATGTTTAGATGATGTGATGGCATCCCCTTCTTCTTTGACACCAATCACTACTGTTGCTAAGTTAATTGATGGCTATCTGGCAGAGATCGCACCAGATATCAATTTGAAACTTCCAAAAATCCAATCTCTGGCATCTGCTGTGCCCGAGTACGCCCGTCCATTAGACGATGGCCTCTATCGTGCCATTGATATATACTTGAAGGTAGATCTTTAGCCTACTTTTCTTTTCACGAGTTGTTACTGCAGTACTTTAGTCTTTGTAACAATAACCATTAGTGTTCTGCCTTCGGAACATGAACATTGAACCACTGTAATATTTTCATGGCTTCTCCATAATATATTGTTGCAGCTGTTTAATATCATCTTATCTTGCTCACAGGCACATTCCTGGCTATCAGAAGCCGAACGGGAGCAACTCTGTCGGCTAATGGACTGCCAGAAGCTCTCCTAGAAGCATGCACTCATGCTGCACAGAACGAGCGTCTCCCACTGCGTGTCGTGGTGCAAGTCCTCTTTTTTGAGCAACTCCAGCTAAGAACCTCAATTGCGGGGTGCCTGCTCGTCTCTGACAACCTTGAAGGATCTAGGCCGCTAATAAGCGGCATTGCAACATCCGGCGAGGCTGCGGGGTGGTCTACAGCCGTCAGGGAGAACCAGGTCCTAAAAGTTGGCATGGACAACATGAGGATGCGCTTGTCTGAACTCGAGAAGGAGTGCTCAAACATGAGGCAGGAGATCAAGAAGCTGGGGCGTGGCAAGAGTGGCTGGACTTCTCGTGTCCCCAAGAAGTTCAATCTGAAGATGAAGTCGCAAATGTGCAGCGCCCAGGAGAGCTCGGTCAGCGAGCAGCAGAAGAGCATGAGGGCAAAGCTCGACAAGCTGCAAGCAAAGGTCTCAAAGCAAAAGAAGCAGCTGTCTGCAGATGCCTGAAATCTGAAACTCCCTTCTCTTGTAATTTTAACCCTCTTTTAATTGTCTTTACTTGTTTCTTGTTCGTAGTTCTTTAGGTTAAATGTGCGAAGTGCAGTGGTTGAATTCCTTGATGTGAACATTTCTGATGTTTTGAGTGTTAGTGAGATGGAAGTGTGTCGCAAAGGATGAGAATTTGATGTTCTCTATTGACTGTAGCAGAAGTGATACTTATCCACAAAGCTCCGGTTATTTGAATGGTTAGCATTATAAAACACAGGCCCCAAATAGTAGAAACAAGAGACGGATTTACATGGAAAATCCTTGCGAGGAAACCATGGACGTATGAATGTGGAAATTACTATTTAGAGAGAAATTATAAGCACTATTTGGGGAGAAATTATAAGTACGTGAAACTTTGGCATATATAGTCACGTCTGGCGCTAATCGTATCCGATACATACATGATGACAAATTTGTATCATAATTTAACAATTTTCATCTTGAGATGAATTTGCTCGTATAGTCGAAATATCAAATCTCTTCCAAATAAGTATTCATCAATAGACATTGTGCCTCGAAAGTTCATAGGACTAATCTCAACGAATAAGACTGGAATAATCTTATCCAAACGCTTCTCATGAAGCTAAATTAAGCAAATCACCAGATGTCCAAACACACAACTACCAACAAAGCAGATGAACAAATCCGAGTCTTCAATAATTCATAACCTTAGTAAAGTTTGAGTTTGTGCAACCGACCTCCTAAAACAAATGCTCAATCATCAAACGACATAAACCAAAACATCATCTCGTGCGGATAGATAGCAAAGAACTCACTCATGGATATTTGACATGCTCCACCTAGAACACAAAACTCGGTAAATAATACTCACCAAATAGCAACTTACACACGTAGTCATCACGTGCATCAAACCGATGACTTCAAAGATAACTGATATCTATAATACGGTCAAAACTGCTCTTGTAATGTAACATCCCAAAAATACCTAGGTGCAAAAATATGGGATTTTTAAAAACTTTTTTGTATGTTATCTATTGTCGTTCAGTTTGCCCGTATTTTTTAGAGTTATTTGAGTGCATTTTCTCTTTTGCTAGCACAGGTAATGTACAATAGAAACCCTAAGTACCTAAACCCTGGAATAAAGAAATCATAAAATCAAAATCGCAGTCAAAACCTAATTCTTCGATTAAACAAAAGCCCAGTCAGAATCCTTTAGCAAAAATCAGAATTTACATTCTGCCAAGTGAGAATTTCCTAAAGAAGGTACCAGAATTTTAGCGACCCTAAAATTCTACCTTACCCTATATTTCTCAAGTTTTTCATGATCTTTTTCTCTCTTTTTTACTATTCATCTGATCAATACTTTGAGTCACCTCTGAGGAAACCGGACTAGGTCAAGGCTCTCAGCCACTGCTTTCCTTCTTTCGCCCCGGGCCACTTGCAGCCTCAACTCCTTTGCTCTTTTCACTGGCGCCCGATGACTAGCTTTAGCGCCCACGCCTCTGCTATACTCGCTAATCGCCTCGCTACCACCACGGCATCACTCACTGTCGCTCAAGCCATCACTCCATCGCACTGTGCCGCCAAATCACATCCAATCCTCGCCCATGCCAGCTTGAGAGCATGCAGTGGCTCACCCCAAGCTCACCGACACCCTTGGGCAATCTCCGCCCCATTGGCTATAAGTAGCCTCCACTGTCACCTGTGAGCTCCCTTTTGTTACACCAAACCTCCTACCACCTCCTCTCTTCTTCAATCGAGCCCAAACTCACGGTAAGATCGAGCTCTGTGTTTTAGCCGTGGCACCGAGCATCGTCACCGGCAGTCTTGAGACCCCCATGCTCCTCTGCCAATGTCTCATTACGTTCGCCTACCATCAAGAAACCCCTCGGTCGGCCTCGTAGCCCCCTCCCCCACCCCCGTGCATCGCCATACCGCCACGATACTTTCCCAGCCATCGCTCCTTTGACGGTGACTCAACCAAACCGGTGCACCGCGACGCGCTCGGTTGTGGATGTCCGAGCGAGACCCAAATCGCTGTGTCGGTCAAACCGGCGGCATCAAGACCGCCATCGTCATGGTCTTCTATGTGGTCCCGGGGCAGTGTGTCCTCTCCACTGCTGGTGTTAACACCGGCCGGTTCCAGATGCTCGAGGTGACATGGTGTGTGCGCTGGCGGCACCGTCGCCGTCCATTGCGTCATCACTCAAGATGTCTCATCGCTACATCGCGACGACTTCATCGATATCACCACCACACCATGGTACTTCGCAGCTCCAGATGTAGCGTATGCCCTCGGTTGACCTCCACCCTTGGCGCCTATAAATACGCAATTAATGGAAATAAATAGTGGTTAACTGGTCCTGATTACCCAATTAATGGTAATTAAGCAGTGGTTAACTGGGTCCTAATTACACGGTCTACTAAGACCAGTGTATTTTGACCCCATTGGTCTATGGCTTTGCCACACTGGTCTAAGACTACGACTATTGGATTCCAACCACTCAGTTTCGACCACAATTGTCTATGGCTTCGACTAGGTTATTTCGACCATACTGGCCTAGGCCTTCGACCACAATGGTCTATGGTTTCGACCAGATTATTTCGACCATACTGGTCTAGGCCTTCGATCACACTGGTCTATGGCTTCGACCAGGTTATTTCGATCATATTTATCTATGCCTTCAACCACAATAGTCTATGGCTTCGACCATACTGGTCTAGGCCTTCGACCACACTCGTCTATGGCTTCGACCAGGTTATTTCGACTATACTGGTCTATGCCTTCGACCACAATGGTCTATGGCTTTGACCAAAATATTTCGACCATACTAGTCTAGGATCCGACCACAATGGTCTATGGCTTCAACCAGGTTACTTCGACCACACTGATCTAATGCTTCTGGCTGAAGAATTTGCATGCTTCGGAATTTTAAGAATGGATGGGCCTTTACACATATGTGTCCAATTACAACAGAACCCTTTGTGATTCGAAAGCAAATCTGAGAGTCATTCTTAACCGGGTAAGATCTCATCCAAGTAACCATTTAAGAACGTTCCTTCGGACATTCTACCCCTCTCTGTTGGACTCATCAACTTCTCTTAGTTATACTTCATTTGAAGTACTTCCTCCATCAACTCCAGATGTGTATATTTTAGTCTCATCTGAAGTACTCTGTTCTTTCAAGTTGTCGTTAGATATGATTACTTCCATTTGAAATATTTTTATTTGTTTTAATGTATTTGGATTTATGGATTTCTTTTAACTATCTTCAGACGTTCTGTAGTTCAACCGTATTATGTGTAATTAGACTTTGAAGCCATAATGGAACAACAACCCCAACAAGGACGAGATCCAGATTAAAACCGTTAGAGCATTGAACAGAATGATTACCAGCATATTGAGTGTGATTATTATCAGGACATTGCACAAGACCATGACCGAGGTTACCATGATATTGAGCATGGCGAGTCAATACTTTGATCATATTGCACCTAGTATTTGCAAATTATGTTGCTTGAAATTATGAAATTGCATTGCTCTGATTTATACAACTATATTGGTCTAGTTCATAGTTAATGCCTTAATGATAACTGAGTATAACCTTCCAATTCTTGAACTTGGACATTATCATTTATCACCCTAGAGTTAATGGATTACATACTAGTTAATACGCCTGTATCTAAGTGTCTTACTTAGCCTTGCTTAGATGCATTGTCATGCGAGCATTAAATTGCCCGACACCAAACATGAAAACTGTATTTGGGCAGTCGAGACCGGGTGCCTGGCTGGTGTGTTGGACTATAGGTTATTTTCAAGACCAACTAAAACCTGAAAATCTCTACTTGACTTGGGCGGATGGAATGAGTGGTCAGCCGGTGATGCACGCCGGTGTGGTATGTGGATGCACCGCCAAGTCAATAAAGGACCGAGTTCTTGTGATGATATCTCATGTAAAAATAGTGCAACCACAAGTTTATAATGGGTACGACCTGACTAACTAATTTGTCCGTCTCTTTGCAACCTCGCCATTGGCGGATGTGTAGCTTGTATATGGGTAGTAGTCATAGAAAAACTACACGCGCAAATGGAGACCCCGGGGCATGGCCCAAGGGTGATGCCTAGCAGTGTGGGGTTGCATTGAGGTTGAGCATTGTAAAGACCTTGTGGTAATCTCCTTGACTCACACGCCTAAGGAAACGTGTATATATCAGGATGATTACCTCTTGTGGGTAAAGTGTACGAATTCTGCAGAGTAAAAAAACTATCTAGATAGCTGTGCTCACGGTCAAGAGCAGTGACAGTAACTCACCTGAACTAGCTTTCATTTTTATAAAACCATTTGAGGGTGGTCGTGGAATGAAAAGCTGGGGTGGGAACCTAGGGATTTGAGAAAGCCTGGTTGGGGATCAGTGGTAATTACGGGTTAGCCCGAGCATTGGGTGGATGGAGCCACTCAGTGGTATAGGAGATGGATCTCTACTAGTACTTTACAAATAAAAACTCAGTTTATAAAACATGTTGTTAAAAATACTAAGTCTAAGGATTTGCTATTACATAATCTAATTCAATAAGTGGCTTTGCACAAAATAAAAGAACCAAGAGCCTCCCCTTTGATTAGCCCTGCATGTATGATAATTGCATTGTGTGTTGGATCGCGAGTACGGTTGTGTACTCATGCTCGCTATTTACATTCTTTTAGTTAGTACGCACAAAAGAAGACTGCAAAGACAATTATGAATATTCATCAAGACTGAAGATCAAAAAGGGCAAGAACTAGGTCGCGAGCCCACAGTCGATTGCCGGTGGGCATATCATGAGGGTTGCACATGTTATACTCTGATTCTTCTTCCGCTGATGTTCTTTGAAAGTATTTGGTCTATCCGGCCATTCTGCAAACCAAAAGCCGAAAGGTATATTTACGTTTTGTTTAATATTAATGCAATAACTCTGTATTTTTATGATATGTGTTTGAACCAATAATGTAACTGTGTGTGCTATCTATGGATCTAGGGAATGATACAAATTAATACAGTAGGTCACAAGTTCCAAATTTGGGGTTTGACATATATAAAATCGTCCGAATGAAAGGAACTCAATGTGTCGTCAATGAAGTAACAACTATAGTAGACCCTCATATCAATCTATGGCAATCGGACAAATATTGTAGTATCCACGCAAAACGAACTCCTTGCACTAAAATCCTTCATCTCGAATATAAATAGGAGGAAAACCTCCATTTTCAAATAGCAAAACTTCGGAGAGTATTGTGCTAACTACTACCAAGGTGTCGTCAAATGGTGAACAAAACACCAAATCAGTTGTCCCCTCAACTGAATCCAAACATGCATGAATTGCATAACTTTCTGAATTGGAAGTTTTTTTTCTTTTTTTTCAATACCTCGAAATCTGGATACTTGCAAACGTCCACATTCGACTCCACATGTGCGGATCTTATCGTAATAACCCGTAGAAGATGACGAATCGTTGAAGAAAACACAAATGATTAATCCCGCATGGATGCCACCAATAATTGGCACAACGGCCTAAGTTGCAATAAACTCCACCTCTAACAAAAAAAAATTAGAATATAGCTAACGATACAGTCTCTTGATGGAAAGCGACGATGGATTGGTGCGGACGATCGGCGATAGAGGTGGCGCAGGACGGCTCTAAGGCATGGTGTCAGGCGGCGTAGGGGATGATGATGGCGGAACGGATGATAACAATCGTGGATTCGTGGGAGTCAAGGTGAGTTTAAATCACCTAACTGGAGTCGATGCTTGGTACACCGATGGGCACACGAAGCAATACCTTAGAGCTACCTCTGGTACCTTGTCCGTGTGCACCTTGCAAAAACGGCTTAATTGTAGAGAGACCAGTACGGTAGATGGCTCGGCTGCTTTTCGACGTGATTTGATTCCCTCGATGCTGCTGCTTCCTCATGACGTTGCTCATCCTTTATGACTCCAGCCCAAATGTCTTGAGTACTTGGCTTCGTATTAGGTGAGACGCTGACACGTCAAAAACGCCGACTCATGGAGCCGACGAATTTTTCGGATAGGATCCTGTGCTTTCGTACCACGCACAACAAATGATAAAAGTAAAAGACACAAATTTACATGAAAAACCTTTACGAAAAAAAAATCACCGACGCACAAAGCTAAAAATCACTATTTAGAGATAAATTACATACATGAAAAGCTCCAGTGTATTTAACCGTGCTATTACAAGTGTACATATATAGGCTAAGAGAATAATAGTCCTTAACGGAGAAGGAGACCGAGTTAGAGTTGGTTGCGCCACTCGACTCACGCCGACGCCGGGCCATGCATGTTCGACACGCACACGATGACAAATTCGTATCATACTTTCATCATAGCTCTTGTATTGTAAACATCAATAATTAGATCGCGATGAACTGCTATTGTATTTATGCACAAAGTTTTGATTATTTGAATCATTAGCTCTTGTATTGTAAACTTCTATGATTAGATTGTGATGAACCGGAGATGAGCTATCTCTTACACCAAAGGTTTGATTATTCAAATTGTGGATATCATGGGGATATGTTCATGATCTTAAGATGATGAAACAATTGGCAATAGTGGTGAGGGGTTGTCAAAACACTCGTTTTCGGTAAAATTTAGGTTCTGTCAGGCAGTAGACAGTCAGACTGGCTACTACGGCAGTCAGATCGGCCTTGGTGGTGGTTTGATCGGCCACCTCTGCTTCACCGACCGGGCCGTTGGGCAAGCAAGTGGTCGGTGATCGTGCCATCCATCGGTGGCGGTCCGATCGGCCATGAAGGTAACGTTCGAGTTTGGAGTTGAGCCAAAAATAGAGGGTGTATTCAAGAGAGGATTCTTCTATACTTGGTCTCATAATTTTTGGAGTTTTGAGCTAAAAGTTCTATTCGTTTTAAATTTCCAGAGAGGTTTTGAATTTACAGGGAGCAAATTTGGCTAAGTCCCCATGCTGGGTGGTCAGATCGGCCTTGGGTGACGGTTTGACCGGCTTTGTCCTATTCGCTGGCCAGCTTGGTGGCTATGTTCGTAGGTTATGTCAATTTTATAGATTTCAGTGTATATGTGTTGCATGATGCATGTTTTGACAAACATGTGTCAAGTTACGAAGAACTTTTTCTCAGAATCGATTTCTTGGTCTATTGTTATGCAGGGGGCTTAAAGGTCAACAACGGTCAACGGCGAGGATGGTCGGGACTAGGCTTGGAGAGCTGAGGTACAGAATGATCTAGGATGCCGGGTGAAGTCAGTGGACTCAAGCATGACACAAAATGGACGATGATGACCGAACGAGAAGTTTAGTGTGACGGGTTGCATCAAGCGATGTGGGGGTCGGTGTAAGTACCATGGTGGTTTCAGTGGGAGTCGGATAGGAGAGGCTTGCCGATATGAAGAGAGCTGTTGATCAACCTACACGCCATGCAAGCATGAGATTACTTCATAAAGATTGACTCGGTCTTTTAGAAAAGGATTGAGAGGGGTATTTTGTAACTTCACTAAATACCATCTTGTAACCTTTGGCTAAACTGTATGCAAGACGGTGCAAGAAGAGATAGTTTAGATCAAATGAAGATAGATATTATGAAGAAATAGATTCGAAAGCCCAATTCGTCATTCGCTTTGAGGGCGTGCGTGAGTGTAGACTCGTTTGTGTGTGGGCTTAACGAGTATCCGTTATGGTCTCTTTCAGCCTAGCCTCCACTGTAAAATGAATTCAGTGTCCTTGTCATGATTAATGACTTGTGTGAACTTCAGAAATAGGAAGCTAAGGAACACTGCAGAAATCCAGTCGCTTGCTTTGACTTCCGAAGCTAGCGTCGTTATCTGATTTGAGAATGTGATATGCAAATGGGCATGAATATTCAAACATGTGATCAGACTAAAACTATAGCTGCCATCACACAGCAAAGAAAGAATCTTTGCCCGAAGCATGTTGATGCTTCAAGAAAGCAAATAGCTGGCAGATCAGACAAATTCTATTGTGATATTTTCGGAGTGACCTCGACTAGCTAGCTTGGACTTGTCAATGAAGTTGGTATTTTCAGTCGTCAGAAACCTTGCAGTCAGTCGCTGTGTTTGGAAGATAGACACCGTTTTTTATGTATCTAAATGCCTTGGTCATAAAAAACCATAATGTTTTCTTATACTTTTAAAACTCCCTATTGCGTCTCAGGCCATTTGATGGAAATTGAACATTATCCAACATTTGACAGCTGAAATGAGACACACACTTTAATCTCTGAACCTCAATCAAGCAAGGAGGAGCTGTCTGAGGCAGGAACATTGGTGTGGATACATCCACCTTGTATAATTTTAATCTATTATTATGTTTTGAACATAACAATATTTTTAGAAAATTTGCGGTTTAGAGGGTGCCATGGTATTAGAGCTCTTGCTAATGCTATATGGCAATACTAGCCGGAGATTGCGTACTACTTCGCTAGGCTACATATGCAACTCTGTTGATCCTTTTTCAGAGAGTAAAGAGTCCACTCACATTCTCAGGCCTGTTTGGAACTTATAAATTTTGTACAAAAGTATTATGATTCTGACGGGAATCCGTTGAAATTCCCGTGTTCGAGAGGGACGAATTTATGTATTCAGAATGTACTAGCAGTCCAGTGCTTATTCAGGGTGTGCTAGGGTATAAACGATTTTTAATAATATTAACTTAAAATTTGCAAAATTAAATAGTATAAAAATGGCGACAGGCCTCGCTGCTGCAGTTGAATTGGCGATGAGCTCTATCGCTAATTCAATCTGGCGAAGGACCCTTGTCGCCAATTTGTGTGCAGAATTGGGGCTAAACATTTATTACCGTTTTATTCAAATTTATACCGTTATTCCGGCGTCTGAACCATCACACAACACCTACCAACGGCGCCGCCGGCGAAGACAATGGTGGCGGTTCCAGAATAAGGTAAGTTACACATTACAATTGGACGACGACATAATAAGAAACAAAATCAGCAAGAATAAAAATAATACTAGCACAACATATTTTAAAGCAAAATATCGTAACAAAGTTTTTCAAAAAATCACAAAGGTGTTACAAAACTTTCCAACACAACGTCATCACATAGTTTTTTTTGATAAATCACAATGATGTTACAAAACAATCCGGTATAACGTCATCACATAGTTTTTTTGACTAATCACAATATTGTTCCAATACATTCTAGTAAGAGGTCGTCATATAGTTTTTCAACATATTACAATGGCAATACAAAACATTCAACACAACATATTTCGAGAAGACAAACCATTCTAGTGGCTATCGTCTGGACTGTCGACCTCTCCTTCATCCCGTGCACTTCTCATATGACATTTCTTGTAGGTATTCCTGCACTCGTGCAAATTGAGCATTTCTTCGATGACGCCTCTTCTCGCTTCATCTATGTCATTTCGATACGTTGTACTGCCGTCGGCCAACCTTTCCCTTCAAATGGCGATGTCCGTGGCCCAAATGAGTTATTCCTGTGTCGAATGGCGGTGAAATGGACAACCACACCATAGCCATACAACTCTACATTCCGTGTCCGATCACCTCTTGGTGAAATATCCGTCGAACATGCGGCTATGACATGTGAGCATGGCCTATATAGAAGAAGAGGCTTATTGCGGTGTATACGCAACTAGCGACGAAGTGCACTCGTGGATGATCCTCTCGCAGTAGTTCTGCGCCTCCTTTCTCCCTACACATGATCTCAAACGAAGCTCCTTGTGCCCATCTTGAATGCCCAAGCATCTCATCCTTCTTGATCTTTTCCTCCATGTACTTGGTGATCGTATGAGTATATAACTCGACATTTGTCATGGAGAGCGATGCGTTGTTGCTTCGGTCAACGGTACTTTGTGGTACCAAAGGGAGGCATCCGCGCCGCCAAGCATGAACCAATTGTACACCTCGACTAAATTGGTTATCATGACACCATATCGAGGATTGTCCTTGTCATGTAGCAAGCGACCACTTCTCCTTAGGCCCATTCTCAATCTAGTCCGAGAAATAATTTACTTGCGCCTTGTCTTCCTCGTCACACCAGAGCATCTGTGGTAATACCTCGGGGTCCTAGTCGGCTTGCAAATGACCTTTTGTTGCCTCCCTTCTGTGTGCCTCGGTACGCTCATCCAGAATCTTCTAGAGGGCATCTAACTTCCTCTTCTGGTTTTGGTTGCACATACGCTTGAACTAGTTCATGAAGTCTTTGTTGTGGAATTGCTTGTAAAAGTTTGCACCCAAGTGCCTCATGAACCACCGCTCAGAATCCACCCACGTATGCCTCATTCTCCCTTGTTGTAACCGGGTTATTGCACTCAATAGGGCCGCATGTCGATCATGTATGACACATACGCTCGAATAGCCCTATACAACGAGATCTTCACATTCCTCGAAACGATGCACAAATGTTTGTGTTCTATCTTTCAATGAATGCGAAGGCCATGGGAAGAACCTGATTATTCCCGTCAGTCAATGTTGCAGTTAGTATCCGGCCCTGGTAATTTCCAGTCAGAAATGTGTCATCCACGTGAACGGATTGATGCATAGGCCAAAGACGAAGAATGCTTGCTTTAGTACCCTCTTTTGTTCCCACCATGGATGTACGCCATCTTGAATGTATACATGAGTGCTGAGATTTCTATCTTGTATGACTCGGAGTTGACCAGGGAGGTTGTGATAGGAGTCTTCGAATGTACCGAACCTTGATTCCAGTGCCTTCTGCTTTGCCCTCCACGCCATTGCATAGTTGATCGTGTACTGGAACATTGCCTCTATTGCCCGAATCTAGATTATCCATGATCCTCCATACATGATGTTTGCGATAAAGGATTATTAAGGTGTTCTTGTAGGATCGTTGATTCAATGATAGCACATGTGTGAGCATTTCTAGTAGGTATCTCACTTAGATCGAATGCATGCACTCGCCAAAGGCTTCCTTCTATGTCGCACTTCACGTGGTAGTATCCGGGGTTTGATTTCACTAT